>QOCX01000002.1:391400-467310 GCA_005959815.1 Sarcophaga bullata
GAGGATAAGGAGACCATCTGACAATCGCGTGAGAGCGTGCGGGAATACTGTGATTCTGTTCTGAATTTAGGATAAGGGACATCATCTGCTGACTGAATATGCATATCTTGGATTAGAGGACTCTTTCAAATTGTGCAGGTTGTCGCCTTTTAATTTAATGAAACGAGGTAGGCCGTAGTCACACCATAACCTGCCATAATGTGTAGTGTAAGTGTAATAGAATGGTTTCCTTTTTACTATGCTTTTTATTGTGCTCAATAAACTTTAAAAATAAAATAAATGTATTGTGACCTTGGCATATATTGTATACAAATATTTACTTGAAGTAAGTATTTCATGTCACCTTTATTTGATCGGCAATAGAAACTGTTCTAGTTTAGAAATTTTTATTTTAATTTTTTTGTTTTTTTTTTTTGTTTTTGTATTTCATTATAATTCCGGCTTTATTGACATTGAAGACCCCATTTCTAAAATAATAAAAATTTGATTAATGTTTCAATTGATTGTTTAGTTTTATTTTATTTGATTCTTAATAATCAAACATTTTTAATCAGTTTTGTTTTTTTTTTTTCAAATAAAATTCACGTTGTTTAGAACGCCTGACCTATTAAGTGCAACTGTGTTGTTTAGTTTGAGTGTTTTTCATACAAATATTTGCTCCTGTATAGCCCCTAGTAGATTTAAGTGATATCGCTGCTGATTAAATATTTAACGATTAAATAAAACAATTTTTATTTGAGTTAAAACTATCGCAACCTGTACATAAATAAGCACAAGCGTTCGTTTAATTGTAATTGCTGTTAATATTGTCTACAATTAATTAAAAATCTCGTAATTAAAATGGAGGAAAAAAACAATTATTATTGCGCCATGTTTTCTTGAATTTTTTTCTTGTTTTTTTTCTGGGTTTTTTTTTTTTTTTGCTTTCGAAATAAGCGTTTTATAGTATACAAAACATCAGATCAGATCAGATCAGATCAGATCAAAGTGAACTTTTTGTTAGTTTTTAGTACAGTAGAAAATGCTGCATTGTTTTGAAGCCATTATTTAAGCTAAGCTTGACAGGGTAATCAAAAACCTTAATGTACTCTTCTGCAACATAAGCCAGCAAGTAAGTATTGTTATCAATTTTTGTTTTCTTTTGGCGTTTAATTTATAAATGAATCTCATTTGATTTCTTTATCGCACTTTAATTGATCATAAATTTTGCAGAGGAGCTTTATTTAAAAATTAAAATTAAATTTCAAGGTGATTAGGTCTCTGTCTGGATTTTGTTTTATTTTTTTATTTTTTTTTTTTTTTTGTTTATTGCAACTACATATTTAAGATTTCTAGATTTTATTTTTTATTTATTTAAAAGCCTATTTTTATGTTATTTTTTTTTACTCTCTTTCTGAGTAATAATCTTTCAAGATCGTATCAGATTTGAGTGCAAGTACTTGTACCGTATGCCTGTTATTATCATTTCTTTATAGGTCTAGACTGGAATAATTTCAATTTAATTAAATTTAATTATTATTTAAATTTTTAATTATTTAAATTGCTTCTATTATAATACAAAAAAAAAGGTTTTTTTTTCTTTTTTAGAGCATATCACACACATGCACACTTCAGTATACAACAATCTGCCTGCATAATTGAGTTATTTATGATCTAAATGGACCTCTTGGTGTTTTAAAGTAAATAAAATAAAATTTAAAAATAAAAAACAAAGCCAACAACAACAGCAACAATACAATATTAAATTTTATATAAAAAATCTAACAAAAAATAATACAAAATAAAAACTGAAATTCATTTTTTTTCCACATTGAGTTATCAAATGCAGTTTGAATTTCAAATGAATGTAAAGGAAAAACCGTTAGCTTTCAAACGAACATAAATAAACGTAAACAAAAACTTTAGTGAATTTGCTGTAGAAAAAAACAGGGTGTGACCAAAAAATTATTGGCAAACACACTTTTTCCGGGCATAACTTTTATAAACAAAACAACAAAATTTCATTTTTAAACAGATCTTCCGTTATATTATCAGACAAATTGGATCGTACTCGTATGTGTACTTTACTTACTTACTTAATTGGCCATTAACAACCCGATTAACGGTTTTCGGCCTACCGTAGCACATCGTTCCAGGCACCTCTGCTTTTTGCGCGCCTACCCCAGTTGGTCACACCAAACGATGATAGGGCTTTCTCGATTTGATCCTTCCAACGCAAGCAAGGTCGTCCTCTTCGACGACTTCCGCAGATCCCCGTATCATAGAACCGGAACATCCTTCTCCATACAAACGACATGACCGAGCCAGTTTAGCAGCTGGATGTTATTACGCTGCACAACGTCTATGTCGTTGAGGAGCTCATACAGGTCACTGCTGGATCGAATGCGAAAAGTATTGCGAACTCGCACTGATCCAAAGATCTTACGTAGGACTTTTCTCTCGAATACTTTCAAGGCTGCCGCATCAGTGCTTAATAGAGTCCATGCCTCTGCGCCATAAAGAAGCACAGGATGAGCGTCTTGTAGAGTATAGGTTTTGTCGCACGAGATCATGGTAGCACCTGTTGGCAAGAGTGATCTTGCGTTTGATCTCCAAGCTGACATCATTTTTGGTGGTAACGGCGCAGCTAAGATAAATAAATTCCTTGACTATATCGAAAGTATAGTTATCGGCATGAGATCCAATATGCCGCATGTCTCTACTTGTCGACTTGTAACATATACGTCGCAATAAATGAGGGCAAGACATTTATTGCCAGACCCATCTTAGTATACTCTTTGGTGTACATCATATGATAAAACAAAGCTTCAATGAATTACAAACTTCAAGTTGAATATTGTCTTTTAAATTTTCAATCAGCTCTGGTTTATTGGCCTCTGGGAGATATATTACCCCGTATCTATAGTGCGAACTTCTTGAGATGTTCAGTGTTTTTGATACCCGGCAAACAAACTTTTTCTCATGGCCGGTTGATACTATCAAGTGTGTTAATAAGAATCTAACAACATCCAGCTGTAGAGGAGCCACCGATCATCTGATGTGTGATCTGACATGATCACAATGGAAGTCAAATTTGCACCATCTACTTCAAATTTATCACTTATTTGTGATTGTTTTTATTCTTAAATGAATAAAAAGAGCGTGTAGTAATTAAAACATCCTTGTCTTTAATATTTTTCTAAGCCATGAATGACGAACTAAAGAGCTAAACTTCATGCATAATGCATTTTAATTTTTATGCTCCAGACTTACTGCTAAACTGACAATAGTGATCTATACTTCCCCAATGACCACAAGATAATCTTTATAAATACAAGCATGCATGTATGTATGTATTTGTTAATTATTTATAACCAGGAAAATAGGCTTCTAATCGATTAGGAATAATTGCAATATAAAAATCAAAAGTGCCAGACATGCCATTAAACTGACAATTAAAAATTAATGATCTGTACTTCCAATATAACAACTAAAAACTCTTGGTCGAGAGTGACTAAGCCAGGCCCTACTAATTGAAAGAATTCAAAAACCTTTAAAGAGATTTTAAAATAAAAATAAAATCAAACTAATGGTTCGGTTGTCTAATAAAGAGTATTTTAGGCAGTGAGTGTAGGGGTTATAAGTTCGAAAGCCATCAGAGACTTTGTATTAAATTTAGGGAACCAAGTGTTAAGGTGATGTATAGAAAAATGTGCACAGCTCTGTATGCCTTGGGTATACTAAGTAAAAACATCTGCAATTTCCATTGACACCCGTTGTAGTCGGGGATCTTATGCCTACTTTAACAGCTATGAAGGGTATTTATAATGTCGTTTTGTCTAACAATTTCATTTGATTTATTACACACCCACTTTGGATCATATTTTGTTCACGCATAATTATAAAAATTCTTGCTGTTGTTGTTGTTGACTCTATTACTGTTGTTGTTGTCGTTGTCGTTGTTGTGTCTGAGCTGATTTGCTATTTATTTCTGATTTTTTTTTTTAATTTTTCTTGTCTTGTTGTTTTTGCATGTAGCCGTGATATGTTTGAGTGCCAGACACTTCGGTCATTCAAATGTTGCTGATTTTATTTATTTTTTGGTTTTTCTTTTACATTTCTTCTTATTGTTGTTGCTGCTATTGTTGTTGTTGTAACTGATAATTCATATTTTAAAACATAATCTCGCTTGTGTTGTTCGCGCTTTATTCGTTCATAAATATTTTCAAAATTCAGTTTCAAGTGTAAAGCAAAACGTTTAACAACAACAACAACAACAACAATAGAAACAACAAATCATCATCATCATCATTGAGTGATTCTATCAGTCCTTCAGTACAACACTAAAATTACAACTACAACTACAACTACAGAACTTAGGATGATGTTGATGATGATGAGCATTGCGATGTGAAATACAATACAATACATCGATAGTTTAATGTTTTTGTTTTTGTTTTTTTTTTATTTTTTTGTTGTACAACAAATTGAAGAAAGTCTAAAACAATTTGTGTATGTTGCTGTTGTTGTATTCATTTTGTTTAAACTGAAATGATAAGAAATGAAATGCGGTTCAATGGGTGATAAGGCGACAATTTAGAACTGCAGAGAATCGTAGAGATCGACCGGCCATGCCGTTAAAGGCTCACAGCAAAATGTTAGTAAAAAAAAAACCCTCGAAAATAATGCACTCAGGGAAGTGAAGGACTCTTTCGAATCTTGTATACACAATAGAAAATTGCGACAAATAAAGCCAAGTTCTTCCTCAGTTCGGCGGAGAGAGATCGTGGTCATACCTAATGATTGTTGGTTTTGGATTTTATTTTTAGTTTTTCGGATTACATGTTTGGTAGACATTTGTCCACGTCTATGTATAACATATCTAATGTACAATTTCGAAAGATTCTAAGGATATATACCGTAATTGCAATACTTGTGAACTGTCCTCTGCTCTGGTTATAAGAAAACACTGGGCGATGCTCAGGCAAAGTTTTTTTTGGTCAAAATTCAGAAGTTTTGACACACACTTTAAGCGACGATTCTCGATAATCATGGATGCGACGATTCTCGATAACCATTTCCTTCACTGTTTCAATATTTTCAACCGTTATTAATCTGCGGAGGCGTTCAGGCGTCATCCACATCTTCTTGATCGTCTGTGAATGGCTTGTATACTTGTGAACATTTTTTCAATTCAGACTATTGTCACCGTATGCCACTGTTTTTAAGAACTTAATTAACTGTTTCGTCATTCTCCGTTTTCAAGAGTCTGCTGAAAAATGAAGCGGATGAAGCCGAGATCACATCATTTTCCTTTTTGGTGTAGCTGCAAAAACAGGATACTAACTTTCTTGCGTAATTGATCACAACACTTTAGCCAGGATCACAACCTCGCTGCTCACACTACTAATGTTGTGTGCGTGAATTTTATATATGAGTTGTGGGACCTACAGTTTAAATTTGATTCCAAACGACAAATTTCAGAAAATTTTTTTTTGCCAGAAGACATATTTTATCACACTACCTACTAGACTATAGTGACCCCGTGAATTATCTTTTTTTCAAATTTAAAACGTTGTCTTAATTCTCCATCTTTCATTTTAAATCATTTCAAAAATAAAATACTCCACAGATTTTTCGAGTGTATATTTAACGCTGCTTAAAAGAAGGGACCTAAACATCGGATGATAAGAACAACTTATGTTTGTTGTTGCTTTTTTTTCCGTTAAGAAAGAAAAAAATGAAATTTTTTTTAATTCAATTCTCAACAGATATGGACATTAAATATGAATTAAAATTATTCTTTAACTGAGTCCAATACCTTTAGTTGTGTTTAACGCGTCCTAAAACAAATAACGTTCCCGACTCTAAGCGCCTGAACGCTTTCGTGCTACAAATTAGCCGGTTGATATTAAAATTTTATTAAAAGTTTTTTTTTTTTAAATATTTATTGAAACAACAAAATTTTAAAAACAGAAGGAAAATTAAGAATATAAGCATACGTAAACAAAAAAAAAAACAAAAAAAAAATAAAAGATTTGCAAAAAAACAAAATTAAAAATCAAGTGATCTTGCGGTTGTAATCGAAACGAGATCAACATGTCTGGACGGAAATGCTTCATGTGTTAGTTCTCCCTCTCTATTACTATCTCTAGCTGTATTATAACTGTTCTATAATAAATAGCAGACGAAAGTTAGAATTTGAAATGAATTAAATTGAAATTTCTTTTCTCTTCTGTACTACTATACTATAGGCAAACTAGTGACTTTAAGCATAGTGGGTACTACGGCTGCCCTTTTATTTCTGATTTCCCTCAATGTCAACTATCAGTGGGAATTGGCTAAAGAGCATGTACGCTTCCGTAGCGGCATGCCATCACAGGCCAATTGGATTACAGCACCATACGGCCGCTTGAGTCTTTATCTTTTCAATGTCACCAACTCAGAAGAATTCCTTAACGGCACTGATAGCCGCTTAAAATTACAACAAGTCGGTCCGATTGTGTATAAACTAAAGGGCCGCAATGAAGTTTTACATCAAACGCATGAAACATTAACGTATCGCAAGATACGCTATGATGGTGCCGTCTTTGATCCCGAATCAAGTTGTTCGCCAGACATACTCAATCAGACAATCATTCTGCCCAACTTGGTTCTATTGGGTGCTGCTGCTAAACTCCATGACTGGGTATTTTTGGTGAGACATGCCTTCAATGCGATTACAATTCATGAATCGATGTTTTTGAACAAATCGATTTATTACTTCTTATGGGAATTTACAATGCCGGCCTTGAATACGCTGTCAAGTTACTTGCCAAATGTACAGGCCAATTGCGGAATGCTATACAATGTAAGTACCAAAAAAGATTGAATGTATGACTGACAACAACAACAACAACAACAACAGCAAAACAAAAGAATGACAATGAGAATGAAAACGATAAACGATTGTTTTTGCTTGTAACGAATTTGTTTCTTAATATTTTGTCTAAACAACGATTAATGACGGTTACAGTGGCGGTTAAATGTGTTTAAACAGCAAAATTTTTTAAGAAATATTTTCGTGGGAATAGTCTCAACAGATGGCTTACCCAACATAAGTAAACCGGTGGAGAATTTTTTGAAATCAAATTATCGAAATCGTCTTTTGGGCGGACTTAATAGAAAAGAATTGTTATCTTTATATTTTTGCCATGAAATATTTCTCAAAAATCTGTCGCTTGAAGTCGACTTTAAACTGTAGGTCCCGCCACTCATGTATAAAATTAACACACACTACATAAGTGGTGTGACTGAAGGGTTGTAATGGCCAATTATGTTATGTGTATAGTATCTACTGTTTAGTATCTTTAGCTCACTCAATAAGACTACCGGAGACCTTGCAGTGTTCTAATAGGAGTATAGGCCAGAGTGTGTGGCTATTGGAGCTGTCAGGACACTACATTTGAACATAAGCACATTAAGGACGGCCTCAAAATATATGTAGCATGACCAGTAAACTTTCTGTAATCTTATTGGAAACCTATACTCGATTCCAACGGAACATAAATTGTGTGAACTTGGTTACTTTCCAAAAAAGTTCTGGGAATTATAAGTCTTAAGAAAATTAAGCTCCAGACATATTATTTTATTTTTATATAGAATTGCTTAGATTAATTGTTTATTTATTGTATTTTATTTAAACAATCTCGGAATATGTATCACCTTTTTTAATTATCTTATTAGCTTATCTCGGTTTAATAATAAATTTCGCATTAATTACTCTATCAAGCCAGATTTAGAAAACATACCACATAGCTTGACGTCAAATGATTGTCTACACGAAATTTTTTTTATTTGTTTTTGTTTTTGTTTTTGTTTTTTATTCTTTAATAAAATTTTTTTTTTATGATTCCAGGCTTTACGTGAAAAGCAGGAAGAATACAATGTACGCATTGGCATGGATAATGGTGTTGAGAATTTCTTTCGCCTCAACACTTTGAATAATAAAACCCATTTCGCGGAAAGAACGTCACAATTAAAGCGTTCGGAAAAAGCTAATGAATACTGTCCCATTAAGTTTGATGATGCCTTCGATAATTCTTTATTTCCGCCATTCCTTCAGCCAGGCCGTGATTTCAATATTGTGGCCATTGAGAGTTGTCGCACTCTGAAACTGAAATACGATAAAATTGTAGAGTTTATGGGTCTTAAATCGTATCGTTATACCATTGGTGATACGAATGAGACCAGCGGCTGTTTGGATTATTCCATGGGTATAAAATTGCCACAAGGTTTATTCGATGTATCCAAGTGTTTGTTTAGTAAGTTCGTTTTTTGTCGTCTAATAAAATGTTCGTTTAAAAATATTAATTTTTTTTTTGCCATTTTCCAGATGATGTACCTTCAGCATTTTCGGCTCCTCATTTTTATAATACTGCGTATAATTATAACAATCACTATGAGGGCCTCAATCCCAACAAAGAAGAACATGAGGCTCATGCTATTATAGAACCCATAACAGGTATACCCATAGAAGAGAGATATAGATTCCAGTCCAACATTCCAATGCCCGATATGACTGGTTTTAATAAGGATTTACAGAAATTCAGTAACATGATTGTACCTTCCTTCTGGTATGAATATGTAAGTACCAACAAATTTTATTAATCTGTACCGGAAATATAACGTTTTGATTTATATTAGATTATCTCTTACGAGACATTATTGAAAGATAGGTTAGGGACAAGCTTTTTGCAAGTTATACCCATATATGCTAAGAAATGCCAATCCCTTCTTAAGCTTCTATATGATGTACTGAGGTGTCATGTCCACTATATTTCACTCTAGCTTCTTTCCGTCTTTGCTGTTTTCGCTTCCACAGTCATTCTCCAGATATCTGTAGGTCTACTCCTTTGTGGCTATCCTTACACTAAGGCCTATCCGATGAGTGTAGCTAAGATATGTACGGTAACCTAATAAAGCAAGAAATATCTTGGATTATTAGTTTCTGTTTAGTTAGTTAGTCGCTACCTGTAGTGTCTTTAAAGCATTCAACGCTATATTTCATGTTCCACACTCATAAAGAATGGCAGACTTGAAGACCCTCTGGCTCTAAGCGCATCTCACATAATCAAAAGCCCAAAAAGCGCATTTGATTGCTTGATTCAATGAAATCTATCATTTACTTACGCACTTAATTGGTCATTATAACGCTTTAATAGGGGTTACGACCTAGCTTATCATACCACCCGAGTTGTGAGTGTTTTTCAGAAACTTTTCATGACAGTTGTATTTACTCTCAGAAGACTGCTGAGAGAAAGTCACCGAAAAATATATTTTTTTCGTATTTCCATTTTTATTTGAGAAATCTGAGCTGGGGTTTAAATCACGGGTTCATGTCTATTAAGCCAACTGAAATATATCATCTTCGGTTAAATTATCGAATAAAATATTGCTTAGTTGTAAAGCCTCTTGTTTAAAAGTGGATCTGTTCCCTAGAATTCCCGTAAATTAACTGTACCTTATAATGTTCTCCTAATAATTCCATCTTCTTTTGTTTCTTCCATAGGACTTAGATGAGCTGCCAGCGATAGTACAATTTTTAATCAAATTTAATGTTAAAATAGTTCCTGTTCTACAGCCCGTTCTTATGGGCCTATTTATAATCTTAGCTTTATATTGTTATCTTAAAATCTATTTGTTAGTTCATCATATAACTTTAGGGGATATTCTCCAAAAGTGTGCGAAACGTAGCAAGTAAGCATATGTTAAATTCATTAATTTAATTTTAATTTTAATTAATAATATTAATTATAATACACAATTTTATTAATAATTTTATTTTAAATATACCATCTAGTTTATATAATTTTCTTTTGTTGTTATTTTCTGTTTTTTCTTATTATTTTTTTTTATAAGAATATTCTCTCATGACAAAAAGTTTCCAACCAAAATGCTGCATAAAAATTAATTTAAAAAAAAAAAATGTTGGTTTGTTTATTTCTTTGTTTTTTTTTTTAATAAAATTTATGAAAAAATAAAATGAAAATTAAAATAGAAATTAAAATAAAAATAAGAAATTTAAATTAAAATTCGTTTTGGTTTTGATAAGACTGTGATGGAATGTTTAAGCATGTTTTTCGTATTTGGCTCTGTAGCTGCCATTGGGATCGTATTTGTCCAAAAGCAATTTCCATTCACCGGGCCTGTTGGCACGCAAAAAGTTAATCACCTTTTGGGAGTTCTTTCTTTGGACATCGGTACACTTGGAACATTCGCTTTGCAAAGCATCGGGTAACAGTTCTGTAAAGGAATGCATTCATAAATTCAATTCAAATTAATTTCTGCATTGAAGCAAACTTACTTTTCAATTCACGTCCTTCGGGTGTGCAAGGCCCCTTTTCCATCAGACACTTGATGTAATTTGTTAAGATGCGATTGTTGCCCAAGACACTGTCGACATCGACATTATCGAATTTGTTGGTGTAAGTCTTTTGAGAGGCGACCATAGCCAAACAAACGGCAACCAATAAACAGGCAAAAGTGATCTTCATAATGTAATAGCAACAACTACTGCACGATATCTGGAATTAAGGCAACAAAAACAAAAGCAAACAAAAATTAAAACAAAAATTCCGCAACTAAAAAGCGATAAACGATAAATTTAAAAATAATAAACAACAAAAAGAGAGGAATTTGCACTCTTTGTAATCATATTTGTTGTTGTGCTATTTACGTATGAGTATGTAAAAACCAAAAAAAAACTGTTATGAAATCCATGTTGAGAGTAAAATTAACAACAACATGTGACAGGTTTTTATTGAAAAAATTTTATGTAAGCATGTGTGTATGTGTGTGTGTGTGTATGTGTATTTGTTTATGTTTAACATTTCCTTTTATTAAATAAAACGTTTGCTTTTTTTTCTTTTTTTTTTTTTTGAAATTGTTGTCTAGAGCATGTAATATCATGCAATCGATTACATAACCTTTAACGATAAGAAAATAAAAATAATTTGCTTAGGACTTAGGACACCTAGTTTTGGGAGCAAATCGAGGTACTTTTTGCTTGAAATCATTTGAATATTTCTATGAATTTATTATTGTCATTGTTGTTGTTGATGTTGTTGTAAATATTTAATAATTTTTAAACCAAAAACAAAACAAAAAACAAATATGAAAACCTGCAATGCATACAAATTTTCTTAAACAAAGTTATCGACCGGAATGAAGCCTTTTTATTGTGATTTCAAAGGCAAACGGCCATAAAAGGTAAACCGCCATGATATGACAAATGCTGGCTGATATTACGTTTACAAATTTACTAAAATAACGGTAAACTAAATAGATTTTTAAAATTTTTTCTATAGAAACTATAACGGTGATTGCAACAAGTAGTTTTAATTACACCATTTCCAATAGAAAATTATTGCATTACTGTGATCCCATTTCTATTATACAATGCTAGGTATAGAGTGGTAAAACCTACTTACTATTGAAATATTGGATTGTATTGCCTTTTATAAGGCCTCGTATACAGTTATTTAACCCTGGAAAATATCGAGCTTTACTCTAAAGTATCGTTTTTTGCTAATTTTTTTATTAGCAAATTAAATAATACGCTGATTATTTATTAATTTTATACAAAAATTAAAAATTCTTGAAAATGTTCATAATATAAGCGACTAATATAATCGCATATGCTAATATGCACGGCGGAAATTTTTTAAATGCTTTCATAAATTTATAAACAAATAATAAAGAAATCGAAAAAAATAGCAGAAAAAATCTATTCTTCCGGTAAAAATGCAAATTTTTTAATTCGCAGCTTATTTTAATATTAAAAACAAGAAATCTGACCTAAAAAAAGTCTTGAAAACGAAATCCATAGACTTGTTTCAACAAAAGACTTTAAAACGATTTAATCTTGTTATTGTATTAAAAAAGAAAGTTCTTTTCAATTTTATAACTATTTGACTTAGTATTGCTTGAACGAATTTCAAAAACTGGCATTAAGTCGTATTTTTCAGGTTTCTTGGATGTGAATCTGCCAGGGAACCAAAAACCTCAATAGTTTTGTTCATTCCGTTCGGCTAATTTCTTCTACCAAAAATTCACCGCGCTCAAGAAGGCACCAATCTACGATTGTTCTGAAGCAATTATTAAGGATTAATTCATGTTGGAATATCAAACAGAAGTTCGTTATGTGGACCTTCTACGTATTAAAAGATCCTAAAACAAATGAAGATAGGGGATAAAAATTAAGTCACTAATAGCCAGGACTGATGGTCAGACATTTTTTCTCTGTGTCTTTTGGGATTGGCAAGGTAATGCCATATGTCTCTAGGAAATAATTTTATGAATGACACTGGTTCATCTGAGAGAGGCTATGTCATAGGATTGTTGCTAAGTTAACGAATAAAACCATGTCTATATAACATGTATGCTATATGAAAAAATATATACGGGTTGCCTGTTTACTACACCTTCCACTAATATTGTAATCTGCTTATAGGAAGTATCAGAACCCAAATAAAAATGCCAAAAAAAAAACTTCAAAGAAAAAAAGACGATTTAAAAGATCGATAAGAGGAATATATTCGATCATAAAAAACGATTGGAACTGGCTGCAATCGATTTAAATCTATTTGATTTCAAAAGAAAAACTTTTGTTGTCAATAAATTAAAAACATTCGTAATGAAATCAACGCTATGAAGAATTGAGAAGAAACTTTAATTGTATAAAGAAGTGACATTAATTTTTATCAAATGTAAAGCACATGCTTTTAGAAAAGTTGCGAACAGAATTTAAAAACTCTTAAACTGAGTTCCTTAAAAAAAAATAGAAAAAATTCCACTTGTTGACCAATTTGCAAAGCCGATTACATTTTGAATTCTTTATGAACAGAAATTTAATTTTTTTTTTCACACTTTTCACTTTTTTTTTTTTTTGGATCTGGTCATTTGCTTCCCTCTTTTTTCTTTTGATTGTATTTAAAGAAATTAAATTTTGAACAAAATAATTTTCTTTCCTCTTTTTTTTTAGGAGTCTTGTTAATAGAAAAATTAACACAGTTTTTGTATTTTTTTTTTTTTGTTTTTTTTTTCTTATTAAATCACTTACTTAAAGTTTAAATTTAAGAAAAAATATAAAATATTTTCGTTAACTGTTACGTTTAAAGGTTTAAACAATATTGTGCTCAATTTGATTTTTGTTTAGACTTTATATACCAATTCAGTTGCCATAAATACACTGAAAAAAACAACACTTGCCAACTAGCTATGAAATAGCGAGAAAAGTACTCGCTTCACAATGAATTAAGCTCGTATGCATGTTCAACGTGCTTTTTAAATTGGTAATGGATACGTTAAAGCAATAGTGATAGATAAGTATTCTTAGAAATTTTAAATATTGTACTAATTAAACAATTAATGTGAATCCAAAGTAACAATATCCTGTAGTTTTCTATTACTTTTAAGCTTTAAACGCACATTTAAATTGAATTTTATTCATTACAGATTTTCATGTTAATTTATTTATAATAAAAGTTAGGTAAGATGGCAGGTTATTAGTTAAATTGCTGAAACCAAAGTATGTTTGCTCAATAAATAAAAGTTGCAAACTAAATAAACATTTGTTCAAGGCCTCAAACATTCTCGACATAGATACTTTCGCAACAACAATCATCTTCTAAAGCACGAACATAACTTTTCCTAAGCTCAAATTCATCAAACGATAACTCCGCTAAACTATCGAGAAAGAGTGTACAAAAACCTTTATAGGAGTCATTAGCAGGTAAGCGCAGATGTCTATCCATTACGTAAAGATGAGAACATAAGATATATTCCTATAGTCCAATTTAAATTATCGATTGGTAGGCTTTCTATGTAATTTAGGCCGGGTAAAGCAAGATTCCTTCTAAGATCAGGATTTATAAGCATACAATCCACTGAAAACAGTGTAGTTGTTCCACTTTCTAACTTATATTTAACTATTCTGCAATATATGGAGTCTTGTTTGATTTTTAATAATTAAATTTAATTTAAAACAAATTTAGCTAGTTTAAGATACTCTTATCTTCACTACTGGAACCAAAGGAAACTAGACTATAATCGTTTGAACTCAAAGAGCTCCATTATTATAATCAAAATAATTAAGCCTGACTTGTTGCTATAGTATTACGGCTCTGTTTTCTTGCTGGTTATCACTTTAAAGCTTCTTTCAAAAGATTCCGGATTAAAGCATTATTATTGCACAAAATCGTCATCTAGAGTTAGACAATTTTAAATTCACAATGGAAAATATTCGATTTTTTGCTATTTTTTATATTTTTAAAGAAACGTAACTGAAATAAAAATTTAATCAAAATCCAATTCATATTGATATGCCAAAAAAAAAATTTGTACGAAATTGTTAGTTTAGAACAGGATCGTCAGTAAAGTTAGTTTTTACAACTTATTTCGCTCTGTGTAATCTTTAGGAAAAGCTTATTAAAACCGGTTAAATCTACACATATACTCCATGATATTTATTGTTGTGTTCATATTAAATTTATTTGTTGTTTTTATTTTATTTTTTAAAGTATTTTTTCTTGTATTTTTTTTTCTTTTTTTGACAATCAAAGAAGTGCGGCTTTAAATTCGAAAAAAAAAAATGAAAAAAATATTTTTTTTTCTTCATTTTAATTTCAATTGACATGATTTTTAATTTTTATTTCATTTGATTTCTTTCTTTATTTCTTTGTAAAGAGTGTTGAGGGGCACTCATAAAGCCACTTATAAAGCTAAAGTTTAAATTCAGCAGACTAATTTGTTTATAGATTACCGAGAAACGTGTCCATTTGGTTTTTAATATTTTTTTTTCTTTTTCTTTTTTGGTTTTATTGCTGTGCAGGGGGGATTTTTTGAGACACGGTCGGTCGAAACGCCGAAAAAGACAAGGTAAAAATCTTAGCCATGATTTGATGGGCATTTAAATACCGTTTGCTTTTCTAAAAATTTATTTTTTTTTTTTTTTAATTTTTTTAAATTTTATTGGTTGCATTTTTAAATCTGAAATTGATTTAAAATCAATTAGAAAAAAATAATAAGAATAATAAACAAAGAAATGACGATAAACAACTATTTCAGTTGACAACTGAATGAAGTGTTTTCAAGAAACAATTTTTTTTTTTGCAAAATTCAAAAAAAAAAACAAACAAACAAACAAAAAAATTTCTTGTTCACAAATAATACTTTGGAAAACAAAATATTTTTTAAAAATAATAATAATTAATATGCAAATATTAAATATTATTCATTAAACGGCCAATATTTCTCTTACACTCTACGTAGGACGTGCGTATTTATTGCACTTGAAGAGTGAAATGATGGTAAAAACCCATTAACCTTGAAACTCCAAAGGGGCATCGTGTTTAAGCTGTGACAACAAATATTAAGCCTTTAAGCAGATTTATTTAAAAAAAAGAAAAAAAAGTAAAAAGCAAAGTAAATTTACAAAAAACCAAAGCCTTTTTCTTAAAGGAATAAATTTTTATTTAAAAATAGAAAAAAAAACGTTTATTTTTTACTAAGAAAACTAAAAGAAAATAAGGAAATAAATTATAAAAAAAAAATATTGAAAATGCTTAGGAATTAAACAAATAAAAAAACTGAGTCATTATTATTATGACTTATAAAAACTAACATCAATTTTCTATATAAAATTAAAAAAAAAAGATCAAAATACAAATAGAAATCATCTATTGAGACATTGTGTCATTGACGTCTGTTTGTATTTTCAATGCAAATTTCTATTGAAAAATAAAAATAAAAATGAAAAAAAAAACTACTAATTTTTTATTGTTAAAAAGTTATGCAAAACAGTCCCCAAAACATAATTTTCTAATAATTCGTCTTCTATTTTTTTTTTTTTGTTTATATAGAGCATCGAATAATATAAGCATAAATTAATTAAAAATGAGACAAATTGCTTAGACATTAAAAAAATAATTTTAGAAAACAAATTGTTTTTGATTTTATTTTTAAAATATAAAACAAAAACTGTGCAAAGTCACTAAAAACAAATAAAAATAATAAAATTCTGACTTTTTCAATAGGACAAGAGAGAGAGATCATAATATTCCGATTAAAAATTGCTTCTAGTTCGACAATTTTATAAACGAGAAGTAATCAAATAGGCTTTCCATTGGCTAATAAGCAAATTGGCATTCCGTAATATCTGAAGTCGCTGTATTTTAGTAGATGACAGCCTGTGATTTAACCGACAGCTCAGACCTCGAGCTTCTTCGACAACTTCCTCCCAGCAGTCAACATCTCAAGTACCCAAAAGGCCGGACAATAATGGCGAATTCAACTTTCCATACGCTTTCCATATCGTTTACTTCTCGTTACATGTGGGAGATTTTGTGCCAGAGTAGACAAATATCATCCACATATGTGTAGGGAGGGGTATTAAAAATTCACTAAAATTTCAAATTCAATTCAATTTCAATCTTTTTCTATCATTTAACATATGTATAGAACAAAGGTTGCTTATAAAGGTGCCGTAATGTGAGCATTAAATTTTATTTAAATTTTCAAATTCAAGTGTTTGTCTACATTTCTGAATATGAGTATGAATATGAATATGGATGTGCATGTGGAGCGTATGAGAGTTTTAATTGTCCCTTGAACTTTAATTCTCGGAATGCTCGTACGTGTTTTCAGTTCAAAGTTTTACGAATTGGACTTTACGAAATTTAAACTGAAATAAAGAGCAACATTAACAACATCAACAACAAAGAAAAATAATTTTTTTTAATTTAATTTTTTTTTTTTATTAAATTTATTTTAAATGTAAACAAAACAACAACATTAACAACGTCATTGTAACCATAGGCTAAACATTTCACACCTTTTCACATCAGCATCACACACGGACGGAATCAGATGATGAATAATCGCAGCAAAAAAAAAAAAATAATAATAAAATACAAAAAATAAAAACATTAACGAATTAATATTACAATTTTAACACATAATAACCGATTGTAAAAGACCCTACAGCAGATCAATAAGAAGAAATATTCGCATTATCGAGTTACAATGATGTACTGTTTGAAATCAAAAATGTACCATAGTGTGAAAACGGATGTTTGTAAAGACATACACAGGATCTTCACGACTATAATATGTAATATTGATAATAATATGTAATACGTTGCATTTGTTGTAGTCAATTGCAACGTACTGTAGGGGTTTCATGCTTTTATCGATGACAGGATTCAAATGAACTACAAGGGGTATGATCATAAAATTTTAATGAGTCTAAAAATATACAAAAAAAAAAAAATAAAATAAAAAATAGCTATTTACACGTAATACAACAATAAAAAAAAACAGGCAAATAAAATACTAAATAAAATAGTACATTAACGTAAATTAATGTAAAATTTCTACGAAATAAAATAAATAAAATGCAGAAAAAATATATATTTGACTTGACGCAATAAATATAAAAAAAATACATAAAAAATGATAAAAACAAAATAAAAAAATAGGAAAAAAATACAAAAAAGAAATTAAAATTAAAAAAAAAATGAAAAATAGTTAGTTGTTGTATAATTTACGAAATGAATGAATCACAATTTTTAAATCGTTAATCTTCCAAAGTGAGCACAACCGCAATAAAATTAAACAAATTAACGAAAAATTATGCAAATTAATTGACTTTTTTTCTTCTTCTTCTTTTTCCAAACAATATAAATTTAAATTTTTCGATGTATTCTTTTTTTTTTTTTTTTTTGTTTTTTTAAGAGTCCAAAACTTAATCACATAATTCACTGTATTTGAGCTCTGAAACACTGTTGAAAATAATTATGCGGTAAGAGCTCTTCAATTTTAGTCTTATTGTATATTCGATTGAATAAGAAGCGTACAATAGGCGTACATAAGGCTTCATTTTTATGCTAACGTCTTAACTTCACTCCAAACTCTTCCCTGTGCTGTTGAATTCGGCCTCAATCTGTTTTCCGTTCTTCTGTTTCCCTGCAGAATCCAATCTATGGAAATTTTAATCGTTAGTTTGCCTTTTACGGACATTTTTTGTTCACTTTATTTCAGTGAATACGACTTGTTAGTCTGTTTTCAGAGCGTGTTATTTTATTCTCGCCCAGAATACACGTAAATCTTGCAGACACCGGTTCACGAATGTTTGCAATTTCCTCATACGTCGAGTAGAAGCACACCAAGTCTTGCAGCCGTAGGGAGGAATAGATTTTCCATTCAAATAAAATATTGAAAATTTCGTACAAAGAGATAAAGAAAGTAATTTTTAAATAGATTTCAGATAGATAATCGAAGGCCTCCTCAACGTCTATTAAGCATGTGTGACTCTATACAAATTTTTCCACTAAAACACAAAAAATGTTTATACGGTCGATTATGGCTTTATGATGTCAAAATGCAGCTTCTTTTGCAGCGTTGAAATTGGTATTTATTTTTATTTTTGTTTTTAATCAAAAATTTCTAATATTTTAATATTTTTAAATTTTTTAATACTCTAATTTCATTAATGTTTTACCATTAAGATGGAAATTTATTAAATAAACAATTTCATGTATTAAATATTTCAATTGTGTGCAAGCGATTGAAACAAATTATTGTTGCATGAACCATTAAATACAACACTGTAACAGCTTATATACAACACTGAATCAGTCATAATGACATATCGAATTCGAAGATTGATTAAAAAAAAATTCGAAAATGGCTGCTGTTTCCGTTCAACAATTTTTCCTGTCTTTCTGAAAAGCGACGATTACAAGTCGACACCATGAGGTACGAATTTTTGTGATTTTTGTGAAATTAAACGTTAAAAACATATTCCATTTGTTCGAAATGAACAGGAAAAACATAAATAAACTGTGATTTAATGAAAAAACAATGAATTTTTAATCAGAAAACTGTGTTTTTTACAGTTCCTTGAAACTTCAAAAGAGGCTGGCAGCCTCTGTTATGCGCTGCGGCAAAAAGAAGGTCTGGTTGGATCCCAATGAAATCAACGAAATTGCCAACACCAACTCCCGTAAGTATAAGAAAACGAGTGACTACTATAAAAAAAGTGTCAATAAGAATTCTAAAATTTGTTAGAAATGTAACGAGGAATGAAATTTGATTATAGAAACGAAGAGAGAAAAAAAATGTGTTTATATACCCAGAGATGTATACAATCAATAGGGTTAGAGTTAAAAGTACCTGTGATTGAAAACGAAAAATAAAACTTGTTATTGTGAAATGCAATTTGTTAGCAATATACCGCTAATCATACTTGCTACACCGGAACGCATTTTGTATTCAAATCTATGCAAAGACTAATGTTCACTGCTAACGGTTTAAGTCCTTTTCAAAGGGTTTCACTAATTCCGTAATGCTCCGAGCGGTTAGTGGTCGGTATCATAATTGCAATCTTCTGAATTGTACACCTGTTGCAAAAATTCCAATGGCTAATGCACGCAATTCTTTTACGTACACTGTCGACTTGCCATAGTGGCTTCACCCATGCAAAAAAAAACCGAAGTTTGGACGCAGAAATTTTATTGGTAGTTTCAAGTGATTTGTTTTTGCGTGATGTCGCATCTCTGGGCAAACAACGTCCCTCCACATATTCATATTAGAATATAAAAATTAATCACTTCTTGAGGAAGAATCGTTAATAAATCATTCCGTTTTTTTTTTTCTTTATAGGCCAAAACATCCGCAAATTGATTAAGGATGGTTTGATCATCAAAAAACCCGTGGTCGTACACTCTCGCTACCGTGTCCGCAAGAACACCGAAGCTCGTCGCAAAGGCCGTCATTGCGGCTTTGGTAAACGTAAGGGTACTGCCAATGCCCGTATGCCCACAAAATTCTTGTGGATGCAACGCCAACGTGTACTCCGTCGTCTCTTGAAAAAGTACCGTGATAGCAAGAAAATTGATCGTCACTTGTACCATGACTTGTACATGAAGTGCAAAGGTAACGTATTCAAGAACAAGCGTGTCCTTATGGAATACATTCACAAGAAGAAGGCCGAGAAACAACGTAGCAAGATGTTGGCCGACCAAGCTGAAGCCAGAAGACAAAAGGTTCGCGAAGCCCGTAAACGCCGTGAAGAGCGTATTGCCAACAAGAAGCAAGAACTCATCAGTATGCACGCTAAGGAAGATGAAATTGCTGCCCAAGCTGCCACCACTGGCAAGAAATAAGTTTTAAGAGCGTAGTTTTCTTTTTTTTTGGTAGATCCATCTGATATGTTGGTAGTAGAAAAAAATGATGTTTTTATAATAAAAACTAAGGAAATGTTAAAAAAAAAAACGAAACAATTTTTCTTTTGAAAAATTTTTTTTTTATTTATTTAGAAAAATTGTTTAAAAAAACGTTTATTAAAAAACAAGTTTTCTTTATTCATATATAGGAGAAACGAAAAACAACTTTACTCTATGCCTTATTCTTTCTTTAATTCATTGATTAAATCGATAGGCTTAAAATGATTAACAATATTAATGGTCCAGTCAGATTCATGGCCGGTGGTAAACTCTTTAATGAAACGATAATTGCAAACGAAAACTTTATCTTGGTATTCTGGCAATGTGCCCATATTCCAAGGAATTTCCTCTCCTGAATCACGCATCTCCTGTAGTCCTCTAAGCACATGGAAGACCATTGTAATTTCCACCCATCTTTTTTGCACCTTCTCGTTTGTTTCATCGAACATTATGCCCACTTGATAGGGGAATGTAAGATAAATATCTGACTCTTTAACTTCCAATTGTCTTCTTTGTGACACCGATAGTTTCTGTATAACAGGCTTGAGTTCTGTTAAAGCTTCAGTCGTCACTAAGTCATTTAGTGCCGTAAACTCGCCATTCATCAATTTTGAGGAAACCACCTGAAATTAATGGAATAAACAAATAAAATAAGTATTATGAATAAACGATAGAATTTCTTCGACCGTTGAGAAAATAGTTTATGCTGTGGTGACTTGGGTATTATATCGAAATGAATTCTTGTTCGAACGATTTAAGGAATATTTCTGAAAGCTTTTACAAGCAGTATTCTTGATCATAAACAAATTAGTATGATTATAAAAGATAATAGTACTACATTCCAATTCTACAAAGTATTTGACTAAAAAGAGTCACAGTTGCAAGTGTACATCCTTGAAAGATCTGCCGGGTGTAGTTATTGTATTACATGATAAATTTCATTCTAAAATTAGTGTTTAATTTTCTGTATTTAAAGAAGAAAAAAAATACTTTAACGAACCTTTACGAATTCTCTAAATAAATGAAGTGAACTTGGCGTTTAAAGTAGACTACATTGTGTACAAAGTGCTCGGAGTTTTTTAAAATTGGACATTATGCCGACTAAACACTAAATCCATGTATTTCTCTTGTACTAAACTACCAGTTTAGAACTAGATGTAAAGGAATGAAAATCTTTTTTTTAACAATTTGGAGTTCCCTCACCTGCATTGCTTTTTTAGCTCCCAAGCAAAAATCGCGAATATTAAATTCACGATCCATATAAGGACGTATAATAAATTGGACCATAATCCAATTCTTAATCGAATTCAACATCGATGGCCACATTATCTCAGGAAAATTCATTAAACGCGGCAAAGTGCGCCCATGACCATGATCCGGCATATCCTTATTATCATCATTATCATTGCGCTGATCATCAAGTTTTTTCTTTAAATCATCTTCTCTTTCAGCTGGCTTGGGAGAAAAATTTGCGTATCGTCGTATTTGGGAACAATTTACCGACAGACATGCTTTCTTCGTAACACTAGAACTCGTAATGTTTGTGGTGATAAATGCTCCATCATACTTCCTTTGCTGGCAACTCAAAGACTTTAATCCTCTTACTGCGCTTTGTTGCAGATTCAAATTAGTCTTATACAAAACATTTAATAGTTTTAAATTTCTCAAAGGTATTATCATTACGCAAATTGTTACAGTGTTAATAGAATAAATATGTGAAAATTCTTCAAATAAAATTGATTACATATATGAAAATAAAGTGCAAAACAAAAACATGAAATGTCAAAACATTCCAAAATGTCATTATTGGCGCACGGTTGTCTTTTTTTGGTATTTACGTTAAGGATTTTCTTTAATTGCCAACCATTTTTGGATTAAAATATGTATTAATGATAACTGTTTTAATAAAAAGTGCAAGTATGAATATAAAATAGAATTTTTATTTATTTTATTAAATCATTTACAATGATTTAAGCAAATATATAAACTTACAATTATCAATAGAAGGAATCATTTTTGGAGAGTTGACGTAGTAATTTGTATAACGGCGGTATTAAATATTAGTCATTTCTGTCACATTCCAAGCAACGAAAAATGATCATATGTATACATTTATGCAATTTGTGATAAATCATGCAATCATGCATAAGGAATCTTTATTGGCGGGCTCGACCTCTGCCTTTTTTTCTGGAACAGCTGATGGTTGAACTTCTGAAACAAAAACCAATTCAAGAGCAATATAAAGATGATGTAAAGATCTTTAGCATAAGATTTACCATTATTGTCTGGAGACAGACACGCTCCATTCGGTTCCAGCGTATTTCTTTCCTCGGCATTTACTAAAAAAAGGGAAAAGCAAATAAATTATATGGATTAGACACAAGAGAATTGGAGAAAAATCAAAAGGAAAAATATAGTATTCCAGTGTTTCTGCTTTTATAAGAAAATAAGAGACATGACTCTGAAAAGGTAAATTTTTGAAAAAGCTATTTTAAATTAGATCTGTTGAGAAATTTCTCTTCGTATGTTCGTAATCCACCTAAGTCATACAAACAACCACTAATAGTCACAGTCTTAATTGATACGGTCTTTGTTATCCTCCTTGAACCTTGATGAATAAATGGTAAAACAATCGTTTAATTTGTAAATTCAAATTAAGATGTAAATGCGGCAATTCCATGTCCTAGTTATCAACATCATAAAACAGAATTATTAGAAATCAACTTTATGACATAAACAACTTCTCAATATATATATAAGTATCCGTCGTTCCTAAAAAGAGCATGGGTTCTCACTTCATTCCGGAAAAATGCAAAAATTATACAATAAATAACAACTTACGGAACACTCGATAAACTCGATCCTGCAATGGAAGAGTCAAGTTTTGGGCAGCTTTTTCCAATGTTTCTCGGGCAGCCTCAACGCAGCCCAACATTTCTCTTAGTAGTCGAGATGAATAGAGTTCATACAAATTTAGCCTCTTATCCCAAAAAAAGGGAAGATGCTCCTCTTTAAGGCTCTTTTCCATGGCTTTAAACAGCTTCATACATAAATCGTTTAAAGAAAAGACAAACCATGAGAACAATATACAATAATAGTTAAATAATGTCAGTAAATTACATCGATTATAATAGTAGTCAATGTGTTGCGCCAATAAGCTTCATTTTCCTGTTTAGCTTTCCATAGAAAATGCGTCTTAATAAAATAACTTTTTAATTTGTACAAGTTATCATGGGAGTCTCTAAACTTTTTTACCATACGTAGAGCGTTCTTCAAGTTGTGTTTGTTCCTAATGATGGCATGTTCTTGCCGAAAATATGACGATCTAAATGACGTATAATTTGGATTATAAGTTGGACTGGGTTTGGGTACAGCTTCCCATTGACCTTCAATGTTTTGTACAATACACTGCTCTTTGTTCAATAATATACTGGGAACAAAATCCACAGAATACTTTACACTGAACGATTCGTTAACATGTATTGTATGTGCTGGTCCTTGGCGACTATAACGCAATGTCGCCAATTTACCATTAACAACTATTCTATTTTCCATTTGCAACATAATATTGGTAAAACGTGAATTTATGAAAGACTGAAATTTTTCCACTTTCAAATAATTTTTTTCATCTAGCCACTTCTCAAGTAGCTTTAATAAATTTGCATGCTGCTTTTCGGTCTTAATTTTTGCCAACACTTTGGTAAAATCCAAATGAACGTTACCTGGTAATCCGTAATCTTCTTTAACAATTATTAAAGATGTCTCAGGAAACTTGATAAAAAAGCTCATATCGTATTCATCCGGCAAGCGCACTTTCAGATTGTCTCCAAAACTGCCTGGAAACGAGTTAATGTATATATTTTTTTTTTGGTTTATACAAATAATAAGATTATTTTGTTCTACATACATATATATATATGTATGCACAATAAAGAGATCGATTGAAAATTTTTAATAAAATTTTATATTTAATTGATATTTTCTTACCTACAAATTGATGACCATTTAAGAGGTATTTCATCACCTCATGTTCCTGAAGCAGTTTAAAAATCCTATTTTTTACAGCTTCAATATGTGCTGTGTACTTTTGTCGATCGTTGTCGATATTAATAAATTTGTTTATATCGATTAGAATCGATTCCAAGTTTGGTTTTAACGTCATTTTGTTTAGTGTAGTTGCGCTTTGTTCTCTGCAACCTTAACAACTGAATGTAAAGTCTCTTTAATTTTTTCTTATATACCCTAGAATCAGAGAGTACACACACATTTCTTATTTTCTAAATTACGATTGCATACATACATGAGACTGTTATACTTCTATTGAAGAAATTTTTGTTGATAATGAATTTTTGTTATAATTTTTTTCCCCATTTTAATATTATGAGAAACGAAACTACAATGCTTTTTACTGCTTATCACAACTTAAAATTAGGGAAATTAATTATAAAACAAAATTTACAAGCCTATCCAAGACTCCAAGAGGTCGATATCGCATACTTTGGAAATTCCTGTTATAGAATATCTTGCATTTTTTTTTATAATTTTAGACTCATTTTCTTGTATATTTATTTCTCACAAATACATATACAAGATTTGATTTTTTTACGGTTGTTTTTTTGTCTCTGGCTCAAATCGTTGGCTAAATTGAAGAGAAACCACCATTCAGAGTTTTTTCCGGAAATATTAGTCGATATTGTAATCTACTGATAAAAAGCGTTGATTATTTTATTTCATTTTCAAATCTTCCCTTTTTTTAATTTGATTCTTATCGATACTAACAAAAAATGGGAATTATTTATATTTTTTAAATCTAAAAATTAAATTTACTCTTCAATGAATACAAGAACTAAATTGCTATGTTATACAGATATGAACAGAGATTGTCCAACGAAGGTTTAAAATACATTCTCTTGTTTTTCTCTCTGCATATGTAAGTCAAAGGATTCTTCAAATACAAATATTTACTATTCTTTTGTCTATATAATAGCATTTCAATACATACATATGTGGACTATGTTTATAATCAGATATCATAGATACAATTGGTATTGTAAGTAATGTTACTATTTTTTAAAAGGGGAGTTTCCCATTTTCTAAAGTGTTGGCCAAAGTGTACATTCGTAATTTATGTAATAGTAAATGGCATTTTGGATAGCAATTAATTTCTTTAATCAAAATTAGGGGGTTTCCGTATTTTTAAAGAAACTAGTACTATTCAGAAAAAAACTAAAACTAAAAATGATATCAAATAATATAGGAACAACTAGAAGACTTTCTTAAGCCAAAAAAATATGTGTATTATATTTCCTATTATTTGTGCAGACCCATTTAGGTTAGTTTAGAAGTATTTGCGTCAAGTCCTAGATTAATGTTGCGTTTAGTTTTATTTCATATTCTATTTTGCTATATACTCGCATGTCGTTTAAGGAGAGGCTTAACTCCTTCTCCTATCTTTTCGTCTCTTGAGCATTTCAAATCTGTCCAGGTCATTGGTCGTTTTACATATAACTTCGGCCGGCTTCCTTAACGTATGTTGCAAAACATATTACAATGCATAGAGTTTGTGAACCATATATGAAATATTTGGCATTGTCACCTTTGTGTCACAACTCAGTTTGATGAGTATTGTGATACCAACGGTATTTAAACAGTTCCAAAAGGAAATCATATTCACTTTAAAATAAATCTCGGAAAATTGGCATTATTTATTGCAGAAGTTTTAGTCAAAAATAAGAGAAAATGAAGGGCAATTACAAGTTTCAGGCATGAAATCAAATATGGTCTCTTCCTCAGCTCCACAGGACTAGGCGAAATTATTCGATGTTGTCCCAAATCTGTCAACATGCCTTTCAATGGGGCAGTGACTTGTAGGAGTCGTCGGAATTAGACTTTCGCCTACCAGTTTAGTACAGAAAAGCCCGGTAAACCGGAAAGTGCCTTTTCGCTGTTAACGTAGCTGATCCGCCTTCTAGAATGACTGAAGAATACCCAGATTAACCTAGGCAATCTAAACCACCTATGTCCTGTAACATGTTGGAAATTTTGTACTCTCTAACAGCTCTGGTTTGTTTATCAGCTATGCAATTGCATACAATAATATCCCTATGTCCTGAAACCTATATAATTGTTTCCTTTGAAAGATTTAAAAAAATTTTTTTTTTTTGAAAAATACCTGCCGACTTGATTGCAGCAATGTTGTCTCAGCAAATCAGCAAGTCTAATGATTACAAAGATTACAAAACTCAATGAGCTTAGAAACGATAATGAATCGAAATTTCTAAACACAATATGAATACAAAATGACAGGAAAATATAAATTTTTTTTGTAATAAAACAATAAGAAAAAGAAAAGTATACCGATTACTTTTATTGTTTTTATTAATAAATTATTTCGTAATTAGTTTTTCGTCGTCTTTTTGATAAACTTGAAAAAATTGTCTTAAATTTTCGTTGAATTTGTTGTTTCTCCTTTCAAGATGAGAAGCATTAACAGTGTGATATAATGAATGAGAAAATTTAAATTAAAAAATTTAAGAACAAAAATTGAAAATTTTGATTTTGATTAAGTTCATGTTACATTGATTGTTTCATCATCTAACTACAAATTATGAAAGTGTTTGGAAATAATTATATTGAAATTGCGCATTTATAAGCCACCACCAGAGCGATCGACACTGATCTTTTGTTTAAGTTGAGCAGCTTCATGTTTTTGTTCTTCCAATTCGGCCATACGTGCGAAACGTGAGTAAGCAACATCACCAGTTTTAATGGCAGACATCATCTGTAGCGGAATTTAAATTAATTTTTGTATAAATTTTTATTTGCTATCATCTTACTTGTAAGTATTCATCAAGTTCAACTTGTCCATTCATATTTGTATCGATTTCTCTCAAGATTTCGTGAAGTTGTTCGCCGGATATATCGCCATCGCCGAAACTCTGTAAAAAAAAAACATATATTTCCCAGAGTTAATATTATTTAATCTTAATAACTGGGAGTGCACAGTGCACATACCTTAAGAGCTCTGCGTATATCATTAATGGAGACATAGCCCTTCTTGTCTTTGTCAATAAGTTGGAAGCGTTTGATGTATGTTTGAATTTCATCTTTAGACAATTTAATTGGTATTCTTTCCTTAGATGCACGGTTAACCATATGACCCATTTCATTAGCCAAGAAATCTGTAGCATGTTTAAGTTGTTTCTGAAAACGAAACGGAACAATAAAGGATATTTCGATTGTCCTTTCCAAATAGTATGTATGTACGAAAATACCTCTTTCTCGTCTTTCGACCATTTCAATTCTTCACCCATAATATCTATGATAACGGGTAAGGCTTCTTGGGCAGCTTGTACGTTAAGGAACGCCAGACGTAGTCGACGTGCAATCATATCTACAGCATTACATGCATATTCTCTAACGCCATAGCGAATTTCGGCATCAATGTAGGGGAATTCGGGATGAATACGATTACCAATAATAGGCCAACGTTTACCAGTTAAAGAAGCCATTTTAGCCACAGCAAAGGCGCGATCACCATAGGATTTAGCCAAATGTTGAGCGACCTCGCACTCTAAACCAAAATCTTGTACCAAACGTATATACATGGTAGGAGTCCAACCTTGGCCACCCTCAATCTTCAATAACGATGTCACTGCTTCAGCACGTTCAGGCTTTAAGTTGCATGCTGCAGGCATACAAAATAAAATACTTTGTGAGTAAGCCTTTCGATAATCGATATCGTTAAAGGAATTTCATGCCATTTTANAAGTACTATTTTCTGATTACATATACGTTAAGTTAATATAATACTCACCTTTAATAGCCGCATCAACGGTGTGTTCAGCCATGGCTCTGTAAGTAGTCCACTTACCACCAGCAATTGTTATTAGATTAGAAGGACTAACGTGAACAATATGGTTACGGGCCAACGACTGTGTGTCCTCTTTATTGGGATCAGATACTAGTGGACGAATACCACTCCAAGCAGACAAGACATCGCCACGTCTTACCTCAACATCAGCGTTAAGGTAATTTTTAATTTCACTCAAAATGAATTGAATTTCATCCTCAGTAGGTGTAGGACTATGAGTTATTTCACATGGCAAATCTGTGGTGCCAGCAATTGTTTGTCTTTGCCAAGGCAAAAAGAAAATTACACGACCATCCGAAGTGGAGGGATCCAAAAGACCCATCTGATCGGGACTGTAATAGCCGGGTAATACAATATGTACGCCCGAACTGGGACAACAAATGGTTTTGACGGTGGGATCATCCATTTTACGTATAGAGTCCGTAAATGGACCGGTGGCATTAATTATACATTTCGCTTTGACGGTAAACTCTTTACCGGATATATGATCCTTAACTTTGGCACCGCATAAAACTTGTTTGCCAGTACCATCATCTTTTTTCAACAATTGTTTGACTTCAACATGATTGCAAACAGTAGCACCATGACGAGCAGCCGTTAAAGCCACAGCTAAACACATGCGGGCATCATCTTGTTGACCTGATAATGAAACATAATTTAAAACAAATCTATTATTCCTCCTTCACTATAATGCTTTCATTTACCGTCGTAGTAAACGATAGCACCACACAGTTTGTCTTTTTTCAACATTGGAAACAGTTCCAAAGCCTCCTGTTTTGAAAGCAAGTATGAACTCTTGACATTGCGGTCGCCGGCGACTAAATCGTAACACTTAATGCCCACCCAATAATATGGTATTTGCCACCACCTAAAGAAAGTAAGACATGAGAGGAGATACTTTTAGAGTTTTAAGTGAATAGCCAAGCAAATGCATTAAACTTTACTGATAAACTGGCAGCATAATAGGCAATGGATGAGCTAAATGAGGAGCAGACTCGAGCATTGAGGCTCTCTCTTGTAAGGCTTCCTTAACCATACGATATTGTTCATAATCTAACTACAATAAGCGATAAGATAAATTGATTAGAATACTTACTACAGAACACGCTTGCAATTAATGCTCAATTGTTACTTACGCCTAAAATAGCCTTTTGTAAATAGCGTACGCCACCATGAATCAGTTTAGTCGACCTGGATGAAGTACCGCTAGCAAAATCATCTAACTCTACCATGGCGGTTTTTAAGCCTCTTGTAACGGCATCCAATGCACAACCAGCACCGGTCGCACCGCCACCAATAATAAGTACATCGTATTCCTCACCGCTTTGCAAAGCTTTCATTTGCTCAGCGCGTGAAACTAAAGTGCGTTTACGTTTCGGTGGTCTTTTCATTTCAGCTTTAACCTGGAAAAAACAATTATTTGAAATCTTTTCATAGCTATTTATAATTGCATACCGTATGTGTAGAATTCATACGATCCATTGTCCATGTTGCCAAAACTGAACCAATTGCAGCGCTTAGCGTTGTAACGCCAATTTTACAGAATGTCGATGCCATTATTTAAACTGAAATTAATACAATAAATACAGATTATAATGACAATGATGAGATATGCATTATTTTCCTATTTTATATCTTAGAAATAAAACTTTATAAACCCATTACTTTTAGCAGAACTTAAAAGCGTACGTAGTGAGAATAATCTCATCCAGATCAAATATGCAAAGCACACTTTGCGTTAAGTTTCACATAATCAACCCGCGGATAAAATATATCCTCTATGCGTAACTGTTATTCCCAAAATAAATCTCTCTATTGCGGTTGTTTTGGTTTTATTGAATTTAGTCAAAGAAAGTCTTTCGGCTTGCCTTCCAATATGACAGTGGCCTTTTATTACATTTTGTATTCCCCAATTTTTTGCATATTCTATACATAATGACCTCTTTGGTATTTTTTAGATTCGCTCCTATGGGATAATCCATTCAGTTTGTATTGTAATTTGTTTCAGAATTTAAAAATAATACAAAAAAATTTAATAAATTCTGTAGATTTGTTTATATTTGTATGTTCGTAAAAATTTAATACAAATTTGACAATTTCCCCTCTTAAAACAATGTGTACGTACATATATATACATACATACATTCGTTAGGTCATTATGTTCAACAAATAGTAGGGGGAAAAAAAAATAAAATATGGATAAAATAACAAATTTAACAACGACAATAACAACATAGCAGCAGCAGCAACAACAACAGCAACAATAACAACAACAACAACAAAAACACTATTGAATAAATATAAAGTTGAGTCATTCTTATGAATTTTAAGCGAATGATTTTAATAGAATCTGTTTATAAATACACATAAAAACCTCAAACGAAATAATTACCAATTAATACAATAATTAAGTTAATATAATAATCATAATGGAATAATAAATCAAGATACTCATAAATGTACGCATATGGAATGTCTATTTCGATTTTCTTTTACGAATATATTCTCTCCACTTACATTTATTGGTTTATTTACAATGTTAAACCATAGAAATTATTAATAAAATAATATTTTTTTTGTTTGCTATTTTACACTTTTTTATTTGTTTATTAACAATTGTAAACTAACAACTGTCTAGTCTATCTGTATATTATTCCTTCACATTAAGACAATATTGTCTGAGAAGTTAAAAAAAAAAGCTTCTCTAAACGTTGTATTTTATTTATACACTGAATATACATAGAATAGGAATGCGTACCAAAGTTCTCACCAAATATTTGTTGGTTTTGTGTTACTACAAAGCAGTGTTGCCGATTTCCAAGTACAATTATACTAAAAAAAAATAGGGGACAAAACAAACTGCGTGCTTAAGCAGCTTACAGTTTCTATGTAAATTCTGTATATCCGTAGAATAAATTTTCATTATAAAATTTGTTAGCATTACACTAACACTTCAATAATAGATAATCATACTACAACCTGTTTTATAAGTAAGTATTTCAATTTATAATTAAAGATAATTCGATAAAACGGAGTAAATTATTTTCTTATCTGTGGCACTATCATTTAATCATAATTACATATTACGTAACCCAGGTTATGTGCATTAATTTTACAGTTTAACTGCACATCTGAACTACAGATTTCAGATACTTTTTCCATGAATATCAAGTTAACTGTCACAGAGTTTGCAAGCGTACTGCTAATTTGTTCGAAATGCCAGAGCTGAGTTCCGATAAAAATAATTGCTGAAAATAATTTCGGCCACAAACTATTTCAAATCAATACTTGTAGACTAACAATACGACAAATTACAATATAAACAATAACTAGATGCAAAACTAATTAGATTGGACATACCATAGAACAGAACAATCATCTCATATATGGCAAGTATATTATTAGTATGTTTATATGTTAGCCATGAGCTTTTAGTGTTTTCCAAATTTTGGAATAATTTTCAAAACTTAACCACGAGTTAATTTAAAAACTAATTCCGGCAACACTGTTAAATATTTTTAAAATAAACAAAGAGATGTTTTGTGCACGTTTATTAACGATACAGCGATTCAATTTTCTCTTCTTTTTCCTCTCTATACATATTGCTCTCAAAATTGTTGGGGGGTGTTTTTGTTTTTATTTATTTTTCCGTACTTTTTGTTTGCAATGAAATAATTATTATAGTTGTGCACTGTAGTATTATGAGAAAGGGGGGGGGTTATCGAAGAGACTGCTATCTAGTGAAAACTACTGTATTGTGATGCAACAATTGCAAATAATACTATAGAACTACTTAATAGTGCAGGTTAACAGAGAATGTATAGAAAGTATGATACACGGTGTACTTGATACAACAAATTTCATGAGCCATCTTGATAGCATCCTGGTTATCTGCTGGAGTAGCTGACAAGATATGATTAATAAAACTGAAAACATGTAAAAGAAGATCTGGTTTCTGACAGTCCAATGTTCCTTAAAAGGAACAAGATACATATGTATGTAAAAATCTATTGTACTGTTTGATTATAATAGAAGAAATTGAATTAAAAACACTTTTAAATCATTTTAAAAGTAAAAAGATAATATCGTTTGCGGATTATCGTATGTTAAAACTCACATTTCTTAAAGTTTTTAAAATTTAGAGTATATTACATCGATTTAGGTGCAGTCTAATTAGGTGTTCTCTGATTTAATAATGATTCCTGCTATAATATACAAAATGTATTTGCCAGCTATAAAATATTTAATCTGTGGTCTTTATGTTTAGTTTTCTTTTTCTATTTAGCATTTGGCCAAGTACATAAACCATTTAATGCAAAGCAATTATCTGAAAATCTTTGTAAATCTGTTCACATATTTTTCACACCCCTTGTTTAACTTTAAAGAAGCGAAATTGTTTTATTGTAACGTTTGCCAATTATTTTTTGCTAATTATTTTTCGTTTTTCTGACCATTGTTATTTGTGCTACCTACAGTTGTATATATTTATGTAAAAACATATCTAACTGGATCTGTAATACTGTTATGATTTAAAATCTTTTAAAATTAATTATTAATTCCACTAACATTTCCCTTGAAAGAATTTTAAATATGAAAGAATTTTAAAAAGCACACTTTATTTAAAAAAAAAAAAAAAAACTCGTTTATTACAACTATTTGTGGCATTAAATTAAACACCCTGTAGTGTTGTTTTGAAAAGCACCGTATATAAAAATAGTTTTTGTTTTTTTTTTTCTAACAAAATTAGAAAACTTAGCATTAGAAACACTATTCTACCTCATATATAAATGTTGGCACTCTCATTAGCCCCAAACTATAATTGTCTGTGCCCAAATGCCAATGTACGATATTCAACGCACATTTGTTATTGTATTTCGTCTTTTTTATCTATTTTTGTTTTTGTTCTCCAATAATAAAATTAGAAAAAAAAAACTTTCACACATAACTTAAAAGATAAACATTTTTCAAAATAAATTATGCCTTATTTTGTTTTTTTTTTTTTCTTAATATTTTCATAAATATATGTAAACATTTTAAAGAATTTTGTTTTTGTTCAGTTTTTTTTTTTGATTATTTTAAAATTTTTATCATGTAATGATTGCACAACACTTTTCTTATTTTGAATTTATTTATCATTTAGAAAATATTTCATACTTTCATAAGATTTTTAAGTCTTACCGTCTGTCTAATAACAAATCTTATTTAATTATTGAGTTTCCCTTTATTTAATAAAGGATTTTTTCTATTTTCTTAATTTTATTTTAATAAATTTTATATTTTTTTTGTATAACCTCTTAAGAAGCTAGATAAATTTGAATTAATTTCTATATCGTTTATTTATTGAATAGTTTTAAGCAAATTAAATCACCTTTTCTTTGTTATTTTTTGTTTTGTGTTTTAGTCCGTCTATAAGAGTTATTCACCTAAACATACTGAATTGGCGAGAATTGTGCAACTGCAACTGTGAATTTTTGCTACAACCACTATTACCTCCTCTTGTGCTTTTAATAAGAGCGGCAACAGCACAGACAGTAGATATTCGTTAAAACATATAAAACATCATTATTATCAATTATATCTTCATTATCGTAAAATTCATTTGTCTCCCTCACTGTATGTTTTTTTTTTATCTAATTTAACATCATTATTATAACCCCCTCATTGTCATTATCGTATTTGATTTGATTTGCTCAGTTTTCTTTTTTAGATTTTTAAAGGAGTACACGATTTGTATTCTCTTTAGAAAACATGTGTTCATTTTTGTTCTTTCGAATAAATATATAAAAATAAATAAAAAAAAATAAAAAATTGAGATTTTTGTTAATCGTCACTGGCACCTTCCCCACAAACATTCAAGTTAAGTCTGTAATTATTAAATACATACATTTTTACACTGCCTATGTATGTATGTATGTATGTATGCATGTATTTGTGTATATTTTCCATTTATTATAAATGTTTTGCGTTTTTTTTGTTAACAAAAAACTATTACAACTTTTCACGGCCAATTTGTATTTGTTGTAAAGAGGGGTTTAACTAACTTAATTTCACAGAAGATTTCAAAATACAAAAATATATTTTGGCTTTTCTTTTTAAAAATTCATTGCTATGACATGGAGAAATAGTATAAAAATATAAACTAAACTGGGAGAAACAGTAGGAACGTTGAGAGGACGGATCGGCTTATGTATCTAGGAGTCTATGGCTTTCTAGAGATTGTATTAGAACATTGTTGCCGCTAGATTTGGATAGTTGACAAGAATCTGGAATAGATCCCAACCGTACTATTCCATAATATGATGCGATTAGGAGGAATTGGGGACTATTGACGTTCTTCTGTAACTGATCAGCCCTGAGTAATCTCTTGTGCGTTTTGGTTGAGTCGTATTTTATTTTTTCTCCGACTTCCATTCTCTACTTCTCAGAATAACTTAATCTGCAGAAAACCTATCTTTATAAAGCCACCTAACGTGATCTCAAGCCGCTTAAAGAAATATGTAAATAGGATGTATAGATAACATATAAGCACCTATTTGTAGTCGCCGTAGTCTAATAGGTAGTGTGTTGGCTTATTAGATGAAAGGCCAGGGTTCGAATCCCCGGTCAGACTTCGAAAACGAAATATGAACAAATATTACTTCGGTGACTTCCTTCCTCTCAGCAGATTTCTGGCAAAAACTCTGAGAGTAAATAAAATTGCCATGAAAAGTTTCTCAAAAAAAATTGTCGATCCTGCCACTCAGGTATAAAATTAAAACACACAACGTAAGTGGTGTGAGAAGCTAGGCCGTAATCCTGACTGAAGGGTTGTAATGGCCAATTATGTATGTATGTATGTGTACCTATTTGGAAAATAGATCGTCTTATATTATAAATTCAGGGTCGCTTTTTCTTATCCTGTGTAAATAGAGAAGCATTTTGTGTTCATAGTTGCCCTCTACTATAATCGATAGTTTTAAGAGTCGCATAAAATAAGCACGTTTACAATCGCCGTCTATACATACTTATCATCGTAATTCAAATTATGTTTCGATTAAAAACTCTATACAGTGATTATAATTTTAATTAAAAATTTATTCGAAAATAAAACCCATGTTAAGAAGTAAATATTAAAAAAAAACAGAATAAAAGTATAAAGTAAATGTTGAAACATTTTGTATGTTTTAACATTATGTTTATTTATATATATTTTGTAGTTGTTTGCATTTTGTGTTACTAGAAATAGGCATTAACAATTTGTAATAAAAATAAAGGAAATAAAATTTTCTATGTGTTACATACATATGTACACATTATGTTGTTTATATATATATATATAATAATAAATTAAACGATTTTTGTTATTATAAAATAACATAAAAAAAAAGAGAAAAAGAATTATTGTATATTAATAATAGTAATAATAATAATAATAATAAATAATTTGTAATTTTAAAATATTTTTTTTTTTTGGTTGTGACGTAGAATTCCAGTTTTTTTTTTGTTGTCTTTATAAATTTGATGACGAATCGACAGCCGATTCTGAGACCATGGTTGCTTGTTCGCCTTTTGTTTTTAAGCGAAATTGCATTAGCATTGTTATAAGATCTAGGATATGTTCATCTGTGAAATTACTTTGAGTAACCAGATTTCGAATGAAATCAAAACGTTCGACTTCATTTTTAATGTGTTTCAATATGTCGGGTATCTGTTGCAATAGATTGTTACGACATCCGGCATTAATTTTTGATTTGGCACATATGTAATCAATAACAGAATTTAAATTTAAGCGATCACACACCACTGATGATAAATTCTCTTGGACAGCATGATCTAGGAAATCTTTTGAATGATTTTCCGATAACGTTTCCAACACATTTGCTTTTATCTTTGAATTTGTTTCCATGGCATTTGACAAAAATTTTGCCACCGTATAGGTGGATTTTAATTGTGGTGTGTTTTCGGAGGTAAAATATTTCTCAAGAATGGTGTCCAGTGGACACTGTTCCAATACCATTTTCGTAGCCATTTCTATATCCATTTCTGGTGGCTCTGTATGCTTGCAGGTGGCATGTGCTGTTGGCAGTTCTTCATCGGATACTTGTATTACTTCATTATTATGCGGCGTCAATGATGCTGCTACATTAGCATGTGATGTCGTGGGGCCATCGGCAGTTGTGCTACGGCTATCACTCCATTTCAGTGAACTTACGCTGTCATCCATAAGTGATTCTGTGCTTTTGTTGTTTGTGCCAGAGCAAAACGTTGTACTAGGTGCGGAAGTGGCAGTTGCCGTTGTGGTAGTGCTGCTGTTTATATTGGCATCTTTTGAATTTATGATATTATTTTTATCATTATTTAAATCTGTGGGATTGTTATATTTTTCAATTTCAATAAGACTATCCAACTTACTTCTTCTCCTTAGAGCATGTTTCGCTTCAGACACTTTGTCCATTATAAGGCATCTAAAAAATTAATAGGAAAGTCACGATTGAATAATTAAATTTTCTCCAGTAAAAATTAAAAAGAATTTACCTTTTTGGTTTAGTTTTTGTTTCGTCATTATCTCTTATATATTCTTTTGTGACTGACACGGGGGGATCGTGAAAACTAACACGTTTACGTTTAAATGCCGGCGAATCGAAGGACAAGTCCTCAATGCTGTCGTGTCTTAATTTACGTTTTAATATACTGGCCGATGGACTGGCTGTTGGAGAAGGTAAACGTTTAGAGAATACAAGAAAATCTTTAGGCTGTATCGGAGTAGATGTATGGTCAGTACCAGTTAATTCCATTAGCTCTACAGCTGGATTACGCTGTTGATGATGATGCAAAGGCGTCGATGCTGGTCCTGGCGAAAAGGTTGTTGCCGGAGACGATATATCTACCTTTTTATTACGTATCATATTTATTAGCTGTGCTCCTCTACCAGTAAGATGAGAGGATGGCTTTGGCCTCAATGTAGGACTGGTACTATTATTTGTTAGTTTACGATCAGGTGGGGAAGACTGAAAATTAATTTATACATACAATATCTTTTAGTAGAAGAATAAGAGAAGAAATGATGAATTATTTTACTATTCATTAAACTTACCAGTGGTGTGAATTTAGGTACAGTTTTTTTGGGTGATACCTCTTTAGATTGTATAATTTCGCTAATGGTGTTATTCTTACTATTGAGATCATTGAGTTCGGTGGATAATAGGTCAGCATTTACATTACTACTGTTGGTCTTTTTGCTTGTTAAATCATTATCAATTAAGTTTTCTGCAGTTGACTTTTCATCTGTGATTATTTCTACGGTGGGTGTTGGTAATGCTGGTGTACCAACAGTTGAAATCTGTGGTGACAACACATCATTCACAGTGTTTAGTTGAGTCTCCTGTTGATTTAAAATGTTCTCTTTGTCTCCAATTATAATTGGAGTTTCATGATCCTCGAACACATCTTCACTGATGGGTAAAGTTCTACCAGCAGTTTTTGTAGATACTTTATTATCTACAGTGTCAGTAATAGAAAAATAGAAAAATAGAAAAAAGTGATTTAATATATGTAGTTGGTTACATTGTTGCCGTGAGTGCAGCATATCTTATCAGTATTTGAATTGAAACTTGTAAAACATTAAGAAAAACTTACGTGATAAGCCTTCTGTTGCTTGATGTATTTTTTCAATGGCAGTATTTTTTGATTTTTCCTCTTGAGTTTCTTCGATTTTTTTGTTGTCATTTTTATTACGTAAACCAGATCGACGTGTTTGCTAAAATTAGAAATAAAATATTAAAAAAATTTACAACAGATGCATGACTATTTCTATACCCTTTTTATAACGCTGTCATCAGTAACTGAAGTCTTGTCTTTTGGCTCATCGTCACCAGTCGACAAACGTCTTTTAGAATTGCGTGTATTCCGTACTGATTCTAATTGTTCCGGTTTTTTGTTAGCCTCTTCTGCTTCCTTTTTTATAGGAGTTTGTGTCTTTGTATGATTTCTAAGAACTTTTTTAGTTGTTGGTGGAGTCGTCATAACTTTTTCAGGCACTTTTTCTTGTGGCACCCTTGGCGAATCGGATTCTTCAATGACTTCTTGATCTTCGGGACCTTCCAAAACAATTTCTGACTTATCTTTCTGAGCAATAATAATTTTTTTTGGTGTCCAAGGCTTCAATGATGACGCTTCTTGTGATTGACTCATATCATTGTAGAGAGCTGGTATATCAGATTTCTCGGCCATTTTCTCTTTTTGTCTTTCGGTCAATTTGTCGGGATTCATGCTCCAAACAGATGGTATAACTACAAATACGTCATTATTTCCCTTTAGTAGATCTCTGAATTGTTGTACAATTTCTTTATTGGGATGTGTACGCAACTTGTCCATAACATTTCTTTTCCATTCATCTAGAAACTTGTTTTCTACAGGACAAATCGAACCTTTAGCATTAAGTTGCACCACTGCATTAACGGTCTGCTTAATGTTTTCAAAAGTACGTGTTATTTCCGCGTTTTTAAAACTCAATAAGGCATTACGTAAAGTATTTAGGCAGGCTTCAAATGGTTTCTTGGGCAACTGTTGCTTTAAAATTTCTCGCATTAATTCGAAAAATTCCTTATGCTGTTTGTGGTCTTTGTCGGATTCTAATTTCAAAACAGCTGTTACATATGCATCGAATAGTTCACCAAATGCTGATTCTTCATGTCTGGCATTTAAAAGTTCTTTTAAAATTTTATGGACTTTGCTTAAAAATTCATGTCTATCTGGTGAATTTTGTCCAGCGTTTATAAACTGACGCCAAAGCGAACAGAAAGCCTGATCAAAACTGTTGTTAGATCTGCGACCTGCAAAGCCAACACATAATTGAACCGGCCATAATATCCATTTTTCCATTAGAAAAGCATTGTCTTTCACTCTAACATCCAAAGCATTTTCTCTTAGATGGGCCAAAAGGCCTTGTGATACTTTACGCCATATTAGCAATTTTGTTTCAAAAGCCTCATAATCTTCATCGTCTTTAAGAATAATGATTGTATCCAACATAATAGCAAGCAGGCGCCATTTGTGACGACCAGTTTCGTGCACTTCCAAACAGAAAACCTGATCAACACAACGCTGTAAAATAGCTGGCGGAACTATAGAACGTGCCAAAGTAAACAAACGGGCAAATGCTTCCAAAAGTTTGGGAAACAATTCCGAATTTTCTGAAGATTTTTTAAGTTGTATGCCTTCAGAAGCCAAAGTGTTCATCGCTATAATAACAACACGAGGATGATTCGTCAACAATTTGGCCAGAGTCATGCATACGTGTAAGGTTAAATCTATAATGTCTTTACGCAAAGCGATTTGCAACAGTTGACGTAGGAGTGTTTGGAATAGATGCTGTTCAACTACTTCACTTTCCGACGAATCCGATGCCTAAAACACAGTAAAATTTTATTATTTTAAAATCTGAATGGTTTTTATTAACAACATAAATGTGTACTTACAATCAAACGCACAGCTTCCATTGCACCATTTACCAATGGCTGCCAATTTTTTTCCAAAAATGTTGTTTCCAATAATGGTGATGGCACACTCAATGGCTCCAATTTATTGTCCCTTAGAATACGATCCAAATACTCGTTTCTTTCGCTTGACAATAACTTTATCAAGCAGGGAATTGCCAACTCTCGAACTATTTCATATTGTCGAGCAGCACAAATTACAGTTTTTGTGGAATTTGTACTACCAAAACAAAAAATCAGAAATGGCTCCACTACAGCCTCGAAATGTTGACTCAATTTCTCACCAAAACAGGTCAGTAAAAACCACCATACCCTCAATTTCATTTCTGCTGCTTGGGCGGATTTCGATTGTGAGCTCTTGAGTGGTATACAGATCAGTTTTAAACGCTTCGGTGAAGACAGCTCATTGTACTTTGCAAAGATTTCTATTAATAAACGCCAACAGAGAAATGACTCAGCCCTTATGTTGTTGTCAGTACTACGAAATCCCAATTCTACTATAGACAAAAACGAATTTATGGTACTGGCTCCTTTCAAGAGTTCCTTATCTAGGATGCGTATCATAAAGCCCCATACTCTGTGCCAATGATGATTACGATCCTCTCTTAACTTGTGTATTTTTGGTGCGTGCTGAGTGGACATGGCCGATTTGATGGCATTCCATTGTTTGCTACTGTGTATGGTTTGGACATCCATCGAGGATAAGCCCTTCTCAAATGCCTCAACTGCTTTCGACTGTATGGCACGGTCTGTATCGAACATCAGAGGTAGTATATCCGAAAGCCAGAATTCTATCATTTCATCGCTTACTATTTTGCTGCCTACCAGACCTGTTGTCTTACAGGTGCTCGTCAGTAGATCCAACATCTAAATTCAGATAAAATATAAACAAAACCCATTGAATCATTAATACAACCCACAATTCTTGTAATGGGAGCTTTTTATGCAACCTAGTTACAGAAGTAGAACTCAAAAAACGCAAAAAACAAAAAGGGGAAAAGAAAAAAATTATAAAAATTTGTCTACGTACACTGCAGTACAAATGGCGCTGGTTATTTTTGAGAATTTCTTTCGATGAACAATATACTCCATAATAGGCCTGACTTAACTCTGATTCCATTTTGTGTTCCTTCTATCTTTTCGTTTGTAATTTTGTACTTTAAGGTGTTTTCTTTTTCTTTTATAAAAAAAAAAAGATAAATTTTTCACTTTTTACTTTTACAAATGTTCTCTCGTTCCTCTACTACGTATTTTCTTTCTTTCACATACAACCAACAATTGCTTGAAGCGCGCCAATTTACTAAAAAATATCGCAAATAGAGTTGCCAGTGTTTGTTTTGTTATGCTTTTTCGCGCCGAATTGTGTAAAAACATATGATTGGCATTACGGGCGGTGGAGAACAGTGTTGCAAGTGTCAATAAACGACTGATAGTGTTGGTAAGCACTGTTATGTATGATTAAATGCAATAATCCCTGTTTATAATGAATTTTTCATTTCTTTTCTACTCTTTGATTGATTAAAGCTGCTGTTTGAGTTGAAAAATGAAACACGGTTGTAATGCTCCGATATGAAAACTTAAATTAAAAAATATTTGAAAAATTTTCATGTTCTACAAAAAGTTATCAATTTGATAAGAGGTATGTGGTTTTCTTATAGAATATTGTAGTAAATATTAAAATTTGTATATTTTTTGCGTTCAAAACCACGTCCATATCATTGTTTATTTATATCAGCATGTAATTAATTCTTCTGCGGTTTTTATGATATACTATTAACTGTTATACTTCATAAGGTTATACATACATATATAAATAGCCATTACCCTTTCACAGTGTATCTAACCCTTTCACAGTGTATCTAACCATATCCAACAAGGAACTGGGCAATAACAGGAGATATATTTTCGTTTCCAACTCCTCTTCTCCTCCATATACTATGCAGAAATCCGACTCAAATGCGACTATGCTCCTGTACCTAACAGAGACTACCCCGATCCGGTACCAAGACTTCTATGTAATCCTTCCAGTCATGAACCGCTTACGATGTATAACAGACTGCTAGCAAAAACCCTTCACTGCCAACAGAAATCACATAGGAATGCGCAATCAAAAATTTAAAGTCATCATTGCCTCGAGCGCCATGGATCTTAAAACAAATAATAAATATGTCCGCCTGAAAACACTGCAGTTGTCATCCAGTCTTTGCGAAGGTGTAAAAATCCAAATTATATATAAATTATATGAAAAGGTACTTTAGACTTAAGCGTCACTGTTATGCAGACATGATTGAATTTATTGAAACACATCAACTCTGTCATTATTTTTGCAACTTTTCACAAAATTTTTACTATACACAGTGGCAACATTGCCAATAATTATTGACATATTACGACACCCTGTGTACGCACTTTTAGTACACGGTTATGAAAGTTCATTCTGTAGCATCATTGTTATTGCTCTCTGCCTTCGATTCGAAAAAAAATCCATCTTCGTTCTGATTGAAATGAGTAATTTTGTTTTATAACATTCATACGAATTTTACGATTTTCGTGTTTTCATTTCCCTAATGAAATGAAGTTTGCCAAAATAAATTAACGCGTCTAAACGTAACGTAATACAATATAGAATAGAAAATCTTATTAAAACGTGCAGAAGCGTTTGGCAAATCGTGCAGAAGTGTTCATAAAAGTAAATAAGAAAAGGAAAATAAAATTTTTGAGAAAAACACACACATTTTGTATAAAAATAAAATTGAATAGAAAAAAAAAGAAGAGCAGTACATAGTTAAAGGCAACCTATGCATGACTGCAGTAAATTCCAAGTAAAAAAAAGTGTGGCAGCGGCTGTGAGGAAACGCAGAAGATATCTGGCGAATTGTTGTTGTGGTGGCGGCGGCGGTGTGTGTGACGTGTAAATCCAAAATCCAAGTGTTTGCCAAGGTTTGCATTACAATATGATATTGACGGTGACGGTGATGGTGATGATTATGACGAGGAGGAATATAAATGAATTGGAATTTTCTTTAGGCTTTATTCTTTAGCTCCTACAAAAGCTTAATTTGTTCTGATGAACATAACAAATGAAGTTATTGTATAATACAGTAGTTATAAAAAAGAAGAAAGAGAATAATTTATTATAATTTACAATGGCAAAAATTATTAGATTTTCGTTTTGCTGTTGTGTTGTGTCTGTGAACTTGTGTGTGTGTGTGCGTATATTCACCATCAGTGTGTTTCATTTTTATATTTTGGGACAGTATAACGCCTAAAACCAGAAAATAAATTAAAAAAAAACATAAAAATTCCAAAATAAGCGAATAAAATATTAATTATCTTGAATAACTGATAAGGCATAACAAAATGAAAAATGTTACAAGTCTGTGTCACAAAATCAACCAACCAACCAGCTAACCAGTCAACCCAACAAAGTAGTGGAATGCCGGAAAAGTGTTTTCTGATAGCGAATTTTTAATCGCTGACTACGACAAGCGGACGTTTTGCTTCTCAATATTAATTTTGAATTCAAAAGCAGAATTTTATTTTATTTCTCTAAAAAGAAAACAAAACTACACAGAATATATGTATTTTCATTCATTTTTAATTTATTATTCGCTGTCATTGCTCTGTGGAGTGCAAGTGTTGTTGTTGTTATTTTATTGTTTGATTTGTTTATTGCCAAGAAAAAAAGAAATCGTCATTGATGTTGATTACGTTGTGTTGTTTTTTCTATATAAGTTTGTTTGTTTATTGCTATAATATGTGTGTGTGTGTGTGTGCCATAGTGCGTATGATGATCACGCCCCATGTTGTATGTTTTTATTTATTCATTGAATTCTGCTCCCGCTTCCACTCCCTCTCAGTCTTTCACTTGCTAACACGGAATTCTCTCATTTTCTTTTATAACTTCTATTTCTTCTATTTGTTATATGCCATCTAAAGTTTATTATTTAATTATGTTTTGCATATTTTTAAATAGACAACAACATCAGCAGTAGCAACATGAACAACAACTATAATAAAACAATGCTATGTTTACGGTTGGTTGGTTGATAAATGACAGCAACAGTAACATCAACAACAATTTTATTTTTCCTTTCCTTTTTTTGCATTTTCCTCAATGAAATGATTTTTTTTATTATTATTTAAAATAGAAAGAAATGAGCGTGTGTGTAAGCGAATGTTATTTGGTAATGTCATCCATTTCTAGTGCTCTGTTTTAGTGTCTGTTCCCAACAATTCAATGACCTACAAATTGTATCAATTATATGTACTTTCATTATGTAGTACATACATAGTGTATAGTTAGTGTGAAATAATTTCTTTCATGTAAAAATCGATTTCATATTGACAAAATGTTCATAGCAAAACACCATCAACACCCCCTCTTTTGAATGCTTAGCACAGTGATATTGTAATCAAATGAGTTCATTTACAATAAATCTTAAGCCATATGAAGTCATACCAACAACTGCTCCCTATGGCAAGAATTATTAGGTTTTCCAAACGCTTAGAATCTATTTCTGTTGTTCACCATCCAATTCGTTGGGTATCTTTCAATATACAATGTGGATATATTTTCTGAAATTTGAAAGTAAACCAGGAAGCACTTAGAAACCTTTGTTTGCAGTTGACATGTAACATTGAAATATTGGGAATAGGGTGATACAGATCCGCAATAAGATTTTATCATTTTGTGCGAAACTATATTCAATAACTAACATTTTGTTTCTGTATTATAGGCCATCAATTGAAAATATAGATCTGGAATAATTTACTACTTAAAATTCCTTATGTACGAATAATATGCTGCTTTAATTACATTCAAAGCTACTTCACTGATAACGATCTATCTCACTGTTAACCTTTATGCGTCCGTGTCAAACTCAATTGCACACACAGCCTTCTAATTAAAAACGCCGATTTGCAAGCATATATAAATAAAATTAAATGTTTGCGTCAATTTATGGTTTTAACCATATACGTATGCATGTATGTACATATGTACATAATATCATACATATAATATTAAATAATAATCATTAATATTTGTTGCTTTTTTTTTATTCGTTTAAAATAATTATAATAAAATGAAAAATTTCATTTTATATACCCTCTGAAAAGATATTCTATTTCATTAATGCTTCTCACGTTCAAATGTTTATTGTCTTTCTTTTGTTTGAAACAAAAATAGTTTCTATTTTTTATTTAATAATGAATAATCAGTTTTCAATATTGTTCTTGCGTTAGTAACTAACAATTATTTTATATTTACAACATACAATATAGAATTTATCATTGTTAATAATCAAACTCGAATAGTTTCCTTGATTTTTTTTTCTGAAATGTTAGTTGATTTCTGTTGAAAAAGAAACACAAACTTAAAAGTCCATGTATGCTGTATACGTTTCAAATAATTTTGTTTATAAGTGTTATAAAATATTCCAATGAAATGGGTTTAATCACTAGCTAGCTGTCGACATTGGTCTAGGGTAGCACCTACAAAATAAACAAAAATGCTGAATTTTCTGTCACTCTCAATTGCCTTCGAAATACTTCAATAATTTTTGTATTTATTTCACCTAATCGTAATGGTAAAAATATTTGAAAAATTTATAAATAATTTCCTTTTTCAGACTAGCCTATAAAGTTATTATTTTAGATTACTCGCTTGAAAATACTTTCTTTTATTATTTCTTTAACTAATTAAAAAATGATATTTTATTGTTTAAATTAATTTTTATTAAATTTCCTTTCGATTTATTTCAGTTTTAACCTGAACTCCATTGATGCATTTTTGTTGTCGAAATGGGCAAATTACTTTCGAAAATTTTTGGTAACAAAGAAATGCGTATTTTAATGTTGGGACTAGACGCAGCTGGCAAAACAAGTAAGATGGACACACCGAGACACATACAACTATGATTTAATATTTATTCATTTGTTTTTAACTAATTCTCTTTATTTTTCCTTTCTATGTATTCTTTAGCAATATTATACAAATTAAAATTAGGTCAATCGGTAACAACAATACCTACGGTGGGCTTTAATGTAGAAACAGTTACCTATAAAAATGTCAAATTCAATGTCTGGGATGTGGGTGGACAAGATAAGATAAGACCACTATGGCGGCATTATTACACCGGTAACTATTGTATTATTAAGTTGAAGTTCATCGAACTTTAATTTATTAATTATTTTTGTTGCCTTTTATTTCTTTCTATAGGTACACAAGGTTTAATATTTGTAGTGGACTGTGCGGATCGAGACAGAATCGACGAAGCCCGAACAGAATTACATCGAATTATAAATGATAGAGAAATGAGAGATGCCATTATATTAATATTTGCTAATAAACAAGACTTACCAGATGGTAAGTATTCCTCTAGTTATGAACTACAAGCTAATTATTGCCAAAAATCAAATTAATCATAATCTTACTGCTTAGACTAGGTGCTAATTTGAAAATCACTTTCTTGAAATCTCATAAAACACGAATTTAGGCTATACACTCTCTGAACGCATATGTTTTAACAAAGAAATCTATTATTTTGTACGAATATGAATTACTCATGCTGCATGGCATTGAAAATATAAGTTTTTGTATTAAAAGCAGTCTTTAACACCTTAGAGATTGCTTAACTAAATTTTGTTTGTGAAAACTTTAAAAATGTACACTAGTAAAGAAAAAAATATGCCATGTTTCACTGGTGGAACAGAAGAGATCGCAAATTCTCCAGGTTTCTATGACCATGTCAGACCTGAGACTTGAGAGAGAATCTATTAGGATATTAATAGGTTCTTTGAAGGCATTGCGCTTGAAGATAAGGACTAGTAAGTGGGATCGGAGCACTCCTTTCGAAAGTGTATGTGGTAATATGGGAAGCCGGAGTTTGTTGCGCATGTTCAGTGTCTTTGCTCTTCTTCATTTTTTATCGTCTATGTGTTGCATTTGACCCACAATAGACCGTTTTACTGGCTTCCGATTGGAGACTTTTCATCTTCACATAAAAGAATGAAAATCGTTTCACTGTGCTGTTGGATAAGTTTGGAACAAAAAGATGTATGTATAGGTGGCAGGTGAATTAACGGAAACAAGACTTTTAGACTGAATTACCGGCATTACAACAAAATCAATTTAATTTGTGAAATGAATTACTAGAATGCTGGTAGGGTTTAAATCGCTGTAAGTTGGAGGGAATCGTGTTTCTTCGTGTGTTTATTGGAGAATCACCAGCTCACATGGCCGCCTGAAAGAATCTGTCTACGGCTCTAATAGTAGTGAAATTGCTTTCCGTCCGTTCCGTTCACTATGGAATAGTCGGAAGCTTCAAGAGCTATCCTTGGCTGTTCTTGTTGTAAAAGCTTTGATGCAGTTAAACAAATAAAACAAGATTTTGTATGTCAGTCGAAATCAGGTGCTGGTTGCTAGAGAAATTGGTTTCGACTACAGGTTCATCAGATTTAAAGCAGTGTACCTGTTAGGTTATATAAATAAGTGAACCGTGACGTACTCAACTGTGCCAGGATGGATCGTATTCGCCTATGTAGTGACCTCTCATTATTTAAAATCACAGGAGAGTGTTCGTTTAGTATCATATAGCAATTTATGGCTTATGTGGCTGATGATTGATGCCAAGTTTGCTGCGCATATTATATTGACAATCGATCAACATCAGGCGGAATGCTGGAACGAATTTGTGCATATTTGGCATGCGCAAAATCTAGGTCTAAAATATTCACACAAAAATAATGGATTTCTTTTTACTAGATCTTATAATTAAATAATTATTTCAAATCATTCATAATAAATTCAATAGCTTTGGAATGTGAATAAAAATTGTTTTTTTTTTATATTTCATTAGAAATTTGTTAATAATCTTTATGTTTTTAATTTTTTTTTTATTTCAGCAATGAAACCTCATGAGATTCAAGAAAAATTAGGCTTAACTAGAATACGAGATCGTAACTGGTATGTGCAACCTTCCTGTGCAACAACTGGTGATGGCTTATATGAAGGCCTTACGTGGCTTACCTCTAATCATAAGTTATGAGAATAAGTTTCTTTTTTTTTTGAAATAAAAACAAAAATTAATAATAATTAATCCCTGAAAATAACAAAAAATAAATATCAACAACAACAAGAACAACAAAAAAAACCACAATAAAATATTGCATGAACATTTTTATTTCAATTGAAACAAAAGAAGAAATTCTTTAAAAGAAATTAAACAAGCAAACAGAAGGAATAAAATCAAACTCTAATTATTAAAAAAATTATTATTTAAAAAAAATAAAAACAAATTAGAATTATATACAATACAACTTAGAGAAACAACAATAAAAACAAATGAAATAAAAAATAAAAAAGAAACACGAAAATGAAACAAAGGAATTCTAAACAAAATACCACAAAATAAAATGTTTTTTTTTTTAGCATTTAAGATATACTTGTAAAATATCAAAAAAAAAAAAAAAAAAAAAACACAAAAAACAAACAAACAAACAAACTAAAATATACCACTATGCACTTATGCAAAACAATAGTATGAAAGAAAAAAATAATAATAATAAAATAAAAAATAAAATAAACGTTAAACAACAATCTCCTTCCCCTCATTTATGTTTAAAGAAAGAAAGAAAAAAAGTTAAATTAATATTAAATTGATATACAAAAAAAAAAAAATAAGAAAACATGAAAAGATTTATTGTAAAATAAATCCTAAAACCGAAACTAAAAGTATATGCATATATTATTAATAAATATATTATATATTATATAAATATAGTAAATATTATTAATTATTATTTACATTTTTATTAATTATTATCTATTATTATTAATATTAATATTATTATTATTATTATTATTTTTTTTTTTTGTTTAGATGTAAACTTTAAGTTTATTTTTTTAATAATGACTTCTTAACGAGTCCTTAAAAAAAGTAAGAAAAACAAGAAAAAACAAATTTAATTTAAATCAATTAATTGATCACATATAAATAAATATTAAAATTAGTGAGAGAAAAACAAAAAAAAAGAAAATTTAAAAAATTAATATAAACAAATAAATAATGTATGTAATTAAAATTAAAATTAAAATTAAAAAAAAAAAAATAAAAATAAAATTAAACAAATATAAAGAATCAACAGGAAAAGAAAAAAAAAATAAAATAAAAATAAAAATAAATTTAAAAATTATTCACATTGATTGAATAAAATAATTAATTGAAACAAACAAAACAAAAAAAAAAAAAAAAAAAAAAAAAGAAGAAAGAAAAAAAAACCGAAAACAATTGAAGATAATTTTATCAAATTAATTTATGAAACTCAAATGAATTTAGGTGTTATGGACATATGACTATGCCATTTTTACTTTACCTTACTTTTACTTTACTTTGTTTGTAGCTCTGCCATCAAGATATTTCATTTTTAAAATATAAAAAGTTTTTTTAGGTTAGCTAAGCTAATAAAAACAAAAAGAAAACAAGTAAACAAGATAACTAAAAACAACTATTTATTCCCAATTGAATGATGAATTGAATGCATTTATTGAATAAATCAAATAAAGACAATAGCCTTGGCATTTCTGGTTAACTTAAATAAAACTGAAAACAACACTGCAAACATTGAAAAAGAGTCTTAATGAGTGAGTGCATTCCAATTAAATAAAACGTAATATTTATTACATACTTTAAAAACGAATTTCAATAAATTAATTCTACCAACAATCCCATTTCATTTATAAAATTCTTGAAACATTATTTCTTTTCTTTTTCTTGCATTTGGTAACACTATGAACAAAATTCTTATCCTCAACAGACTGCTGTTGGTCATTAAATAATTATAGGGTGTGGTATTGAAAGTTAAAAAAACATTTTTTTTTTTAAATAATGCATCAGAATATCTAGCTTTTAATTGAATTGAAACACACTACCTACTAGACTACGGCGACTGGTCCCGCCACTTATGTATAAAATTAGCACACACAACATAAGTGGTGTGAGAAGCTAGGCCGTAATCCTGACTGAAGGGTTCTAATGGCCAATTATGTATGTATATATGTATGTAATTGAATTGAAATGTAATGAAAATTATAATTCACATCGAAACCATTTGCTGAAATTAAAAAATGACCATGATTTAGATTTTCGTGTCGCTAGAAAGAAACTATTTAAGCTAACCAATGAGTTTGTTCAACATAATAAAGTTTAAATTTAACTCGAGGCCATACGTAGTCATTTTAAAAAGAACATTTTCATTCTCAAGTTGCCAGAATGACATCCATTCGTTGGATACATCCACTATCTTTCTTTTCTCTCTATCCATTAATGTTTATTAAATTGTATCCTTTTGCAGATTTTTGTCGTATCTATACTGGGTCTCTTCTCAATTGATTATGACCAGCATAATCATGGGTTCGAATGCATGTCTAACTTGTTCAAATATTTTCCAGCCTACCTTAAGATTTCCTTACTGACCAAGGACACGATTGAATCTTACTGGATGTTTGAGTTTTCGTTCGAGTACCAAGGACCAAGTTTGTATGTCAATTGAGATCAACTTAGTAGCTATTAAGCTCCAGTGTTAACGCGCGTTAAAGGTAATGTCCAAAATATCTAATTACAGAATTCTGGTTGTTTATTCTAACAGTGCACACAATTCCCTACACAATATGAATTTTATGTTTAATCCGCTTGGACGATGCTTCAAGTTTTCTCTTGCGGATCTCTATTAAATTTTTTTGGGGGAAACATGAAAGCGTTTAAAATATCGGAATATCTTTCATCTAAGGTTTCATTTATCGTATAGCGATAGATTTCTTTGTGGAAAAATAATTGCAGCCGGAAAAAGTGATTGTTTTGTGTGCTTTATGGTCAGGGGATGCCATTAGACGATATTTTTTTCCGAAAATGATTCGTACATACATTTAGAGTACTATGGCTGTCTGATAATTAACATTGTATGACCTGCAATTGAAAATGAAATATATGTAGCCTTAACAAGACGGTGCCACGAGTCTTGATTGCATGGGAAGTTAACATGAGAAGTAACTTCACGTTTAAATGACATATATTTGCCACCAAGAGCATATGTTTTGATGCCATTAGACTTTTTTTGTAGGGCTACGTAGGGATATTACCCTTATGTTGGAGAATTTGATAGAAGCATCTATCTTAAAAGCAGCCTTTGTTGCCACCAATCTGGAGAAGGTCTTTGAACAGGCATTGTATTTCACATGTAACGGCAAGATCCTCCACCAGGCATTATAGTGAAATAAAAACGTCATCAGCTTCATATCTAATGTTGATTGTGAACGCACAATTCTCACTCTTAAAGATTAATACATTACCTTCTAGACTTCTTATGGACTATGTGTCGTATAGCTATTAAAGAATATATCGTGTGAATTTTATTATCTCAACTATTATTGTACTAGAGGTACTTAACTTGTTATCTCGAACTTTTTTGTCGTCTTTTGAATAGTATGTTGAACGTAATGGAATTTTAATGGCTTCGCAACACATGATAAGAAAACCTTCGAAAAGATAAAAACAATTTACTGTGACTCATTTAACAATGCCTGGAACTTTTTTAGTGATAATGTTTATCAATAACTATGAACTATACCGTTATTTTAACTGTAACGGAATAAAAATGCGTTACAGTTTTCTGTTAAATTGCAAAATAATTTAAAATAAAATGCCCTGTGGGGTTTTTAAGCCGTAAGAATGTGAACCCTAGCTTAAGTTCGATTAGTTAAGTTAGATAAAGCAGACAGAAATAGATAGCTAGTCCATATTAGAGGTAGATTTTAAGTCCATTAAGCTTTTAGTATATTAGTATCATATCTGTCTCTATGTCAGACCAAATTAATAAGGCCATAAAACGCTAGGGACAGTAGAACTCAGAAATTGCGGTAGAGTTGTAATCTGCAAAGATAGACATTTCCTGTGTCTGTATTCGCCAAATACAATCCTCTATTAGCACAGTGCCACGATGTTTAAGTGACCAAACGTAAGGACTACTTTGCTTTTATGGTAAGAGACTTTTTAACGAGGTGCAATTCAGTTGAAAGAACCTTTCAGAACCACCGATTAGGTTTTACGTCAAGAGGCCGCCCAGAGCGTTATACTCTAAAGTTATGTTTTCTACAGTTCAGCTGTTGCGGATTTCATGAAACGACCACTTGACCAGCTGGCTGTAGCGTTGTTAGAGTGTTCTGTATTCTTTGCATAAAACTCGTGTGGAAAATAATTGACGGGATTCCATTTGACAACCTATTAGTACATCTTGGTAATTACATAATTTGCCGTCAAAAATCTCATCCGGTACAGAATGTTCTTCTATGAATCTGTCGCACTGGAAAGGTACGTGTTTCAGTGTTTCAATTCCAATCGGACACTTAGAACACATAGGACTGTTTGCAAGTTTAAATTGATGCAGGTATTGGCGAAAACATTTACGAAAAGACAGGATCTGCTTGAGGTAATAATTCAGCTTGCCGTGGGAACTTGTAATCTACATTTTGAAACACGGTAAAACAGTCTAATGCCTCTATTGCTCCGAGATTATTCTTAAAGACATCAATCTCAACTGCGTCCAAGACCAGATTGTATATCACATCTAACGATCTTTACTCCTAACGCTTACGCTTCAAAATTTCTGGCCAAAAACTATGATTAAAGCGGATCCGAAGTAGGGAATGTGAACGCTAAAATCGGTAGACGTAAATTTGGAGAGATTGGACACACAAGCATTGTAGGAAAATTGCCACTATGCCCTATACATCTGAATTTCCGAATCAATCTGTGTCGGCAGAGAATATCGCTAGCGCATGAACTATTGCTTTAGTAAAACGCATTAACGCAGCAGAGGTTGCATTAGCTGGCACGTGCTGTGCGGATGAGTGTATAAAAAATTTTTGAAAATGACACGTTAAGAGGAATTTCTCGAAAGTTTTTATAAGAAAATAAAGAAGACGAATGATATCGCTCGGCCTATGAATCAATCAGGTTGTACAAAAATGGTCATCTAAGGAAGAAAGAAATTTGTTAGGGGCGCCTTTTAGTACCTGGATTAAGAGCAAGTCATACTAATAAGTACTAATTCTTAGGTATCTAACGTCGCCTAAATAACCACGATACACTAAAGGGTTCCATAGAAATGAAAAATAGGCCTCCAATACAATTGATTGAAATCGAAAAAGGATTTGCCATCAATTTTTAATTAATTATTTCAATGGCCTGGAAACAATTCTAAACAAAGGACTGAACAAATAAATATCATGTGGGTTTTAATTATTTTAATCTGATTTAAATTCACAAATCACCGGTGGGTGGATGAATCAATAGAATACAAATGTAAAATTGAATTAAATTTAAAAAAACGAAAGAAAAAATGAATTAAATTTTCAATTTTGATTTGCAATTTTAAAAGAGGAAAAAAAAACAAATAAAGTTTATAGAAAACAAAAGGCAGGATAACAAATGTTTTTTATATCCTGGTTACTTTTTTTTTTCTTCTCGTTTTTCTCCAGCCTTAACTCCATCCAATTGGAGGCAGAAGGCATTGATTGCGCCATAAAATAAATTAAAATGTACAGAATACAATAACAAAAACAACTATAAAGAAAGAACAAACCAAAAAGGAAGAAAATACAACAATGCAGCATAAAAATATTGTTGGCTGGCAATTTGGTGGCTCTATTGTATGATGAGGTTTGAACAGTCATTTGTTCAAATATCAACAACCACCATCAACGACAGACAAACAACTGAATGGTTGGATGGGATGCTTCTCAGCCATTGCGATTTCATACATTCTCACATACACAAGAGAGAGAGATTGCAGTCGACAGAGTGAACAAGTCTTGAATTTTTTAATTCCCAAGAACGGTAACAGAAAAATACCCAAAATTATCATGATTTCCATTATTGCTGTTTAATGGCGCAAAATAAATAAAAAAAAAACGTTTAAGAAAACTTTTCCCTCTTAGAATAAGGCCTGAAACAGAAAACCGAGTATTTGTGCAATACGGAAATATTGTAAGACTTTGAATTAGAAATCTACTAATATCGGCGACGGTCTTACTTCTATGAGGCGTATAGCTATTCCCAACTTTTGCTGCCTTGATAGCATTTATTTCTATTTTCATTTTGTAAGTAATACTTCATAACTAACTGTAAACATACATGTGAATATACAACTTCATAAACCTTTAACAAATTTTGTTTGAATTTCCCAGCTTAACCCTATTATTTTATGGTCTTGGCAACATTGATTTATGGCTTCGCCTTAATACCCAGCCACACATGTGTTCGTTGCATTTATTGTCCTATTCTAACACACGATGAGAGGAATTGAAGTCATCATCACAATCGTCATCATATGGTACAACAACACGACTATTTGAATTCTGTTCTTTGGTTACAACAACAGCAGCGAAATACAAAATAACACAACAAAAGCAAAAGACCAACAGACACATAAACAGCGACTGTAACAGCGATGTTTGCATTGAGCAGAAACAGAGGCAGAGCAATCAAATAGCAGGCATAGAGGCAGAGTTGCTGTTCTGCTATGAAAAGTAAATAAAGTGTGGACAGACAGAATAACAACGTTACGTTGGCAGATAACAACGACGACGACGCCATAGTGGTTACTTTTTGATTTCATAGGGATTCTCTTTCTTCTCGTTTCTGATATGTTGTAAGTCTAGTTGCTCCACCCTGCATTTTGAAAGCAACAAGAACAAAAACCATGAGAGTAATAAAAATGGAAACAAATCATATAAGGGGCGTGGTTAGTTATGAAAGAAAATCTTGTCTTGACTTTTGCATCGGGGGATAATATATGATTTAATGGCATACAATAGTTAAACAACAACGACAACAATAATAACAATAACAGAGATAGACAAACGACTACTTATGTACGTATACAATTCTACACAGCATATCATATTATATGGGAATACAAATAATCTCATACATACACTCTAACATTGTTGGAGTATATCCCAGCAAACATTTACAATCAATTTCAGAAAATGTTTTAAAATAAAAATTTAATTTTTTTTGTCTCTTTTTTACTGTATTATCGATCAATAGGCCTACAGAAGTACAAACTTATTTGAGAAAAGATGCTATTATGGTTACATGTGCCTTTCTGCAGTACGGATTGTTTGAAGTTTCTAACATGATGATTTTAGCCGATCATCATTACTATTAGCATAGCTCGGTGTTGGTCAAAACTATCAAGTCAACAATCTGAATCACTGCGCTTTGATGAATTCAGTAATCTTTCGATTTACGTCGTCAAATTTTCTGTTCTTTCTAATTGCCAATTGCGTCATCATTCGATTTTCATCGTCGTAGATGTTTGTCGATAACTTGCATTTTCTATAAAAAATTTATTAATGACTTGCATTTCCTTAGTAAATTACAGATGACTTACACTTTATTTTAATAACTTTATCGATGACTTGCATTTTCTATAAAAAATTTATCGATGACTTGCATTTTCTATAGAAAATTTATCGATGACTTGCATTTTCTATAGAAAATTTATCGATGACTTGCATTTTCTCTAGAAAATTTATCGATGACTTGCATTTACGATTGCAGTTACTGTTTTACTTTTTATTTTTTACTACTTTGTTCACTGGGTTACTTATTTACAGTGGCCTAAAGTAACGCGAACAAAAAGTTTATTTTCTTTGTATTCTTTGGCAGAAGAACAGCAAGTCAAGGAATTTTTCAAACAAACACATACATTCATACACGTTCTGAAAAAAAAGAACTGCTTCAGTGTTTGTTTGTTTGTTTTTAAAGTTTGCCAAGAAAATTAAATTTCAAAAATAATTCCAATGGAATTCAATTAAAAATTATTTAAAGATTAAAGTTTTTGAAATCTTTAAACACTTATGATGTTCAAAATTTCGTTTATCATTTAATTCTTTTAGGTTACTGTCATATTCACATTATTGAATAAAGAAAAGGAGTATAAATGAATTGCTTTTAAAATATTTGCATATTCTCGTATCCTCGTATTCTTTTGTGGAGTAAATAAACCAACCATCCATTAACTTATTAGTTGCAGATACAATTTATTTCAAAAAGTCCTTAAAGAAAAAGGAAAAAAAAAAATTAAAAAAGATGGATGACTTGGCATGGCATATACAATGCATGTTTTTAACTGCTGCTACTAAAGTTCGACTTTCAATAGGAAATCATGGGAAATTAATTTTCAACAGCCATTAATTTTTTCCCATAGGAAAGGTATTTAAAAATGAAAAACTTGAAATTACTTTAATTGGCCTTTAATGATAAACTCTGGAGGAATTTAAAATTTTACAGAAATTTCATTGCTTAGATTTCAAGGCATTTGCTTTCTTCGCTGGTTTTCCTGGTAGAAATAATGCTATCGGTGAACGTGGCTATTTGCTCTTGCCCAGCATACTCCTGAATATGTCAGTTTCACTACCCTACATGCCCGCTGTAGTATGTATAAATAGGATCTCAGAGGCACAGGGGCGCATGGTTATTTTCATGTGATATGGTAACACATGGTGGTTAGAGGGTGTGTGGTTAAGCTAAAGCTTCTGGATGTTTCAATTTAGTGAACCCAGTATTATTCTTATTTATTAGAAACCCACACGTTGTGTACCACGTGCATGAATTGTTCTTGTCATATGTAAAGTTTAGGTGAGTTGCGAGAGATAACTACACCCTCCGTTCTCTTGAAAGCGATTATTTCCACTTATGTTAAGCGGGGATATGCATTATATAGCTACTCTGATTGCTTAGGTGGCAGTCCCTTCATCAGAATAGGATGGCATTATCCATTTATCTGAAATTAAACAAGATAAAGGAAAAGTCAAGAAATGTTAGGTTAGGTTAGGTGGCGTCACCTCAAATAAAACTACTTGAGGTTCGAATTTAGGCCACATTGGTGCTACCATTTATTACTTTCTTAATAGGTTTATACATACATACATACATAATTGGCCATTACAACCCTTCAGTCAGGATTACGGCTAGCTTCTCACACCACTTATGTTGTGTGTGCTAATTTTATACATGAGTGGCGGGACCTACGATTTAAAGTCGACTCCGAACGACCAATTTTTGAGAAACTTTACATAGAAATTTTATTTACTCTCAGAGTTTTTGCCAGAAATCGCTGAGAGGAAGTCGCCGAAGAAATATTTTTTTCATATTTCGTTTTTGATGTCTGACCGGGATTCGAACCCTGGTCTTTCGTCTAATAAGCCAACACACTACCTACTAGACTACGGCAACTTCGGAGGTTATAGGTTATAAGAACCATTTAATTAGGACACAATCTAGCTTCGTACACCACTCATATTGTGTGTATTAGTTTTATCTAGGATCGGTGACATCTACAGTTTAAAGACGACTCCGAAGGACAGATTTTTAAGAAACTTTTCACAGCAATTTTGTTATACTCTCAGAATTTTTATTAAAAAATCGTTAAGATGAAGTCACCCTAGACATGTCCGTTTATATTTCGGTTTTGGTCGAGTTATCTGAGCTGGGGTTTGAACCACGGCCTGACTCCTACCTACTAGACTAAGGCTTCTTATGTCTCAACCTAATGTTCCAGATTTCGGATCAAGTGATTACAACCTGTACCAGTGTAAGCCGTATAATTTCGATGGTCAATAGTAGACTGTGACAGTAGGCTGCCACAGTCTTTTGCCAGTATTTGCCAGCAACAACTATGTCGCTTTGTTTCTTTACAGGGTATTTGCTTTTGATTTAATTTTTAATGAAATTTAAAATACAATTTCCCAAAGTAAAATGAATTAAGCAGGGAAAAGGAAAAAAGTATTACAACAGCAGCAACAAAGTTTAATAAAACTAAAGCTGGCAATAGAATAAGCATCGTGGAGGTAGATTTTGATAGCGGGAACAGCAGCAATAAAGTAATCAATAACAACACAATAGAACACAGAACAACAATTACGAAACAAAAAGGAAAATGTCAAAGCACACGATTATCAGCTCTCTCGGTCATGATGGGGGGAATCCTTAAAAATGAAAGAAAAAAAATGCAGAAAAAAGAATCAGAGGAAGTCCCTATCAAAACATTTTAACTATGAAATGTAGGTTGTGTCATCCAATGGACTCTGCACTTGCACAGTGTATATGTATGTATGTATGTACACACAATGATACATACACACTTAGAGAGAGAGCAGAGATATCGAAAGAAATAAGCTTAAGCTTAATAAATACCGTGTGTATGTGTATGTATGTATGACGATAATACGATACAACAATACAATACAACACAATACAGGAGGAAAAGAAGAAAAGAGCACCGCAAAGCAAAGCAAAGCAGAATTGAGTATGAGAAGTTAAGGAAGCAGCCATTATTGTGATTTTTTACATCCAGCACAGCAGAAAGAAGCATAAAACCATTTATTTATTGTGAACGTGTATGTGTGTATGTGTCTAAATGTATTATCCATACAAGTATGAGTGAATAAAGTAGATTGCTGCTGTTGTTGTTGCTGTTGTTGTCGTCTGATAATGTTCTCTGGTATTTTGTGGCTTCGCTTCTATAAAAAAAAAAAAAAAAGAAGAGTCAGTAGCAGTAGCAGTCGTCGTAGCAAATGCTAAAAACCCCAATCCTCTACATCAAGAAGGACGAATCAAAGCAAAAATACCAGAGATTTCTTTATACATTTCGAGTATATGACAGACACTACAAAGAATGCAATCATAATCTCCTGCTGCACTGTTCAAAGGAAAGTGGGCTTTCTTTGTTTTTTTCTTCTTTGTTCTTAACCAGAGGTTCAAAAATTATGTTCCAACATAAGCCTGTGTACTAAGTCGACCCCCTATATTCTTCATCCACTCTTCCGTCGCGTTAGCTTAAAGCTTTCTTAAATCAAATTCTGTCTCTGCATCTCCAACCTGCCATACGTTGAAGGTATTCGTTCCATAGAATTTCAAAATTCTAGATTTCTCTTATAGGATAGCTCGGCCTGGAATTCATTTCCTACAGCCAGTTAAATTTCAAGCAGCTGAATAGAATTTATCTCCGCATCTTCATCTACACAGTATGGGTATACAGGGAATCTTTTACGTCCAAATTAGAGGATGTATTTACTGCAGCAATCAAGACCAATCGAGAATTGTCACACATGAGGTGAAATATGTACCTTCCCTTTACAAGGGACTGCCATTTGAAGGCGCCTTATTTCATCGAGTCAATTCCTGGCCCGCTTCATTAGATATTGTCTTGAAACCATTTATCTGCCTAATCCTGCTTTAGGCTTTACGCCGAGGACAATTTTAAGCCTTATCGTCTTTATGGAGAGTGCTTTTGATTATATTGGGCAAGCATACAACATTATAAACGTTATGATCCTCGACATTATATGCCTCTTGAAGGAATTTGGTTCACCTGATGAATCAGGCAAACGAAAAAAATTTAACTCGTACAGGCCAACATAAGCCTGACTAGCTGCACCCAAAATACGACAGACCATACAAATAAAACGTTTTGAACGTTTTCCACGGAATTTATGATTTCTTATTAAAATTTAAAATTTGATTTTATAATGAAGTCGCCGTAGTCTAGTAGGTAGTACGTTGGCTTATTAGACGAGAGGCCAGGTTTCGATTCCCCTGTCAGACGTCAAAAACGAAATATCAAACAAATATTTCTTCAGCGGCTTCCTCTCAGCAGATTTTTGGCAAAAACTCTGAGAGTAAATAAAATTGCCATGAAAAGTTTCTCAAAAAATCTATCGTTCGGAGTCGACTTTAAACTGTAGGTCCCTCCACTCATGTATAAAATTAACACACACAACATAAGTGGTGTGAGAAGCTAGGCCGTAATCCTGGCTGAAGGGTTGTAATGGCCAATTACGTATGTATGTATGTCTTGAACAGTAAATTTTCTTCAGTCCATAATTATTTAACATTTCAGATGTTTTCATACTTTTACAGCTCTGTTAGGAATCATAATTTTTATATAAATCTGTGTGTTTATGTGTGTGTATGTGTGTGTGTTTGAGTGCCTGAATTTCTACTATTTAAAGAAGAGAGTGTGAGTTAGTGGGTGTTGCTCTTTAGTCTCCCATTAAATACAGCCTCTGTTTTTACTTACGAATCTGATATGCTGCTTAAAAGTATTTGTACTGTGTGTGTGTTTGTGTGTGTGTGTGTGTCTGTTATATTTATTGAGTGGGTGGTTGTTTGTAAGGTGGTAAATTTTGGGTGTAGACTTCTACTCTTATACAAACACATACACACTCAAATACATACATAAAATATGAATCAGTATCTTTGATGCTGTATGCTTACGATGATGATGACAACAATAGCAACAAACATTTTACTTTGTTTATATGTATATGTATGTATGTATGTATGTAGTGTATGGAGAGAGTGTAGATGTGTTTTTGCTTTTTTTTTTTTGCTTTTATTTGCTCTTTGCTCAATCCTGATTGCAGGTTAAAATACAAACACATACTTATGCAAATACTTCGTATATTGATTGTACATGAGAAAAAATGGTTTTAAGGGTTGGTCTCGTTGCTCGTTCTCGGTCATGTTGGGTGTGTATGTGTGTGTGTGTGTATGTGTGTGTGTGGTTGTATGTGAACAATGAAAAAGCACAATAACAACCTCTATACACACACACATACATACATTTATGTGTGTTGCGTGCTCCTGTCTGTCATGGTTTATTGTCTGTTTGTGTGTGTGTGAGTGTTTATATCACAATAACGATGACTGCAATGTTGGTGGCAGTGCTGGGAATGATGATTATAATAATGATGATAATGATAATGATGATGATGATGATGATGATGATGTATTTGTGATAAATCTTAGATCGTATATCGAAACGTTAACATCGCGGATTCACATTTAACCTGTCGCAACGTTTTGTTCGTTTCCATCTTTCACTCTCTCACTATCTGTGTCGGTGTATACGTGCTCCTTTCGTTTCTATGTGTGCTTGTATATGTAAGAGAGTGCGTATATGTGAAATAAAATAACAATAATAAAAAAAAAAACAATTCAAAAATTAAACATCCAAAGGAATTATTTATTTAACAATTGCACTTTGGCTCCGAACGACCTCAACGACGACAACAACTCAACTCACTGGCCTCACAGCAAACAATTCCAATAACGTTAACTTCAATACCGCTACACCAACTGAGTGTGATACACACTCTGACAATTAATCACTCTCATTAATCCTCTAGATGAGTCTGTGTATGCCTGTCGAGAAGTTAATTTGTGAAAAAATAAAATATTTTTCCAAAGAAAAAAAGAAGTGAAAATTGAAAAAAAAAAATTAAAAAAAAAATAAGAAAAAACAATTCCAATAAGAAATAATTGAAAATAAAAAAAAAAAAAATGAAGTTGTGAATTAAAACTGACTGTATGCGTAAATGTTAAAGGATAACGAGCTTCAAATGAGTATCCTAAACAAAAGCAATTTTGCACATAACAAATGAAAATCAATTGAAAAAAATTAAATAAAAAACAAAAATTAAAACGAAAATTATAAACAAAAAGAAGGAAAATAAAATAAAAAAAAAAAAATTCAAAAAAGAAAACTAAACATGAATAAAGAAGAATCTGTAGTTTTGCCACGTCCCATAACTCAAGGTAAATCTTATGCCGTCGCTTGTTATAAAATTAACATTAAAATTTTTCCAATTAAAAAATTTGTATTGAAAATCCCAAATAAATAATAAAAGATAAACAATAAACTTTTATGAATAAAGCTACATGGATAGCAACAGTATTGAATTTATTGAGATCCAATTTAACCATCACATACATGTTGACAGAAATAAAAATTGCACCATAATTCTCTGTCTTTGATCCCACGGTATCCACACTACTTTAATATTATCAGCTATGAACAGACAGTTTCTAAATTTACAAAAGTGTTAAGATGTCGTCTACGTAGTCTAGTAGTGGTAGTGTGTTGGCTTATTAGACGTAAGTCTACGGTTCAAACCCCAGGTCAATCATCAAAACGAAATATGAAAAAAAATATTTCTTCGGCGGCCTTCTCTCAGCAGATTTCTGGCAAAAACTCTGAAAGTAAATAAAATTCCTATGAAAAGTTTCTTAAAAAATCTGTTGTTCGGATTCGACTTTAAACTGTAGATCCCGCCAATCATGTATAAAATTAACACACACAACATAAGTGGTGTGAGATGCTAGGCCGAAGCTTGCTAATCCTGACTGAAGGATTGTAATGGCCAATTATGTATGTATGTAGATATGTAACTCACCTAAGCTTCAGAGTTGCCATATCAGTTCCTTACCTATTAGACAAAGCTTTCCCATTGAGGATACTTGTGTCTTCCTGATGATTCAATAAATGATAGTATAGCTTTGAATTAATGGGTTAACCGTAGGGTAGCATCTCACAGTACGAGGCAGGGCCAATATGTGAGTGACTTTTTTCATTTCTCGTATCTTAAGTGATAACCAGTGTGAAATCTTTCTTAGCGTATCAAGTTTATTGGTTGAAGTATTTAAACTCACATAGGAGTTTATTCACATTGTAAATAAATCGGAAGAATTGTCATTATAATGCTCGTTAGCATTATTCATTTTTCGGTTTTCAAAAGTAAAGTTAAATACGAGACCTTTAAAGTTATAATTTCATTTGGACTTTGCCATCATGCATGGAATCGAATGTCATTTAAGCCTCTGGATTGGCTGTAGCAGGTAGTTTTTGACCACTTTTTCACATCATTCGGGTGATATATCGGCGAATGTGGGTTTCCAAATGCCCCAAGAGCATCAAAATCACATAAACTTACTTTTTTGAACATTTTAAGTGCAATAAAGTTCAAGTCGGTCATCGTGGCAACGTCTTGTTTATGATCTTCAATTGCAGGCTCTAAAAAGTCGAATATCATAGGGCCATAGCGCTGTAAATTGATGGTGAGGGTCACTCAACGATCATTTTCGAAACAAATACGGCCTAATAACATCTCCAAACCATAATGCACATCAAACAACCACTTTTGAAACTGTGAAGAAAAAATTTTTTGGTAAAAGTCAGTATTAAAAGCCTGATGCTGTAGCGCATAATCAGTATTTCTGCAGTGTTTTGAATGATAAGCCGACTTTAATTGTTTCATGACTTGGACTTTATTTGGTTGAAGCTGCAAATCGAAATGCAGAATAAACTCCATAGTAAGCGCTATAATAGGCGCTGCTAATGCTGTGAGATTATCTGCAACAGGAAAAGTGTGCACGCCACTTTCTTGATGAAAGTTTTAATAATTTTTACGCAGTCTTTGATTGCTGCACGATCCATATTCGTAAATGAATGACACTTCAGATGAAAAATGTTTAACAACTCATGGCTTAGGGTACCTTAATTTAATGTATATTCCATACAAGTCCGATGATCCAAACGGGATCCTCATTTATTGTATTATCATCACGCAATATCTCTTTTGAATCACAATATATTTGAACTTATTTGGATTGATTAATAGACCATTAGCAGTGGCCCAGTGAAATATTCCTTTCAAATTATTATTACCGAATGAGCTGGACTGCTTAAGTATAAAACGCAAGTTATTTGAATCCAAAAGTTAAGCCCTACGATACTCCTCTGGTCAGTAATAAAGGACGAAGAGAATAGCTTTTTCACTGACATTGAAAAAAATGTAAACAATGAACAGTGAACAACGGTATCAAATGCCATAGAATGATCGCCGTAAAATGACAGCCATAGAATTTGATTCGTAAGTTCTTTGAAACAGTAATCAGTGCCGTAATGCAGCTGTGATTTGATCGAAATTTTGATTACATTTCACACTAGATCCCATTCGTCATTATAAACTTAGGCCGATGCAAATAAAGAATTTATCCAGAATCTCTGTTAAGTGGTAAAGGATTGTAATTTTGGTATTTGGATTATTATCGCATATTTCCAACTACGATGGAAATTCTCTAGACATAGTTAAAGTTAAACAAATGAGTAATAAATGGTAGAAGCAATGGTGGCAGCAAACGTTTTATAATTTCAGTGTTTGGCTTAGCTAAGCTGACTCATGAAACTCTAACTACCTAACACCAGCTTAGCATCATTCTCTGCATCAACAACATCATGGAAATAATAAAAACTTGTGTCAGTTTAAGTTGCCGTAGTCTAGTGGGTAGTGTGTTGCCTTATTAGACGAAAGGCCAGGGTTCGAATCCGCGGTCAGACATCAAAAACGAAAATAAAAAAAAAGATTTCTTTGGCGGCTTCCTCTCAGCAGGATTCTGGCAAAAACTCTGAAAGTAAATAAAATTTCTATGTAAAGTTTCTCAAAAATCTGTCGTTCGGAGTCGACTTTAAACTGTAGGTCCCGCCACTCATGTATAAAAGTAACACACACAACATAAGTGGTGTGAGAAGCTAGGCCGTAATCCTTACTGAAGGGTTGTAATGGCCAATTATGTTTGTTAAAGATGTGTTAGTTTAATTTGTATTTTCAAATCGAAAATCGAACTTTAAAAAGCCTGTAATTTGTATATCTTGGCAGTCTTCTAACAAAAACTCTGAGATTAAAACAAAATTTTTCATGTTGTTCTGAAAAGATGTTAGACTTTAGGTCCTGCCACTCGCTGATGCAATTACTATACACTGCAAGAGTGTTGTGAGAAGCTAGGTTCTAATGTTGACTAAACCTTTAACCAACCATTTAAGTAAAATTAAGTTTAAGTAAATCGTATATTAGTTTTGATCTTGAAATTTATTTAAAAAAACTGCTTTAAATTAATAAGAATTTTATTTTTATCCTTGGCAAGGACATCCCATTATAGGTATTCATATCTTATTTTCATTTCTAAGTGTATCAAGTAGTAAATTTAGTTCCAATTAAATCACAATCAATTTGAAAAAGAAGCCTGCATTAAAATTTGAAATCCCAAAGGAGTAGAAACGAGAAAAAAGGGTTACAGGCAGACCGATAGGCAGTGTGTTTAATATTCAAAACGCAAGTCTTACACTTCATCATCATGTTTAGCTAAAATCACTTTCTTTTCTCACTCTCTCTCTCTCTCTCTCTCTGTAGCCTGGCCTAGCCTAGCTTTCAATTTGTGTGTATTGTAGGCTTTTAAAGTCATAAAAAAAACTGATTATATTATAATATCATTAGTCATGTAATTGAATTAAATTTGACTCAATCAACATCCTTAATATTCTTATCACAACATAAGGACGAACACACACGCACAGTAACTACCAACTACCAACTACAATGACAGTGGCAGCAACAAATTGTAAATCGGTTTACGAGCAGAATCAAATTATTTTAACACTTGTTATCTCTTGCTCTCTCTCTCTCTCGCTCTCTCTCTCTCTCTCTCTCTCTCTCTCTCTCTCTGTTACATTCAGGCAGCTAAACAATGCAGTGTAAAGGATACAATCGCAAAATTTATGAACAGAAAAAAAACGAAAGGAAAAAATGAAAAGAAGAATGGAAAAAAGGGATAATGCATGAAAAACACTTTGAAAAAGGAGACAAAGACACAAAGGATATAGAAGAGAGCACAGAGAGCCAGTTGGCAGAAATGAAGCAAAATTAACTTGTGAAAATTCAAACATATGACGTTAATCCCGGCGGCTTTCAACCGCAGTTGGTGTTTTTATATCATCGCCTAAAAAAATAAGATTCTATTCTATGGACTGACTACGGACTATTTGCCAAAGAAAGCAATAAGGATATAGGAAAACTAATGATACCATAAATGAATGACTGAATGAGTGACTGTGTGACTGCGTGACTGACTGGCTGATTGGCGTTTGCCTTTATTTCGAGGGTTAAGTGGAAGTCAACAAAACGACAACCAGCCAGCCAGCTAGCCAGCCAGCTCTAACTAATGAAAAAAAAAAAGAAAATTTGAAATCTATTGCAACACTTAAGAGTGACGCTTACAATCAAATTAGGGTGTGCAATGAGAAAACAATTGTTTGTCCCCCGAGTAAAATTTTATTTGTTTTCACATTGAATACTCAACTCAAATGAATGAATGAATGAATATGACTACATAACTGCCTGACTGCCTGACTTGTCTGACTGCCTGAATAAAGGAATGAATGAATGAATGAATGAATGAATGAATGAATGAATGAATGAATGATTGTAATGTAATGTGATGGCCCTAATTGAATGTGTAAATAAATTCAAAATAAAAATCATTTTGCTTGCCTGTTTGCCTGTTTGCATGTAAACGCAGTGGTGGAAATTATGCTAAACACGGATTTGTGTTCGCGTGTGTGTGTAAAACTAAAAGACCGATGTTATGTTAACTCGTATTGTAATAGTTTTGCAATTAAAGTCTGTCCACAGTAAAATATTTACAATTTAATTATTCTGGACATTTTGTTTTCTTGCAAAACAAATAAAATTTAAATGGATTTTGTCATCTTTGCTAGAAAAGTTGCTCAAGAAGTATTTCAGAAAGTTTAACAAGAGATTGCCAGAAATACCAAACAATTTTGAGGCCCAAAACAACAGCAGGAAGCTCAGACATCTCGAACAGAAACGAAATATGAAAAGAAAATATTTCTTTCGATGATTTTCTTTCAGTAGTTTTCTGACAAAACTGAAATAAAAGTGCCCTGCAAAGTTTTTCAGCTCTGACGGTCGGAGTTGCCATGAAACTGTAGGTTCTGCCACTCATGGTTAAAATTAACACCCACAACATTGGTGGTGTGAAAGCGAGGTTGTTATCCAATTGGGAAAAAGTTTCTTGAGCCAACAGCGTTTGATCAAAAGGCCGGTTGCTGTTCTGTATAATCTACTGCACGATTCAAATCTCTTCTCATTCTAATGGCCCAAGAAAAGTTCAGAAGAACTGATTCGATGCCGAGGTCCATTGTTTGAAAATATTACTGAGGCTTATGAAAGTTTGTTCCACTAGAATTGCAGCCCGTAAAACTTCTGCAATACAAAAATATCTTTGCCTCAGAGGCATAAATAAAATGAAATTATGAAATTAAGAAAGTGCGCATGCGATTCCTTTGAAAGAACACATTTTGGTTAAGCAAAGTGATTGGGTTTTTATGTTTTGGGATGACCGTGATTGGCGTTTTCACCTAAAATGTCATTTATTTAGGAAAGCAAGGAAGGAAGAGATCTAAGAACTTCTTTGAAACTTTTACTAAGAAATTCGGGTATTTGGTGGGGATTAACATCGTAAATTATGGCAATAAATGCATTGCTTAGCTTTGTAGACATTTATTATAGCTTCTATTGGCAAAAGTGTAGCGACTTACCGAGGAAATAGACTTCTTTTGAGGGTCCTTCTTCCATACAAATTCTTACTCGCATAGCGATTAAAGCCGGGTTTCTATTGTGATGCTTTCAATGCTAAATTTTCGAAAAAGATTTTCTTCACCCTTGAGGCCCATTTTAGACCATCGGACGTGACTGTATGGTGGGAAATATGGTTTGGAGGCGTTATTGGGAAGCATTCTATCAGGAATGATTGTGGAAGCACTATTACTATCAATTCAGATTATTATGACCGTTCAAAATCCGACTTTGTTTGGTGTAAAGTTGAAGATTTAAAACTTTGATGTTATGTGGGTTCAACAAGACATTACCACGAGTCATGCGATTGCACCGACTGTTGAAATTAATTCGTGCACAATCTTTTTCTAAGGAGCCCCTTTTTTTCGTCTTTTTTTTTTTATAAATAAACAAAAATAACAATAAAACCAACAACAACAACCATAACCATAATAAAATAATGAGATTCTGTAATAAAATTCAAATTAGTTAAGATTAGAAAAAAAAAACTGAAAGCCTTGTGTCAACAAATACGGGGGATTTCAATTTGAAGTTCGTACGAAAATTCTTTTTCTTGTGCGTGTTATTTGTTGGTTTTGTTTTTGTAAACCATTAGAAAAAAAAAATATTTTCAATAAAAATTTTTTTTTTATTTTCATATTTCGGGCATTTACGTTTAGAATTATCAAATCCAAGCAGATTATGTTGTACACCGCCCCAGAATCGTTTGATGCCTTGGAATCATCATGCAGCTGCGGCGGCAGCAGCAGCAGCAGCAGCAGCTGTGTCACAAGCCAACGATACATCATCAAATGGTAGCAATAGCAACAACAACAACAATAACAACAATAGTACTAGTAACAACAATCACAATAGCACCAATAACAACAGCAACAACAGCAACAACAACAACAACAATAGCAACAATAATAATAATAATGAACCAACCTGCCTTACAGTGCCACGACAAAAGAATCAAAATCTTGGTCTCATATGCGTCGTATGTGGCGACACCAGTTCGGGTAAACATTACGGCATTCTCGCCTGTAATGGTTGTTCAGGATTTTTTAAGCGCAGCGTTCGTCGTAAACTTATTTACAGGTTAGTACACCATCACACCAGCACACATACTTAAATACTTACAGTTTGTATTTGTTTTTGTTTTTGTAATACAAATTTGTATGCAAATTTATGGGAACACACATTCACAAAGCAAACGAATTTTATTTCGAAAGTTTTCAATTTTTTTTTTCTGTTTTTTTTTTGTTGTTTTTGTTTCGACGAACACTTAAGAAAATTAAATTTCATTGAAAAATCACTTCTCCTACCCTCCTTTCTCTTCTCCTCTCTTCTCTTCTCTTTTCGTTTCGTTTCTTCTGCATTTTTATTGGCCTTTTTTTGCTGGCATTTACGTTTGCCATCAGAATCAGAATCAGAAATAATGTGTTAAAAAGTGCAAGACGAGGCAAGACGAAATGAGATGAGCTAAGCTGAGACTTTTGCGTGGCATTACTTTGCCGTTAAGTTACAGGATTAGGAATTAAAAACGTATGAATCACTTGCTCACACGCCTTCCAGCTGACTCACACTATATCTCTCTCTCTCTCTCTCTCTCTCTCTCTCTTTAAAATGCTTCATAAGTTTGTCAAACAGACTTTGGCTTGGAATTTTAATTTTCAGTACACGAGTTAAGATTATATTGCTTGGGAATTAAAATGTGAATGTGAAGTTCTTCTTTCCCGGCATTTTTAATAAATTGAAGAACAAAAACAGTTAAAATTATTGAGAGAGAGTTAACAACTTCATACAATTTCATAAACTGTGAAAATTTGCTCTTTTCGGCTATGGAAGGCGTGTTTAAATCTTTAAATGCAGTCAACACTGTATAGTTTCTCTATTTGGAGTAAAATTCAGGTTATATGGTGGACGCTTCTTAAAGTAAACCAAGCTGAGTCCGATTAAATTTTAATATTCAACAATTATTTCATTCGAGAGCTGCTCAGTTAACTTATCGGGAACCTTCATTACATTACGCCAAGAATAGTGCACTGACGCATGAAGGGGAAGTTAATCCCTTCCATTTCCTCAGACCCCACAGTTTCTTCAAAAGTCATTGGACAGTGGTGCCTAAGCATTGCTTTGGCCATTTGATTTAAGAGTAGAAATGAGTCTGTCCTCCCTTTATCCGTATAAGTCAACAGAGTCAAATGGTATTGCTTGTATCTTCCTGCTGTACGAGATTTAGCCTGCGGTGAAACGAATGAAAAATTCTAATTTAACAAAGGCAATCGAAATACCTATGCCAGAACATGTAACATATCGGATATTGTGAACTCCGTGCTGGCCATGATCCGTTCATCAGCAATGTAATTTCCGACAATACGGCTATGACTCGGCTCCATATATGGTAAGATTGACACGTGAATGAACTAAAATTCCTTGAGAAATCCTAGGCATTCATGAATGAGAACGGAAAAGATATTTGTCAGTGTAACCCAGTTTTTTAAACTGGGTAACTAAAGGGGCATTCGATTTAAATGATCGATTATAAGCAGTAGCAACAGAATTTGGATTGTTTACGTCTTGTAAACCTCATCATCAGCCGAAACACCACTAGACAGAAGTTTTCGGAATCATCGAAAATTGGAAAAGAGTACTTGGATGATAGAAAAAACGTACAAATACGCTAAGTTTGCTTCTTAAGAGTTTGAGTAGGTTTTCTGTGCGCTTTTCTTGCAGCTATGATTAGACTATTCGAAGTTATCCGAAGCTATTCTCGCGGTTTGCGGTTAATAGAGCTTGCTTGCTCATTGAAGTTTCTAGTGTGAAGAATTCAGCCGAAAGTTTGATGATTACACAGGGTCTAGGCAATTATCCGGTTTGTAGTTTTCTAGTCGCCATAGTCTAGTAAGTAGTGAGTTGGCTTATTAAAGCTCCGACTCAAACCCCAGGTTAGACATCAAAACGAAAATATAAAAAAAATATTTCTTTGGCGGCCTCCTCTCAGCAGATTTCTGGCAAAAACTCTGAGAGTAAATAACATAATTGGCCATTACAACCCTTCAGTCAGGATTACGGACTAGCTTCTCAAACCACTCACGCTGTGTTTGCTATTTTTATACATGAGTGGCGGGACCTACAGTTTAAAGTCGACTCCGAACGACAGATTTTTGAGAAACTTTTCATGGCAATTTTATTTACTCTCAGAGTTTTTGCCAGAAAATCTGCTGAGAGGAAGCCGCCGAAGAAATATTTTTTTTCGTATTTCGTTTTTGATGTCTGACCGGAGATTCGAACCCTAGCCTTTCGTCTAATAAGTCAACACACTACCTACTAGACTACGGCGACTACATGAGAGTAGTAAATAAACTGCCTTGAAAAGTTTCTCAAAAAAATCTGCCGTTCGGAGTCAACTTTAAACTGTAGGTCCCGCCACTCATTTTGTTTCATGGAATACTCCAATACCCATGTGATGTGAAAATTGTACCGTTCTGGTATCTTTTCAAAAGTCACGCGTCTGTTATAGGCCTTTCTAAAAGTCATTATATATGAAGGCAGTACTCTAATCATAGTCTTTAATAACCATCACCGCAGCCTATTGAGCTGACACTTTCGCTTTAAAGACGTTGCATTTAATCCAGGATAACAAACATTTGGTCTGCGAGATTTATGGAAGGAAAAATGGTAGAATATTGTCTAGTTTTATATGCCGAAGTAAGAATATTCTTTAAATAATAATTATTTGTCATTGGCATAATTTCCCCCCCCCCTTTTTAATCGTAATCGAATTAAACTCTCAAAATACCTGCCTAACTATTTGAATATCACAAAAGAAAAATGATTTCTTTCGTTGGAATGCCGATTTGCGATTATTTATCGTTAGAAGAAAAGCTTTCCTTTTTTTTTTTGACATCCCTAAAGAATCAAAAGAAGAAGACAAAGACGAAGTCGAAGAAGAAGAAGAAGAAATGGATTATTTTTTTGTTATTCTTATTTATTTGTACGTACGTAATTGAATAAATTGAATATTTTTGCATTGAATAAAAGTCATTAAATCAAAAGAGAAAATAAAGCCCCTAAAGAAAAACAGCACAGCCAGTCTGACAGCCAGTCAGTATTTAAAACTTATTTTTTTTTTTGAAGCCAAATATAAATCGATTTCGTCGATTTTGCTGTCGCCAAAAAAAAAAACATGAAATTTTTCTTTAGATTTCAACAGAAAAACAACAACAACAACAAAAGCAGCAGCACTAAGGCAAACAAACAAATTGATATTGTAAATCTGCTTAAGCTTCTATTGGATCCCCAGCAATAACACGCACATACATACTCAGAATTATGGAATATTTTCTCAATTTTTATTACGCATACACACACGCACACACATATATACATACAGCGTGTGTACAGTGGATGATGATTTTCAATACAATTTCATGCCACGCCATGCCATGCCATAACATGCCATCCCTGGCTTTCAAAAAGGAAAATTCCTTTGAATGGGGAATATAAACACACATACACACACATACGCACTGTCATGCTGCCATAATACAATTAAATAGAGCATGAGTGGGTGTTTTTGCTTTTTTTTATTTTGGTGGCATATTTTTCAAAGGAGTTTATTCATATAATCACTCTCCCTCTCTCTCTCTCTCTCTCTCTCCTGCTCTATCCTGCTCTCGCTTTTGCTCTCTTTCAATAACTTGTTCTTCTCATTTTGTTTCTCTCGATATGTGGGCAAAAGTACTAAATAGATAAACCGTTAGACAAAACCATATTATGTTTGTATGTATGTATGTATGTATGTGTGTGTTGGTTGTTCTTGCTTTCTAGTCTATTCAATTTTGTTGTTGTTGTTATTGTTTCTGCTGGGATTACTGACTGTTATTTTGGAGTGTGGATTGGGAGGGTATTTTACACCCTATTTGTTCATATAAAACGTACACACGCACAACACATTCATTCAGTTAGTCTCTGTAGATACAATTGCGGCCTCCGCTGCTCTTGTTGATGCTACTTGCTGTTGCTATTGCCGTAACGTGATTTACGAAATTTAATGCGGTCACATTTGGCCAAGTGTATACCACTTAAGTTTAATGTCAGTCTCTCTGGGGAAAGGATAATGATAAAAACATTTTGACATTTGTGATTTGCAAAATGTACAACAAAAACAATAACAACAACAACAACAACAAATACTATACATACACATATACACATATATACACACATGCACAGTGTTCTTAATACTGCATTACAAAATCATATTTTTTGTTGCTTGCACGCATAGAAAAACCATGTAAAAGGCTTATGAGTGGGGGGGGGGTAGGGCAAATGATTTTTTTTTTTAATATTTCTTTTCAAATAATTCTTTTTTTTGTATTGAAATAAAAGACAAAAAAAAAAGAAAGCCAAACAAAATTAAGAATAATAAACTGCACGATTAAGTTGAGGGTCATGAAAATTGTATGTGACCTCCGATGCCTTATTTGTCATCTCGTTAGAAGAGTTAAATGGTTAGTAATTTTTATAAATTAATTTAAAAAATACAATTTTTTTTGCTGGTAAAAATATAAAAATAAGTCAGAACATGGGAAGTGGGGAAATAATTTTTTGTGGACATGCCTGGCATGCCTATAAACAATGTAAAGAAAATGGCTTTAGTAGCCGATAACTCGGATTGCAAAGTCTAGTAGAACAAAATTGAACGATTTTTCAAAGAAAAGTAGAGAAAATCTTGAATACTCCCAAAGTAGAGGACAAAACTTGGACAATTACAGCCAAAAGTGGTAAGAGAAAGAGTTCAAGCACTTAAACTTATTCATGGCAAGAGCTAGGCACTGCCATATGAAGTAAACGATAGTATCCTCCATCTTGTTACATTCATAACTCCTACAGAAGTCATGCAGATTCGTCTTCTTATCCAAGTCGGTTAAAGGCATATGCGCATATCCAGCTGTTACGTTTAATATCTGGCTTAGCAATTAAACATCTTACATCTCAAGTTTCATTTATTTATGGAAAGGTTAGCAATTGATGTGACACTTAAAAATAATTAAGGTTTTCACTACAAAAGTGGCCACTTTTAATCGGCATTGGCAGAAAATTTAGCTACTGTTTAGAGATAGTGTGGCGGATATTACGAATTTGCCGATTCCACGGCTTTCCACTACCATGTTGATTGATTCACCGGACGTAACGGAATGTATGAACGTCAATATAACATAAAGTAGGAGAATCTTTGCTCAGGAACTGTTCCTCAGCCTGATTTCTAGTCATTACATCAACCTGAAATACAGGGAGACAGGGAGATATTTAAAGATTACTAAACAGATGATTGAGAGACATTCTCTACTTTAGAATCGTCGCTGTGAATGTATTTCACAGCATTCCGCGAGTAATTCGCCTGGCATTGTTCCTCTATTTACTACCGTCTGCAGCTATGGTGGTAACCAGTTGGGGTTTAAGGAAGGCTTCAATGGAATTAAGATTGTGCACTCCGATGACTATCGTTTAAGGCAAAGATTACATACATACATACATACATACATAATTGGTCATCACAACGCTTGAGTCAGGATTACTACCTAGCTTGTCACACCACTTATGTTATGTGTATTAATTTTATGCACGAGTGGCGGCACCTACAGTTGAAAGTCGACTCCGAACGACAGATTTTTGAGAAACTTTTCATAGAAATTTTATTTACTCTCAGAGTTTTTGCCAAAAATCTGCTGAGAGGAAGTAGTCTGGGGTTTGACCCTTGTCTTACGTCTAATAAGCCAACAGACTACGGCGACTACCAGGCGAAGATGGCGCAAAGAACGCAACCAGGGATTTTGTGCAGCTGTCAGATAACAGAACGAAGCAATATTTGACGGATGTGCCTCTAGTATACATAACTGTATTGTCTTTGCAATTGTAATTCAAAGAGGCCTTGAGATTGTAAGTTGATAATGCATATCAATAGGCCTGCGAGTATACACGAGCAAGACTAAAATTAAAACATTAACAAGAAGAAGAAGAAATCTTGAATGTATTCATCGTAAACTCCCGGGAGTAAAGTGTGCTTATGCGTTTGTATTGTGCTGGTATTGTTGTTTCTTACTCAAGTGGTTTCATTTGAAATCTGAACATATCGGAAATTAATCAATAAAAGCTTAACCGGCCTTAATGAAATAATCTCTGTGCTCGAAATAATTTCATTATCTTGACATGAAAATCTGTGTGTGTTGTTGGTGTGACCAGCTTAAAACAATTTTTTTTTGTTTAAGGGAACGCAACCCCTTTTACTTTTTGGGTGCTTAAATTGTAAATGTATTATTAATAGTAGAGAGAGAGAGAGAGAGAGAGGGAAAGAAAAACTAAATTTTATGCTTCACATACACTGTGAACCAAAAAGCAGTTGCAAATTGAAGTGATGAGTTTTAATTCTTGTTCAAGTGGAATTATTTTTTTCCACTTTTTTTCTTCTTCTGTTTTTTGTTTTTGGTTTGTCTTTCTTTCTATTGTCTGATGGTAATTGGAAAGTGGCAACAAAAAAAAAAAACAAGTTTTTCTTTGAAAAACTCTTGAAGTGAATGCAGAGTACATGCAGAACGTTCTGCTTTAACGAATCTATTGAAAACGACAAATGTTGCAATTTTTGCTTGTGGTGCGTTGGGTACAGGCGTAGAGATAAAGAATTTAATTTTCGAATTCGTTAACATTCACTTGCCATTTATTATTGTGTGCTGCAAGTAGGTACATGAATGATTGAATCATTGAATGAATGAATGAATGAATGTGTATGTGTATGCATGTATGTGCACTTGTTTTGAAGTGTTTAATTGTAATTGATTTTGAATGATAAATAAAAAGAAAATAATTTTTCTTCGAAAATTTGTTTACAGATGTCAAGCTGGTACTGGACGTTGTATTGTTGACAAGGCCCATCGTAATCAATGTCAGGCGTGTCGTTTAAAAAAGTGCCTTCAAATGGGAATGAACAAAGATGGTAAGTGAAAATTGTTAATATTTGAACACAGTCTTTTCTGTTTTTTGTTGTTGTTGTTGTTGTTGTTTTTGTTTCCATTGCTACAATTTCCATCTTAAAAGACTTCATTTCTCCCACACACACACACAGAAAAGGTGAGAGTTAATGAAGTGCAAACAATTATGACAACGTTAGTGATTAGGATGATGAATGCTGATGATGATGTTGGTGATGTTGATGATGTTGCTGGCAATGATTTTAATGTAAATATTGACACAAACAAACATATGTTGGCCTTACAAAAAGAGAGGTAGAGAGATAGAGAGAGAGTGGCTCAAAGGTGCTGTTAATTGCGTTTGTTATTGCCCGTTTTAAGCCAAAAACAGTGACACGTGGCCTCTTGTTGTGTAGGCCTCTTTCAAATGTTAAACAAAGATTCCCGTTTGCTTTTCAAAATTCTTTTGTGTTTAATTATTCAATATTGCGTGTAATATGATGGAAAACCACAGAAGTCCTTCATGGAAACCATCCTTCCTTCCTTCCTTCCTTCCTTCCGTCTTCACCCCTTTATTTAAATGTTCATACTAGCGCCGTATGCTTGCTGTGTGTACACCGTTTTTTTTTTCGTTTTTTTGTTTTTGTGTTTCAGTGTGTATATTTGCTTTTAAGGACTTGTTATCCTTTTTGGTTTATTTACTGTGTTTATTTTTAAGCATATTGTTTATTCATTTGTAAAATATTTGTTTTTTTTTGTTGTTTTTTTTTATATGCAAAAGAGATTTAACAAACGAAACATAGAGACCGTGACAGAGAGAGAGAGAGAGAGAAAGAGAAAGAGTGAAACATAGAGAGTTTTTAAGTTGCATAAGTTAGCACAGCATGCCATGCAAATTATTTAACAAAAAGGATAATATCCTTGTCTTCTATTTTTGATGGATCCCTTTTGGTTGAGACGTTTCTGTTCAATCAACCAGCAAATATGACAAGCAATAGAAAGATGAAAAGCGTGGCAAGAGT
>QOCX01000002.1:467329-478040 GCA_005959815.1 Sarcophaga bullata
GGTGGGAGTATATGATTTTGTTTATTGCTTGGAAATCCAATCGGTTGTAAATATTTCCCAAAATTCAGCACAAGAATGGTAATGATAGAGACTTATAATCGTTTTTTCGAATCGTTTGAATGAATTGAAAAGTCGGTTTCGAAAATGTATTCGTTTTATACGCTGTAGTTCCTTTTAAAACTTCTTTCTTCTTTCCTTGTGACGTAGGAATTTGAATTTTCAAGTGAATGAAAATGGAATTCCTATTGTGGTTTCTTTATGTCAAGCTTTTGCTGTTCACTTAGATTATTGTAGGGATGCTATGTAGCATGAGATTATTGAACAAAGTCCTATCAGACAGCAAACAGGACAGCGAGGAAGCAGCTAATGGTAATATTGCGTTGTATAAGAGCGATAGAATCAAATATTCACCACGATGTGGCAGACCATTTGCAGGAACTCTAAAAAAATAAAAAATCCTCTCATTATGCGAATATAATTACTTCGTTAGCCTAGGAGAAAAATTACAACAAAATCACTTTAATAGCACATGAATATTGCTGAATGCACAAAAAAGAAATCAATGTACCAACCACCACATGAAATAAACGCGAGAAAACTTACGGATCTGCAGACGAAGTTGCCGTGATCTAATAGGTAGTGTAATGCTTTATTAAACTTAAGGCCATGGTTCAAACCCTGGGTCAGACATCAAAAAGAAATATGAAAAAAATATTCTTCCGCGGCTTCCTCTCCAGCAGATTCTGGGCAAAATTTCTGAAGAAAATAAAAAATTTGCAACAAAGTTCAAAAAATTATCCGTCGGAGTCGACTATAAAGTGTAGGTTTCGCCACTCATGTATAAAATTAACGCACACAACATAAGTGGTGTGAGAAGCTAGGTCGTAATCCTGACTGAGGGGTTGTAATGTCCAATTATGTATGTTATGTGTAATCGGATAAAAGGCATCAACCGGAATTCCTATTGTGGTTTCTCTATGTCAAGTTTATGTTCACTTAGTTTATTAAAAGGATGCCATGTGGCAAGCAAAGGTGAATCGGTTATACAATGAAGACAAAACCTTACATGGCAAGGCGCTACATATCGCATAAGATATGAGCATATTTTAATGAAATTGTAGTCTTTGGCTGAAGGTCAAAGCATCGAAATATCAAATAACGAAGGTTCATCAAACTCTAATGACCTCCTAGTTCTATTGGAATAAAAAGAAATTTACTGCTTGGACCTCATCGTCTTGATTATAAAAATTTTGGATCAAATAGATTTCTTAATGAACCTAATTACGGGCGAGATCAATTAAAAGTTCGACCGAAACTATTTTCAATTATGCGTGCAGCCGCAAAACGGCAATTTGCAACAAACAAAACAATCTTCTCACACACAGCAAGCGATTCATTAACTCACGCCCCCCCCCATACATGGTGGGCGTGAGAGAGAGGTGTTAATGAGTGTGCGTATGTGTGTGTGTGTTAGTTTGATAAAAAATCTTTTGCGTTGATTATATCACTGCTTGAGATTGATTACGTGACACAAACGATGAACTGAAATGCCATCAAACCAGTGTACACATACCAGGCATACAACATCATCAACAGCAGCAACATCTCTCGCTCACTTTATTATAGTTTAACTAAGGGATGTTAACCCCAATATGTGTACATGCCCATACTCATGTCCTTACACGTACACACATGTATTTGCGTATGTATGCATGTATGTTGTTACAATTCTCTTTCTGTTTCCAATTACAGCCGTACAAAATGAACGTCAGCCACGTAACACGGCCACTATTCGACCGGAGACACTGCGGGAGATGGAACATGGACGAGCTTTACGTGAAGCCGCCGTAGCTGTGGGGGTTTTTGGGTAAGTTTTTCCATTTCTTTATTGAATTTCCCTAGACATGTGCTGTTACCATCAGCTCATCTGCATATTCTCACAAAACGAATAACAACGTTCAGGACTTCACATTTCTATTCACACAGACCACCCGTTTTATTGTCACCGCCATGTTATGGACCAGCTTTATTACCGCCGCCATGTAAGTGTTATTTTTGTTTTTTTTTTTTTTTGTTTTCATTTCTAGTTAAAGTTTCAGTTGCCTTTTTTATCTTGGCCAGTTTAAACTTTTTTAGTACTTATTTTAAGCAGTTTGTTTACTTTAGTTTAAGAGAGAGAGAGAAAGAGAGAGGGAGGGATGGATTTAGCATACAAACACACACTTTTGTTTACTTTTTTTTTGCAAAGTTGTCAACTTCGAGACTAACGAAATCATTAAAATTACAGGAATAACGCGATTTTGTTTTAAAGATTTAAAAATTCTAAACTTCATCAAAATATCTACTAGGATAGGATAGATTAGAATGATAGCAGGTTCACTTGAGAGCCATTGAACCCTGTGCAGTAGTCGGGTAGCTTGTCAGTTTCCGAAATTCATAGGCTTTTAGACGCAAACCAATTTTTTCTTTAAGCTTCAGTATAAATTTGGCTGAGTTGCTCTTAATGTAAGTATCCACGGGAGCCAAAAGACACTAGTCTTGCCTAGTCTTTAAAATTTTGACAGAATGGAGGTATGGAGGGAAGGAGAGAACTTCTTTAATCAAACCGAATGCCATAACCGCTATGTGCTTTACATACATAATTTGTCACTACAAACCTTGAGTCTGGATTATGACCTAGTTTCTCACACCACTTATGTTGTGTGTGTTAATTTTATATATGAGTGGCGGGGCCTACAGTTTAAAGTTGACTTCGAACGACAGATTTTTTGAGAATCTTTACATGACAATTCTATTTGCTCTCAGAGTTTTTGGGAAGAAATCTGCTGAGAGGAAGTCACCGCAGAATATTTTTTTTTTATTTACATTTTGATCTCTGACCTGGGGTTTTGAACCGTGGCCTTACGTCTAATCAGCCAACACACTACCTACTAGACCACGGCGACTTCTATCCTTTACGTTGTAAAAATAAAAACTTAGAATTTCTTTCGCACGAGTAAAAGCCAGAAAATCGTTTTGCCCTTCTGTTTTCAACATTCTTTGTTTTTGTACAACCAACACTCAGGGGATGGCCCCTACTCATATAGTACAATGTCTTGAACCTATAAAAATCGGAGGGTGTGCAGGAAGTGACTGGGAATTTGAATTTCCTTGCGTTAAAACCTTCTTATGAAAAGTAAAATCAATTTTACAAATTTAAAGTTGACAACATTGTTTTTGTGTTTTTTGTCTTGAGGGTAAATTAATTACCACACACTTTTATTATTTTATTTTCTTTGTTGTTTTTGTTGTGTTTGGTTTTTAGCACTTTCCGGTTTGCCAACGGGGCGTCTATTACATCATAATCATTTGGCTGCCACTTCAATGCAATTAACGGCAAATATGAATACGAATAACAATAACACTGGCGGTGCAGGATCATTTCCTTTGTTTAATAATAACAACAACACCAGCATTTATAATAGCAACAACAATAATAATAACAACAATAATAGTATCAAAGATAAAAGATATGCAGACCTATCAAGCGGTGGCACCATCTCCTCGTCATCCAACTCATCTAGCAACAATTCAATTGATCCCTGTTCACCGCCTCCCGAGAATGGTAATGAAATTGTAGAGATTTTTCCCATAAGAATTCAAAATAAATTTCTTTGCTTGAAAACTTTTTTAGTAGGTGCTGCTAATGCCAAGAATCCGCCAGTGAGTGGTAGTGTCTCCTCTATTAGCTCAGCCAGTCCCATGCCGGATAATGATAATGATGGTAAGAAGAGAAGCAAAAAAGCTTTCAAAATTTGTTTTAAAATACAAAAATTTCTCTGTTTTTTTTTGTTCTTTCCTTGTAACAGACGATTCCATTGATGTAACCAACGAAGATGAGGAGGAGCCCTCTTTTAATGGCAATGAAAAATCTTTGATGCAATTCGACATCACCCAAATTATGACACCCAATTTGTATGTGCATCAACATGAAACCGTTTATGAGACCAGTGCCCGTCTTCTGTTTATGGCCGTAAAATGGGCAAAAAATTTACCCAGTTTTGCTAGTCTCTCCTTTCGTGATCAGGTTGTTTCCTTTCATGCATGCCAAACGCCTAAGGAAGATATTTAATGGTCTTTTTTTAATTTCAGGTCATACTCTTGGAGGAATCTTGGTCGGAATTATTTCTATTGAATGCCATACAATGGTGCATACCATTGGATCCCTCCAATTGCCCTTTGTTTTCGGTGGCTGAACACTGTAATAATCATGAATCGGCCAATAATAACGGCAATAATTGTATGACCAAAGAAGAGGTATGTTGGGTAAAATTTATTTTTTTTGTCGAAGAAAGAATTTCTTCCTTTATGCTTTTTGGGTGATGGAATTTTTACCTGAAAATCGAAATAATTTTTTTCTTTTTAAAACCCGAAAGATGGTTAAACTTTATTAAAAAAAATGTAGTGGCAACACTAAACTCTGTTAAAAAGCAGAGTCATCAACCCATAGCAGTGCAATATCGGCCTTATGTTGTATATTTATTTAAAAATAGTTCAGCCACTTGATAAAATTCTTCTAACAGAACCGTTTTAAATTTCCTTACAGATTGCCTCTGATGTACGGACCCTGTATGAAATTTTTTGCAAATACAAGGCCGTTCTAGTGGATCCCGCTGAGTTTGCCTGTCTCAAGGCTATTGTTTTATTTAGGCCTGAAACTAGAGGGCTCAAAGATCCAGCTCAAATCGAAAATCTACAGGATCAGGCTCATGTAAGTACACTTCGCAGATATTATTTTAGGCAAGCAAACTTTAAACCTATCTCTGTCTCATTGCAGGTAATGTTATGCCAACACACTAAAGCCCAATTTACCGCCCAGGTGGCACGTTTCGGTCGCTTGTTATTAATGCTGCCACTGTTGCGTATGATTAATTCGCATAAAATTGAACTGGTCTACTTTCAGCGCACCATTGGCAACACACCCATGGAGAAGGTCTTATGCGATATGTATAAAAATTAGAAGAATTTTGTTTTCTTTTATTATTTTTGTTTAATTTTTTGTATTAAAACTGAAAAACAAAGTGATTTTAAAATGAATAATGATGATAAGTTTTTAACTGTAACTAACTGTAGCTGTAACTGTTAATGCATTTTACATTATAAAATTAATTTAAAAAAAATTATAAAGAAATTTAATAAGAACACAATAATTTAATTTCTATTCATGTAGGGATTTTTAATTATCGTAAAGGTTTTGAGGAGTTTTTGGGATTTAAAACTTCGAAATCGGGATAGAACTTTGAAAACAATCTGGCAGCACTATTATTCGCTTTTTCATGTCCATTTTAAACTTCTAAATCGGTGTAGAAGATTGAAAACAAGCTGGCAGCACTATTATTCGCTTTTTCATGTCCATTTTAAACTTCTAAATCGATGTAAAAGTTTGAAAACAATCTGGCAGCATTAATGGTAGCTTTTCCCGTGTCCTGTTTGTGTTAGCCCCCTGTGCTTACGAGGTTCGTGTTTGATTTTTGTGTTTATGGCTTATGTCTGAGAAGTGGTGTGCGCGTGCACTATCGTGGGGAGTTTTGGTTGTGTAGTGTGTCGCAGTTCAGTCATCTTTTGTTTGCCCTGATGCGTGTATCCTTGGTGGCGAAAAGCTCCCCCGACCAATTTCAAATATGTTTCAATATGCTTAGTTTCCATGTGGTGAAAATTTGTTTAATTTTTAAGAAATGCCAAAATTTACCACAAGAAATGCTTTAAAAATACTTAAAAAATGCAGCTTTAAACATTGCAAATACATATGTATACTCCTGTTATATTCACCATAGTAAGAGTACTGAACTGTGCTATATGTATCTGGACTAAGCAAATTTACTTCAATTAGCAGAGTTATAAACCCACCACTAATTCGAATAAGAATAGTCTTTTTAAAACAGTTTCCCCTAAAGTGCAGTGTTGCTTTTACAATTATTGAGTAAGAAGAGCATTGCCATTCGTTCCTTTTATTCCTTTTTATGCTACGCAAAAAAGGGACCACAGGCTTAAAAGAAAACACAGTTTTGCTCTCTAATCAGACGTCAACTTGAATGTTTTGTTTTTGTATCATTTCAGTTGATATACTCACGGGATAACTGCTTTACATTTGGCGAAAAAAACACAATGAAACGGAAGTAAATTTTTTTTTTGCGATTCGTTGGAAAAAGTTATTAAAAAAAAAGAAAAGAAATGAAATTTTAATAATTAATTCTAGATAAAGTGTTAACGAAATTATTATTAAAGAAAAATATAAGTGCGCGGCTAATAATAATTCCATTCACTAATAGAAAATAATCACAAGGAAAAATGTGAAAAATTTGCAAAGTGAGTGCCAAAATTTTACCAAAAAAAAGTGCAAAAAATATACACCGGAATTTATCAAAAAAAAAAAAGAAAAAGAGAGAAAAAAATGGAAAATTGATGGCCAAGTAGAGTTACAAGAAGAAACAAAAAAAAAAAAAGCATAATGCTTGTGTATATTGTATCCCTCACTTGCTCTCTCCATACGTCTTGTTGTCTCTTTGCGTTAATAACAGCAACATTTTTGTTTCATCTCTTTGTATCTCATCTCATGGCATAGAAATGAATTTGTTCTGGCATGCACACAAACACAGACACAAATGCAGACAAAAAACATAAATCTGTTTGTTTTTGTTTTACTTGTTTCTTGTTTGTTTATTAATAATCTTTAACTACTCCTGTATATACATACGTATTGTTTGTTGCTAATATTGTTGGTGGAGAATTTTTTATGCATTTCTTTGCGCCACTATCATTTACGGTTTTTATGTGCCATCTTTTGCTGCTGTTGTTGTTGTTGCTTTATTACTATTCATATTTGCTGCTGTTGATGATGTGTGCTTATTTGTTTAATGCTCTTCCGCATTTTCTTTTGTTGTTGTTTTTTTGTTGTCAATTTTAATACAAAAATTTTTTTTTATTTGTTTTGGTTTGTTGGAAGCACTGTTAATGTTTAATTAAATTTTTATTATCTTGTTTTTGTTTATTTTTATGTATGAGTATGATTTGAACCAAAACAAAAACAACAACAACAACTGCTTTATGTTAAAAAATTTTTTTTAATAAAAAGTGTGAAAATGCAACAACAACAACATAATTTGTATAAAATTGAAAATTACAAAATACTTCACTAAAATGGACAATAACAACAACAACAAAATAATTTTTTTCTAAATTTAAAAATATTTTCAATTTCTTAACACAATTTCGGAAAATATTTTTCTGCAATAATAACAACAACAACAAATACCGTTATATCTTCAAAAAACAACAAAAACAAAAAATTATTATTTATGTTTGTTTTGTTCTCAATAAGCATACGTATGCATATATAGGTGTGTGTGTGTGCTCATATTCCCCCACAATTAACATTTTGGTACACATTTTGTTGTTGCACAAAACGGTATCTGTTATAAATAATCACTAGAGGCTTGCTTTAGTGTTGTAGTTGTTATTTATAAATACAAAAACAAAAAGTAACAAAAACAAAAATTAATAAAATGCTTAAGAGAGCAGTGACATAGCAAGAGAGGCAACAAAAGCAAAAAGAATAAACAACATAAGGAGGCTGTAAAAGTAGCAGAAGCAGTTATAAAAAGTAAAAATCACAAATAACTGTAACAAGGTGGTTACATATGGTAAGCAAGAGAGACAGAGAGAGAGAGAGAGTAATATTTACTGTAAGTATGGACAATAACAATAACAACAATCATAATTATTAATTGATAATCTACACAAAAACAAGGATGTGCAATTATACCAAACAAATATGTGCACAATAAACATTATACACACACACAAACACATGAGAGAAATTCTCTCTTTAAGAGTTGTCTGTTTTTAAACTCTCCAATGTATATGGTATGTGTGTTTACATATGTATGTATGCATTTGTAAGCAAGAATTCATGTATGGGAATATGTAATTAGTTTTTGTTTTTCTTGCTTTCCTTGTGATTATTGATTAAAAATTTATTTCTTTTAAGGACATTTGGGAAAAATCACATGTCAGTGATAATAAAATTAAAACAGCAGCAACACGCACACACACACACACACACACGCAATGGAATAGAGTAGAGTAGAGATTTTCTTCCTCCGAAAAGGAAAAGGAAGTGAATTTTATTTAATTTACTCTTCATTTCTTAATTGTACTCGTACTATGTGAAGTATTGTTTGTTATTCTTTAAATAGTTTGCTAAAGTATAATTGATTTCCTATCTTCTTTTGTCTTTTTTTTTTTGTTTCGTCTACTCTTGTGTGTTTATTTTACATTTCCACTTGAGTTTACTACATTAAATGTATCAATGCATGCATGAAGGTATGATTGAATGAATAAATGAAATTCAAAGTAGCCAAAGTATTTCGTTAAGTGGTCTTATACTATACCACTTGAAAACAAAAACACAAAATAAATGGAAATTTTGTAATTCTTTGTTAAACAAAAATCCTATCCTTTCAATAAATATTTATACGATCAAATTGTAAACCTACTTGTAACAATTTAAGCACAAACAATTGCAATGGCGACAATTTAGATTGTTTCGAAACATTACTTTAAACATAACTAATTGATACATATGTATGTATGTATGTATGTATGTAAATATAAAATACCAGTAAAAATCGATCTTGCAACGGCCTAATTTTTCTTAAGGTGCTAAAGCGCTCCACCAGGAATTTTCCCTTTCCAAGTAATTACAAAAATACAACTTTGAATATACGGTATAGGCATGGGCCTGGGATCTATTTAAATCTCATTGGGATCTACTTAAGCCTCATTTGTGGATTCTCGTATCAATCAAACACAGGAATGGTCGCTTGGTCGCTATCAAGCTAAGCTATCTGCTGTTTTAATTGCCAGGATTTCCGTCTAAAAGCTCCTTGAGCTAGATAACTTTGTATCCATCATTCATGACTAAAATGTGACAGAAACTCTAGAATATTTTAAACAGAAGCATTACAGAGTGTCCTGATAGTCTAGTTGCTAATGTATTGGTCTATTAGCATGAGGACCGTGGGTTCGATTTCCACCAGAGATGGTTTTTGGATGGTCAGTTCGTAATATTTAATGTTAAGTGAATCAGACAGTAGAATTAATTAAAATTTTCATTGAAAACGCAACGTTTAATATTTTTAATTTGAAATTTACTTTTCCTTTCTTTACAATATTCTCTTAATTTTGTTGTCATGAAAAAACAAAATGAAAATCACTCCACAAATTTAACGTTTTTTTTTTCTCTTTGCAAACTGTTACTTGTTGCCACTTCTGTTTGCCACTTACTTTATATTGAAACAAATATTCGTTAATAATGAAGATGTTCTCAAGTGCCAACTCTGTTTAGAAGTGATTTTTCTTCTTCTTTTTCTTTTTTTGATTTCGAAATTACAACCCGTTTACGTTAACCGTCCATACGGAATTATGATAGAGCCATTGCCAGAATTACTTTCATTATAAGACATCCTTTTAAAATTTGATTTAAACATGAACTGACTGAATGACTGACGTTTGTCAAATTTTGGTATTCTTTCTTAATGAATTAATTCTTCCTTTAAGACACACTAAAACAACAACAAACAATTTGTTCAAAACGAATCTTTTTAAAAATTAAAAAATATTTCTGAAATTTATCCATGCTTGCCTGCATAACTAACACATACATATACAGAGAGTGAGCGACATACATATAAAGAGAGTGAGAGTGCCAGAGTTAATGCTAGAATGTGACGAGAGCAAGATATGTAAGTACACAGCTGACATAACCTTCCAACTTCAGTAAATGAAAACAAAAACGAATAAAAACAAAAAGAATAAGAACAAAAACAAAAGCAAAAGCAAAATGAAACTCAAAAATAAAAAATACCAAAAATTATACACAACCTACAACAACGACAACCATGACATGGCACGACACACATAGAACGTAACACTAAACGAACAATAATAACAATAATGTAAAGAGGCGCCAGGAGAGTCATTGCCATACACAAGTACTCGTTGTTGTTGCTGCTGCTATGAAATACAAGAACAAAAAAAAAACAAAACAGAGTGCCCATAGAAGTGGTTTGTACTTCTTTAACATTGCACATACACATACACAAATACACTCACACAGAGCACAACCAAAGCAAAGTAAAGCAAAGCAAAGCACTGCACTGTTATACTGTGCTGTGTTGTGCTGTGGTGTGCTTGCTATTCTGTGCTGTGTTGAGCATAGCGCACACCACAAACACACGAAATCCCATAAACATCACAGCCACACAACCATGGTTTGTGTTTTAAAGCAAAGCACCAATGAAGTGTTTCACGCACATACTATTGCAGAGTTGATATAACGCTAAAATTTAAAGACGCAATTTAAAATTAATGGGCACTGAAAACAAAACTGCTTAGAACATTGTGAAATCGAAAATTTCGAATTATTCATTCTACTTTTTCATTGCGATAATGCACAGCGATGGCTACGATGTAGCTACGTTTCAAGCACAACTTTTGTAGTCAAATTTAAATTTTTTTTAGTGTAAATCGGCTACTCAGTGATTCATATACGGCAGGCCTCTCACTAATTAATTGATACTTTGGGTGAAAGATAATTAATACCTGATAGGCGATTTGGAAACCTCTAAATGGATAACTTGATATTGTTGTGGCAGTTAGACGAAATGGTAGA
>QOCX01000002.1:478063-493102 GCA_005959815.1 Sarcophaga bullata
AATAACTTTACGATCTATTTGAGGAAAATGCGCTAAATTAGCTACACTAGTAAACAAAGTACTTATTTTGGTGGTAACATTAAATAAAACACAACGACAACAACAACAACAACAACAACAAAATAAAAAGACGAGAGCAGCAACGACAACACTAATGATGATGATGATAATGATGACGATGAGAGAGAGACAGAGAGTAGAAGTATTTAAGAATTGTGCTCATTTATAAAATTGATTCCCTTATTGAAGTTTTTGACATTGTCAGTCATCGTCGTCGACTATCACACAACACCATCAACATCACCATCGCCATCACCGTGTGTGAGTATGCGAATACTCCTCATTCATTTAAAAAATAGTCAAGCGCTCGCTCGCATTCAGTTTGTTTTGATATGCCATCGTGTTCGGACGTGCGTACGCAATTAATGTTTTATTGTTTATTTATGTTTCAATAAGAATTTGAAACAGAAAAATAAGAAGTTTCGTACAAAAAGGAAATCAAAATTTACTTTTATTTTCGGTTCAATACGATTCGGTTCGATTTGTTTTGGTTTTTTTTTGATTTTTTTTTTGAAATTTAACGTTTCATTTTCATTTTTTGTTTGTTGTACGCTTTACGGTAAATTGACAAAATAAGTGTGTGTTACAATAACCCAAAATGTAATTCGATATGTTTTTAATAAAAAAAAAATTTTTATAGTTTAACAACAAAATAATACCAACAACAAAAAGAACGACAATAACAACAGCAACCCATTAAGGAAAAAGTATGTCTTTCAAACTGAAGTATTTAAAATTCAATTGAATCCTTGTTTTTTTATAGCTTATGTATGTATTCGTATGTATTGTGTGTCAGTGTGCGTATGAGTACGTGTTTTGTATGTGAAATATGAAAACGAAATCCTGAAAAAATAACAAAAAAATAATATCTTGAAAGGAATATCAAAAAAAAATTGGAAAAAATCAAAATTTATTTTTTAAATTCGTTTATAAAATAACAAAAAGAAAAAAAAAAGAAACAAAATAATAAAATGAATGAATGTATCCATGCTCTACAACAACAAAACATAAAATAGCAACAACAATAATAATAAACAAACAAAAAAAAAAAATCACTTCACAACATAGTCAACAGGATACCCAACGATTAACTTGATTTTCTATACAAGTCCGTAGTGTGCGTGTGTGTGTGTGAGTGAGAATAAGTGTAAGCGAGAGCACGTCTCTTAAAGACACTGAATTTATAAACAAAAAACAAAAAACCGAAAAGAAAAAAGAGCGGAAAATTGAATTTTTTTTGTGCTTCTTTTCGTTTTTTTGTATTTTAAATACATTTGTATTGTTTTGTTGCTACTGCCATTGTTGTTGCTGTTGCCAATAAGTGTATATGTATGGATGTATGTGTGTTCATGTTACATATATTATAAACCCCCTAAATTGTTGCCTTCTTGTTGATGTTTTTTTTTTGTTTTGGTTTTCGTCCATGTAAGAAGTATCGTTGAATAATAAGAAATGAAATACGAATACAAATATCGACAAGGAGTACAAGGCAACAGCAATAAAAATACCCTCTTCCACACAAACACATACACACGTATATAGGTATGTAAGTATGCATATATTTACACGTTGAAAGAGAGAAATATTTTAATATGAATTGTATTGTTAAAAACATATTGTCGTAGACTGTAACTGTAGACTTTAAAATATTAAATAGGGAGACAGAGTGGCAGAGGGTGAAAGAGAGAAAGAGAGAGAGAGAGAGAGAGAGAAAAGGAACGTAAACGAACTTCTTCCCTCTATTTTAACGAATTTAAATGTGTTGCAGATGGTTTCGTTTTTTACTCCTTAAAGACGTCAAAAATGTTTCAAACACAGTAATACAGCTGTGGTTTGGTAATTAGAATTGTTTGAAGAAATTTAAAAATAAAATTACATTAAAAGGCTTTCATTGAAGCAAGGATTCCTGTAGAATTAATCATGTAGTCCTAATGCATTGCCAGGGCTGGTATTGACAATCTCTTAGATGTTAAGGGGCATTGGTATTGTGGTTGCTTCAAATGAACTGGTTATTCTCCATTTATTTTACAGGCAGTTACAATTTCGTTGACAGCAGAGTGGGTGGTTTAATATTGTTAGGTTATGCTCTGGATTTCTATGGATAAAAAGAAAAATGATTATACTCCGTTCGGAAATCGCATGATAAATCATTGAATTTTCGTCCGTTCTGTCTAATTAGAAGGCATGATCTCATGTGTCTATTCCATCCTCTTGCCATAAAGATGCGAAGCGTTGACTGAACTCTCTAAAATGAAGATTGTTACAATTGCACGCTTTGGTTTGTATAGGAAATGTTCGATCCCCGGATTGTCTAGTTTGGAAACCCTATTGAGAATCTTCAAGATTAGAATTGGAAAACACGGGCAAGGTATTGCAACAAATCTGACCATGGCATGCGGTCTGCTCAATTTCTAAAGGCGCACGTTTATTATAGTTGTCGGGGTCAGTACTGGACTTTATATTGTTAATGGCCAGATGGCTAATGATTTCTGCAGGAGGTGTAAGGCGAAAAAGAAAGAAAAAATTATACTTCACCTCTTCGGTACATGCCCACTGTCGTGTAGTAGGAGAAGAAAGCATCTGGGCTTTTACTATGCAAATTGTTATGGATACTGGCAATTTTTGGCAAGTCAAATAGGTTTAACATGGGCCCTAAAGGTATAGAGTCTGTACTTGTCTTTACAAAAACCTTTTCCTTATTATTTGATATCTCATGGCTTTGCTGTTTGTTCTTCACCGATTTATTAACGAATTTTATTGATTTTTCCAAAGGTTATTAAGGATTACAAATCTATTTACTTAACAGAAGCTGTGCAACTGAACTTGTATGTGTATGTATGTGTTCTTTGATTTTGTACGAGTGAGTGTGTATGTGTGTGTATTTAAGCGGTTTGTCTACGAATTTTTGTTGTGGATATGAATTTCGTCCTCAATATTTCAAGTCAACGCTTTTATTAAAATCGTTTGTATTTGTTGTTGCTGTTTGTAGTGTTGTTGTTGTCACTGTTTTACTTTTCACACAGAGAGAGAGAGAGAGAAGACATTGTCGTGGTGTCGCTTTAATCGTGTTTCTCTGCTTTTTGTCAACGCCACTCCAACAAAATCGGAATCGAAGTGCAATGCCGAGCCAAGCAAATTATTGTTGCAGTTGAATGTGTGCAGCTTTTGTAATTCGATACACAAAAAGAAGTTGGCAATACAATTTAAAGAAAAAGAAGAAGAATAATGAAAATCTACAAGAAATACAATAAATATTGTAAAATACAACAACAACAACAACAACAAACAATTGAAGTATCGTTGCACATGTATAGGGAATAATACTCCTCTCTATTACAATACCAGCCAGCAGCAATAGTTTTCATTGTTAAAAAAAAAAAATAAAAAAAGAATACGAAAGGAAACAAAAAACAAAAAAAAAGAGTTGCTGTAGCAGGACATTTTTAGTTTTACCAGCAGACGAAAACACTTATTGCTTACGAAAGGAAACCAAATCAAACGAAACGTAATGTAAAGAAACAAAAAAGAAAAAAACTTTTTTTTTAAAGCAAAGGAAACTACTTTAAGGATCTTAACAAGGAACACACGTAAGTTTTACTTGTAACATGTTGCAACATTGAATTTCTTTTTCAATTTAAACTCCGTTAGGGGAAACATATGGCCCTCGTTTGATTATTTGTTACTCTCTTAAAAACAGAAGGGTTCTTAAAAACTGTGTGTGTGTGTGTGTGGTTATTTATCGTTTTATGTTAATCAAGGTTATCGTGTGTATGAAACGGTAGGCTGACTGGCTGGTTTAACGAAATTTTCAATTGTACCTGGCTGGCGGTTTCAATTTAAATTGTGTGATCTTTTCAGAGTTTTCTTTCCCCACTTTTGTTTCTTGTTTCTAAAGGTAATGAATAATAAGGTAGAAACAACTGGCATGTAATTATGAAGAATGAAAGGAAATTGAAAAAAGAAAAATTATCATATTCAAGCGAAGTACCAAAAGCGATTATCATCGTTGATAAGACGATAAGAAAACAAAAGAAAAGAATTTAAAATCATTTGAAAACGAAAAAGTTGTGTTTACAGAGATCAAACCATGAAAATCTATTTTTTCTTTTTCTTTTAAATGTGATCCACTATCTGAAGCTATTTTTTTTTCCTTGGCCTTAACAAAAATGGTTGAAATTTTCTTAAATAATGTTTGTTTACTTACAAATTAAATTAGTGTGTCGACATTTTGTAATCGGAAATAATTAATTTAAAATTTTAAGTTTCTTTACTTGCTTGCACCGTCTTTTGCAACGAATTGAGCTCAAAACCCACGCATTCTTAATTACTTTCATGCCGCTAATGAACACTTCCATTACAATTTTTAAGAGAATGTCATCATCTGTTTTATTTTACGTTTATTGGTGTAATTATCACTCAAAATTAATTATAATGTACACGAATTAAAACAAATTTCAAATTATATGTGCCAGTTTCATCACATCTGCTATTATTTTCAAAAATTTAAATATTTTCTGTAAGAGGAAAGAAAATTTCCTACAAGCACATAGCTTACAATCGATTACTGGTTCATTATTCATTAAAAACAGCTTAATTAAGCAGATAATCTGTTCTATTCTCTAAAAAAAAAAGAATTAAAATTATTATCGATAAGTTTTCTTAGAAAATTATTATACTGATAAGTTTCTATTGAAAGTTAAGTTGTTATTATCGATAAGTTTTCTCAAAAAAAATTATTATTATCGAAAAAAATTTTTTTTTACATACAATTATTATATCGATAAATTTTCTATAGAAAGCTATTATTATCGATTATTTTTATATAAAAACTTATTATTATCGATAAATTTTCTTAGAAACTTATTATTGCTGAAAAGTTTTCTATTGGAAGTTAAGTTGTTATTTATCGATAAGTTTTCTCAAAAAAAGTTATTATTATCGAAAAGGTTTTTTTACATACAATTATTATTATCGATAAATTTTCTATAGAAAGTTATTATTATCGATTAGTTTTATATAAAAACTTATTATTATCGATAAGTTTTCTTAGAAAATTATTATTACTGATAAGTTTCTCTATTGAAAGTTAAGTTGTTATTATCGATAAGTTTTCTCAAAAAAGTATTTATTATCGAAAATTTTTTTTTACATACAATTATTATTATCGATAAATTTTTCTATAGAAAGTTATTATTATCGATTAGTTTTTATATAAAACTTGTTATTATCGATAAATTTTCTTAGAAACTTATAATTACTGAAAGTTTTCTATTGAAAGTTAATTTGTTATTATCGATATGTTTTCTCAAAAACTATTACAATTGCAGACAATTGGTATTATCGATAATGTTTTCTATTGAAAGTTATTACTGTCGATAAGTTTTATATAGGAAGTTATTATTATCTATAAGTTTTCTATAAAAACTTTTATCAAAAAGTTTTTCATAGAAAATCATTATTATCGATAAGTTTTTCCAAAAAAAAAAAAATATTTTTATCGAAAAGTTTTTCATAGAAAAATCATTATTATCGATAACTTTTCTACAGAAAATTATTTACTTCAAATATTTTTTATAAAACGGAATTTTTATTACACAATTTTATATAGAAAATTATTGTTGCAATATTTTCTACAAAAAATTTGTGTTATCGATAAGTTTTCTACAAAGTATTAGTGTTAACAGTTCCTTGTGATATGATAAGCTAATTGAACATAGATCTGTATGTAATCTATGTAACCAATTGCAGGACTATTGCACGAGTATTCCGTATATAATGATTACTGTTAACATTTTTTTTATAAATCAGATATAACAAGAGGCGGCATATAATCATTTATGATGCATAGAAAGGACAGTGTTTCAGCCAGTGGTAGTTCAGTAGCTCTTTATCATTACGCCTATAAATTTAAATAAAAAACTATTCTTTTTATTTATTCTTTAAATAAAGAATTTTTCCTTATTTGCTGAATTTATGGGTTAATAGATTTGAATTCTTTAAAAAAACAATAGAAAAATAAGAAATGCTTATTTAAAGCTTTCTAGGGAGCTTAACATACACATTTCAAGTTAACTTAATGTAGTTTATGTATACAGTAAGATATCCTTTTAAAGAATAATTTATTTGTTAAGGTTTATCCTTTTAAATTTTTAATTTCTTTAAATAATTTAAAACAAACTTTACCAATTTATTCCCTTTTTACGTTTGTACTTCTTTCAGAAAGCATTGAAAAAAAGGTTGGTTTAACCAGTGCTTATGTTCTTAGTCTTTGCAATGCCTTCCTCTCCACCTTCCTCCTTTCACAACGAATATGTATGTATGTATGTATGTATGTATGTAAGTGGAAATGACAATAAAGGAGTTTGATTTCCTTAAGTAATGAATGCTTTTCTCATACTCGTTCGCCTCTAAGAAGACAATTTCAAAATGCTTTACTATTTACACTGCAACATAAAGGCTGAACCAAAAAACAAAAAAAAAATATGAAAACAAATAGAAAACAACACCAACAACAATTGTAATAACAATAACAAACAAACATGCATTAAAGGCGACAGGGGGGGGGGGGGGTGGGAGATTTGAAACAACAACGATTGTCTTTTTGATTGTCTACAAGGGAACATTTTATGTGTTTTTGTTGTTGTTGTTTGTTTGTTTTTGTTTTATTGTTAATGAAAAAAAAGGCAGAGAGAGCTTGGAGAGTTGCTTGTCTTTCTAATTTAACGTATCATTTACTAACGGTAATTACACTTGTGTGTGTGTGTGTGTGTGTGTGTGTGTGTGTATGGAAGTATTATTTATTAAAGTTTAAGTTTAAATAAAGCCAACCATGCCCTGCATACAATACAACTCATATTTATTCCTTTCTTGTGTTTTGTATGTTTGTTTGTTTTTTACGATCCCTAGTACGTGGCAGTAAGAGTACTTCTTGCGTGTGTAGTTTGGTTGTTGCTGTTGTTGACTCTCTTGTTTTAGTTTAAAACAGAATGCTGTTGTTGTCATACTCTTTCTTATATGCCTGTGTATAAACAAACAAACTGTAAAATAACCACAATAACATTTGTTACACTACTAAAGTACTTACTACAACAACGTATACGACATGCAGTATAACCTAATAGTTCAATGCATTGCATTTATTATTTAAGAAATATTGTGTACGTTTTTGTTTTTATAAAAGAAAAAATATTAAAAAAAAAAATGAAATAAAATGAAATAGAACCCACGCATTTCCTTGTAATATAGTTTAACTTTATAGTTTATGACAATTTTATTTTGTTTCTGTTGTTGTGCTTTTCTTTTGTCAAATAATTATTATTTTCAACATAAAGTTTATCTTTTTTTTTTACTCTCTACTCCACATATATAAAATAAAATTAAATTTATACCCGTTTATTGCTGTGTTTCTTTGTTTTGTTTCTTTACTACTAGACGTTGGCCCTTTTTACTGTCAGCGTTCTTTTTTTTTTTTTGCTCATTGAATCTGTTCCCGTATAAAAAATGCAGTTTGAGCAGCAGGGTAGTTTTTTCATATTTTTTTGTTCCAAAACCTTGTAGTTGTTGCAATGAAATTTGCTTTAATTTATTATGAGATAAAAAACAAAAACCAACAGCAGCAGCAGCAGTAGGAGCAACAACAAGATGTGATCTTGTTGAATGTGGTACTTACATACGTACAGATAAACCTATCCATGCTATACGTTCAGACTATATGGTATGTGAACAAGACAATTGTGCCACATTGTACAAGAATATTCATGCAACACGGAGATATGAAATATAAGTACGTACGTATTTCGTTTTTGTTTTCCTATTTTCTTAAATTTTATTTTATTATACACTCAGTGTCAAAAGTAAGTAAGTAAGTAAGAACAAAAGCACGGGAAAGAAAAAAAAGTGAAAAAGTGATAAAAAAAAAAACAACTCAAATCAAATATAAAGATGTTTTGTCATAAAGTATTTTTAAAGTCATTTATCATATAAAAAAAAAGGAACCTACAACAAGAGCAACAAAACAAAAAACAACAACATCACTGGCATATAAAGATATTAAAAATAAGCAAAAGAAGAAGAAGAAAAAGAACAGAATAAAAATCTAGGGATTATCGAGGGGATTTAGAAAAGATTTGTTTATGAGAAAAGCAGAGAAAAAACAAAATTAAAGGAAAATGAAAAATATGAACAGAAAAGTTTTGTGTGGAAGAGGTGGTCGGGGGGGGGGTAGATTATAAATTGTCTCATGTCCATATGAAATATTACAATTCAAGATCATTTAAGGATTTCTTTTTCTTTAAATAAAATTTCAAATATTTTTATGTGACAAAAACAACAACAAAACAACAACAAAAGAAACTAAAATTTAAAGAAAACTATACTTATTGCATAAGATCATGAGAATTTTAATAACAACCCTTAAAAATGAAACAAAAAATCCATAAATCTTATGAAAATATTTTTAGAAATTTAAGATTTTCTTCACTTGAATGAAAATTATAATCTTGGACCAACAATAGCATTAGAAAACTCATATTCTTTTGAGTTTGTTTACAGCATAACAAGTATGGTTCAGCTGTTGTAAGGTGTTATTTTTAATGCTTATTTAAAAGCCTACTTGAGCTGGTCTTAATCGGCTTTTAATTATAATTTTATAGAAAAATTATAAGAAAAAAAAGAAAAAAAGAAAAAACTAAAGCAGAAGCCATTTTTATTAGAATATTTTTTATTCTTATTCTTATTATTATTGTTGTAAATGAAGATGGCTACTGGCTTTTAAAATATCTTTTAAATTCAATAGCATTCACTCACATTCGTTATCATATCATGAGATTGCTTTAAAATCTTTAATTGATACACCAATTGTATTATTTTTCTATCATATTTTAACAAATCTTTGTAACTAAAAATTCTTTGCTTAAGATCATCATCAAATAAATGGAAAATATTTTGTTAAAGTCGAAAATATTTTGTTTTCCTAGCATGTGGTATCGTATATTTTAAGTTCATTTTATATTCGATTTTAACCTTTTCTAATATTTACTCCATCCTCCCTCCCTTTAAAAGTTTTTTCAAAGCAGTTAGGTTTTATGGTCCTCAAGAAAAAACCAAAAGAAATACGAGTAAGAAAGGGAAAAAGAAAATCAGTGTTGTATTGGCTTATTAAACACGAGTCCATGGTTCACACCCCAGCTTAGATATCTGGAACAAAATGAAATTTAAAATTTTTCTCAGTAGTTTTCTGGCAAAAGTCTGACCAAAAGAAATACGAGTAAAAAGGGAAAAAGAAAATCAGTGTTGTGTTGGCTTATTAAACACGAGTCCATGGTTCACACCCCAGCTTATATCTGGAACAAAATGAAATTTAAACTTTTTTTCAGTAGTTTTCTGGCAAAAATTCTGACGTAAAATAAAATTACCATAAAAAATGTTCTAAAATTTGTCATTCGGAATCGACTTTAACTGGTAGGTCTCGTAGTTCTTTGATAAAATTAGCACACACTATACGTGGGTCGTCTAAGAAGTTTGGTTGTAATCCTGACTAAAGAGTTGTAATAACCAGTTAAGTAAGTCAACATATTCCCTAAAGTTTCTTCTCTCTAACTTTCCACTTCAAAATAAATCATAATCTTTTTTGCATGTTTTTTACCGAAATTTCCTTTAAAGACACGAACATGGCCTGAATATTTCAGACAATTGAACAAAGTTTCTGGCTTATATTACAGGGAAAAACAAAACGTTAAACTTAGCTTTGAAGAGTTTTTAAATAACGATGCGAAATCGAAAGGATAAAATGGTTTAGTAAGCCGAAAGCGAATATGCAAGAAGTTTCATTAATCTAATGCGGTACCTACATGTTGCATTTAGTTGTACAGCATGGTTGTACAACATGGAGTTGCGATCTTTTTTTAGTCAATTTTACAAATAAATTGTTCTTCTTGTATTATATTGGTCGTTGGTTGAATGAAAATACAAATTTTCTTGATCTTCAATCAGCCAACCAATCAATCTTTGATCAACCAGCTCTCCGACTTTACATTTGGTTGGACAACTTGATCAAGTTGTACAACAATTCCCAGCATGTAGGGTTTGTAGAATGAAATACAAGTTAGTGCCTGAGATGAATGGCTTTTTGAAGTGTTTTATTACGAACTAGGAAATCAATTTCAATTTTTTAAGCAGCTCTTAAGCTTGTTTTGAGAATGGCATAGAAATCTCTTTCAAACATATTGTAATTTGAACTTTAAATATTGTTTTAAACTACAAGTGCTCTCTCTCGCTCTCTCGCTCTCTCTCTCTCGTTCTTTTCTATTGTAATTTGATAATCAATCATTTGCTTGTAAATTTTTTTACCTGCTTGCCTCAAAGTGGATATTAGAGAACCGAAAAAAAAAATGTAAAGCATGGGTCACATGTAATGATTTCAAATGATTTCCTTTTTTTTTTTTTTTTTTTTTGAATTTAAGGGATCAAAAAGAATACAATTTTAAGATTTAATTTTTTTTTTTCTCACGAATATTTATATTTCCATATGGAAGGGAAGCAGAGTATGGCTTTGGATATGGGATTATATAACATCTTTAGAACCTTTAACCCTATAATTATGCCATATAATGCCTTTCTGTATATCTTGAAAGAAAAGGAAAGAAAAGGAAACAAAAAAAAAAAAGGATAGAAAACGAAGAGAATACAACAAAATTTAATCTGAAGATGCGTGTTATAAAGAGAGTAGATCTGTTGATTAATGATTGTGGCATAATTGTGTTTTTTTTTGTTACACAGTGTATGCAATGTTTTTCATTCAATTGTGCGTATATTTATTGTTGTTGTAGTACCTCCATAATAATAATAATAATTGTACACAATTTTATTTGTTACAAACAATACTCTACACATTGAATGTGTTTGGGATATACAGACCAGTGTCTGTATGTACGACTGTCGCTCTCTGTCTGACTGGCTGTCGGACAGAAACATCATCTTAATTGGTCATGAACAATATATTAATAATTACTTTTTTAACATTTCATATTTATTTACTTGAGTTTAAGAGCTCATGTTCTTTTTTTCGTTCTTTTTTTTCAATAAAAATTAAATAAGAAAAGAACGAAACGGAATGGAAAATGTAACGTAACTGGCTTATGGGTCTCGTGTGGTTGGTATAAGAGGAGAGTAGTTAAAATGCCTGGTAAATTATTAAGACTAATAGTGGATAAATGAATGAATGAATGGATGGATGGATAAATGCTTGTAATGAAAGTAATGAGCGATTGAATGGTTGGTGAATGATGGTTGGCTTCAAGCAGCTGAACACAGGCTGAACTTGTGCTATTCTTTACCAACTATAACTAAACTTACCAACTGATTGCCAGCTTGTCTGTGTATCAATTTAACTGTTGGTTGGTTGGTTGGTCCCTCTATATTCCTTAATGCCGAAAACGAAATGAAAAGTCAGTTGAATTGAGTTTGAGTATTTAACTCTTAACACACATATTTGTTATTTGGCATAAGCATGAGAGTTTCTTGAATTTTTTGAATAATAAATGAACAGAAGGATACAAATTAATCACACGCATTTACATTACCCATGCCTATAACCATTAGCAATGGGTAGAGTAGCAAGGCAAGCCAAAACAACAGCTCAGCTTCACGGCAGCAATTTCTGTGTGGCTTTAGGTATTACAAAGCAAGTATTGACGCTAAAAAATGTATGCATGATGATGTGTGGTAACGATGTCATAATTTTTTAAGGGTTGAAATTTATTTGCACCAAAAAAAAAAAAAAAACTTCCTTTCCATTCATATTCCATTTAAAAAAAGAAAAAAAAATTCATACTTTTTTAACGATTTTCAAATTCTATTGTTTGAAAAGAAATTGTTGTCGTTGTTGCTGTTTGTAGCACCACTCATAAGTATTACAAAAAATTATTAATGAAACGTAAGGCAGAGTAAGGAAGTAAGAAAAGAAGAATTTAAATGTTACGTTGCAAACAAGACGCCTTTCGTCTTTTGTGTTTTTAAAAATTTTATGAGTTTTCCTGAGACCAATTCAATCACATCACAATACATCCATCCCATCACTACTTCATTTTGCAGCCCATCCATCCATCCATCCATCCATCCATACTTCATGGCAAAAAAAATGTACACGACATTAAGCCCTCCACATACTTGTACTCTCACGACCATAATTACACAGAGAATGGGAATCTTTAAAGCAGATGCCCGACTCTGACGAGAGTCTGATGTACTCTACTTACTCTACATATAGGAAATTTTACAATTCTTTTGTTCCAGAAATAAAATATGTATTCAGACAGACTCACAGGAGAGCATTCATTCATTCATTCATTCACTCACTCAATCATTCATTACAGATTTCTTAAAACCAAAAACAATTTTCATCATCATCATCATCATCAGCATCAGCATTGTATTTAAAAAACATTGGCATTTCAAAATCAAAATCAAAATCAAAATTAAAATCAAAAAAACAAAAAAAAAAAAAGAAAGGAAAAGAATTGAAAATAAAAGTTTTTGTCAAAGTGCTAAATGAAGAGGAGGATGTGTTAGAAGTAAAAGGCACGGTTAGAGTTAAAGCCAGTAGTGGGGGCTATTAGGGTTGATGTCGACTTTTTTCTTTTTTTTTTTGGTAAAAAAACAAAAAAGCCGGGGGAGCCCTTATAGGGATATTTTTTGGGTATTCGAGTATCTTTCTTTTGCAAAGGGAATTAAAACCTTATGTATTCAAGTATGTATGCTTAACATGTGGAAAAACATACCAAAAACCTCATAAAATTTAACGAGGGTTGTATGGAAATTATTTTCATAACGGTAGTACTAACAGTGGTAGTAGGCTGCAGTAGAAAGAGAGGGTGGTGGTATAAGAGTATATAAAAATTAATTGTAATTACAACATAATTGCTAAAGTTTATCTATTGCCGCAGTCCTCAAATTTACTGCCAAATAAGTGCCGTTACTTTAACAAATCTGGTCTTTAAATGTGCGGCATAAAAGTTTTTAATTTAAATTGCCATCTCGTTACTGTTTTGAAATGTAAATTTTTGTAAAGAAAAAAGGTATAAAATGAGGGTTCTTTTCTATCATTTTTTAACAGGATCTTTCAAATTCAAGTTTCTTTTTCAATTGCAACTTAAATACACATTCTACTTTACTTCATTGGTCATTACAACCATTTAATCATAATGAGGACTTACTTTCTTACACCATCCATGTTGTAACCGTAAATTTTTTCATCTGTGAGTGGCATTATCCTTGAAGAAGAAACTCATATTTGAAAGACACTGTACATACAATTAAAAAGAATAATTGTTTATTCAAAAGTTTAAAAAGATAATATTTTTGTGATGGAATTTAATTTCAACCCCTTATTTTAAAATCTGAAGTCGAGAAAAGGTATACCAAAGGATTTAAATTTAAATTCTTAAAAGCTTCTCTAATGACAGACAATTTTTATTGGGTATGTGCCCTAGCTATCAACCGGTATTGCACAAGATTTCGATGAAAGCATGATTCACGAATTACTTTTTCAGCATGACTTCTTATATTAAAATGTAAGCTGTAGAGAGTCTGGTATCTATTCCACCTCTGAAATCTCATGTGGATGTCCATTTAAGATCCTTTTGCAACAATATTTATTCACCGCTTACAAAGTAGGCGCTAATAAGCCTCCACAATGATTGTACGGCCATTAAAGGAAGGTATAATGTCCTGGATGTCGTTAGAGATGGATCTACAGTCATCATGTTGTAGTTAGGAGGACTACGCGAGTAACATATCGTTAAGAATTATTTGGTAAATTTCACTTTATGTTGCTTTGTGACTGGAACCATTTCTTGCCTCCTGATAATGATTAATACCATACCAGAGATCGGCAATGAGTATTCAAAAAGATGCGGAGAATCGAAACGAGAATCGAAACAAACACATAATTTCTGATACTCAAACGCATTCCTGGAACCTCTCTACACATATTCAAAGTTTGAAGTACTCATCATACTCATACTTAACAACTCGTATGCTGTTCTTGATTTCTACTCTCCCTGACTCCTCAACACAAACAAGAATCACAAAATAAGTATGAGTTGCATACGAACACTAAAATACTCACTAGATGGTTGTGTGTTGGTTGCTCTGCTTGCTGCTCTGTCTTTTTGGCTTAGGTGTCTTTTTTCTTTTGTTGCAAATGCAACAATAACTGGACAAGACTGTAAATTTTGATGAATGACTCCAGTTATGAATCTAAATGAGTAGGCGGCTTATTGAAATCAAACATATTTCGAATGGTATGAGTTTGATGTCTATGTTGTACGCATACTCATTGCAACCTGCACTGATAAATCAACGTTGTAGGGAATGAGTACGAATGAATCGGAGTACGTAGTTAAATTTCAATATTGTTGGACTCACTTATATTCAAAATTTCATGAGTGCTTCTGAGAAGCAAAAAAACTATTCATTGCCGATCTCTGGTGCATAATTTATTATCAAACGACCTGTAGGTAGCCACTGAAGAGTTCCGTGAGATCTTTTTTCTGGCTTTTCACTTTCTTGGTAATGAAATTGTGATCATAAAGCCCCTGCAAGTGTTTATCATCAGCTGTTGATTATGGTGAATTATTTTGTTAGAGGAAAATTCGTTATGATAAGCAATTTTCTCTGTCTTTTATCAATTGTGAAGTCAAGGGTTTCTATGAGACCATCATACAAGACTTACAGCACAATGCTCGCATTGCAAAAGAATCCCTTTGGCATATGGTAGGTAAAAAAATAATGGAAAACATTTTTAGAGTAACAACCCTCGTAGTTTATAAAATAAAATGTGATTTTGATTGGTATTTTTCAAAATGATTTTTCCATTGTTGTTTTTCCATTGTTGGTCTTATTGTTGTTTTTGTTTCATTTTACAGTCTTCGTTTTTTTTTTTTTTTTTTTTTTTTTTTTTTTTTTTTTTTTTTTTTTTTT
>QOCX01000002.1:493112-571144 GCA_005959815.1 Sarcophaga bullata
AGAGAGCACAAATTTGATTTGATTTTATTATTTAATTTCAATTCCTTTTTTTTTTTGCTTCCTCTTTGTGCTGCTGTATAATACATGCTTATGCCACAATGAAAATTTGATTTTTTTTTTGAAAATTTTCCAATGTTTTCTGTTTAACAAAAGCCAAAAGAGGCAACAAATAAAAAAAAAATAAAGATTGAAAATTTCTGAAGAAAAGCTGTCTGTCATTGACACGAAACTATTTTAATATAAAATGAAATGCTGTGGCATTATTTATATTGACATTTATAATGGCAACACATACATACTTACATGCCCAGACACTTTGATAGGGATTCCCCAGTTAAATGAAAAAAAGAAATCATAGAAGATGGCTGTTTAAAGGAAGGGGCGGGGGGGGGGGTAGATAGAGAAAACAATTTCAAATTGTTCAGAACTTTTTAATAAAAATGATTTTCAACAAATAAGTCGTATTAGTGAGACTTATGTTTTCCTAATTTTAAGGCGTAAAGGTTCATAAAGTACTAAAATAAACACACAAAAAAATCTCAAAGATATAAACTGAGCAGACGATAGAGAATAAAGGAGGGCGTGAGGGTGGAACATGGGCTGAGGTGGTGTTACAGACATTATGGAATTCAGTCTCCTTTTTTTTTTTTTTTAATATGATTTTAAAGGTTATAAAACTTAAGAAAAACATAAAAAAACAAACTAAAAATCTGTTTATTTTGAAAGATTTTAATGTAACCAACAGATAAATCATCATAAAATATTTTATATACGCACATACGTATATATACGCCACACATTCTTCTATGCATCTCTGTGTCCCGCTCCCCGCTCTGTGCTTTGTTTATGATAAACTTTAAAAAATATAAGGTAAAGTAAAAAGAAATCCATTTATATTGAATAAGATTGAAGTATAAAAAGAAAATTGATTAAAAATCACAAAAATAGGACAAGATTGAAGAAAAATTAAAAAAAATAAATCGCTTCAGATCCGAACGTAAGGCAACCTGTTTCGAAATCCATGATACCATGGCCATGCAGCCAATTTTTCAAATTTTACAATTATATTAACTTAATTATCTCTCTTAATATAACATTCGCTATAAAAAAAAGAAGTAAAATGAATCGAAGCTAACTTCACTCATATGGCCTTGTTTCAAATTCACCTCAAACATTTCGAACAAAACGAAATGAAAAAAAAAAATTTCGTTGGCGACTTCCTCTCAGCAGATTCTTTACAAAAGTTCTGAGAACAAATAAAACTGCCATGAAAAGTGTATTTAAAATCTGCATTCCCGCCATTCATTAGATAAAATTAACACACAACATAAGCGGTGTGAGAAGCTAGGTTGTAATCTTGACTGAAGGTTTTAATGTCCAATTGTGTATGCTATATGTGTGTTTAGGATGACAATTTCCTGTTCAAGTCAAGTACTATTGACCGGGTTCTATGAAGAGTGCCTGGCAGTATATGAGGGAGAAACGAAGTATATGTTATCGACAAGTAGAGATATTCGGCGTATTGGACCCCAGATTATGGCCAATAACTATACTTTCGATATATGCCAAGGAATTTATTTATCTTGGCTGCCTCGTTACACCAAAAATGATGTCGTCTGGAGATCAAGCCAGATCGCTCTTGCCAACACGTGCTACTATGGTCTCAATAGGAATTGAGAAGAACAGACCTCTCTCGTACGACAAAACTAATACTTTACAAGACGCTCATCCTCTCTACGCTTCTTTATGGCGCAGAGGTATGGACACTATTAACACTGATGCAGCAGCCTTGAGAATATTCGAAAGAAAATTCTACCTAAGATCTTTGGTCCAATGCAAGTTGGCGATGATTTCTGCGTTCGATATAACAGTGAGCATTAACATCCAGCGGCTGCGCTGGCTCAGGTCATGTCGTTCGAATGGAGGAGGACGCTCCGCCGATATGGGTATTTGATACAGAGGTTTGCGGAAGTCGTCGAAGAGGACGACCATTGTTTGCGTTGTCTTGTCATCGCTTGATGTGACCAACTGGCGTAGGCGCGCATGAAGCAGAGAAATGGCCAATCAGTAAGTAAGCAAGTTAAGAAGTCATCAAATTACTCGTCAGTATCTGCGGAGTGTATAAGGTTTATGCGATATTTACTTAGCATGACATCAAATTGTCATATTTTTGTATTGAAACGAATTCAACACATTAGTAGGATAGAAAATGCTCGGGGATCAGGTCTAGAGTACAAGATATACGTCTAAGGACACCCCAAACAAACCATCCGAAGCTTTAGGCGAGTTATTCTTGTCCCACAAACAGACAGTTTCCCAGATTGATTTTCAGTAGGTTCGAACTAAGCATTAAGCCACTATTGGAGTTTGCTGGTATGTATACAGTGATAAAGAGAGCCTGAAGAATACTGGGTTAAGCAATTATAGAAGAAAGTATTAAAAAGTTTTCAGTGGCTTGACTTAGAGCTACATCAATAGGATATATTTTTACTACACCTAGCATATGCTTTACATTATTCTCTGTCTCTCAATGCTGTGTTTATGAAGAGCTCTAAAAATAACACCTTTTTTATTTTTTATTAGCACTGTTACGAAGACCTTAAGTTTACTTTGTCACAAATTTAATATTTAACACGCACTATGGGTCTACTCTCCCTTTTTTCATTAATCTATTTTGTTTTAATAGAAAATTACAGTGAGAAAGAGAGTATGAGTGAGAGAGAGATGGAGAGAGAGAGAGAGAGAGAGAGAGAGAGAGATGAAGAGAGAGAGAGAGAAGAGAGAGTAAATAAATATTTGTTATGTATTTAAACAGGTAGAGTTTTTCCGAAAATGGAAATTTTGAAAAAAAAATTTCCAACAATTTTTAAGAGGTTTTTTTATTGTTGCCTTTATTGTTGTTGTTGTTGTTGTTGCTGTTGTCGGTCTCTTGATTTAATGGCATTTTCTAATTTTCATTTCATTTTTTTGTGTTTTATTTTTATCTCAAGTGATGAAGGGGCCAGGAAATGTTTTTTTTTTTTGTATTTATTTTCTATTGTTGTTTTCAATGCTTTTGTTGTTGTTGCTGTTGTTGTCATTTGTCAGTTGAAAACTTTGTAAATCAAAAGGAAATCCCACTGTTTCCCTAGAATAATATCCAGCAAAAGATTGATTTGTTCAAAAATCAAAAAAAAAAAAAGTTTTTTTTCTCAATGACTATACGTTACCGTTGCCATCACCTTCTCCATTAGGGCCAAAGACCCTTCAAAAAGAATATTCAACAACAACAACAACAAAAAAAGGAACACTTTATGGATACTAAAGAGAGTATAAAGTGTCAAACATAAATTATAGAGAAACGTCAGGAGAAATTTTATGGCATTTTGACTAACAATCGTATTAAATTCGAACATAAATTTCCAATTTCCCATTAAAGTTTTGAAAATATTTTCAGTTTTTCTAAAAAAAATTTTTTTTTTTTTGAAAACCGGCGGCTTATAGATCTTCGAAGAGTTCATCAAGTCAAAAGAGCAAAATAGGAGCAAACAAATTGCAATAAATTTTTAAATATTCTTCTTCGTTTTCTTTCTCATGCTCATAACCATTCCAATACCAATTCTCGTTCTCATTCTCATTCTCAGTCTTGATCTTTTCTTTTGTTGTCTTAAAATAAAATTCTTACAAGAATTGAACATTTTTAATTACAGTGTGTAATAAAATTGAAATATTTTGTTTAGAAATTTGTAAGAAACATGCTAGGAGGCCCAAGTGATAATAAAATTTTTAAGGTCTTGGTTTCGGTAATTTTTTTTTTTTTTTGTTTGGTTTTTAAACACATAAGCCACATACACTGGCCGCTGGCATAATAAAATAATAACAATAAAAAAGAAAAATAAAATAAAAATAAAAATAAAAAGAAAGAATTTTATGGTAATTTCAAATTTTTATGTACTGAACAATTTGGTTTTGTTTTTTTTTTTTTTTGTTTTATTGTTTTATTCACTTTATTTGGCGGCATAGCACTTAAATATCCAAAAAAAAACAACAACAACAACAATAAAACAACACAAAATTAATAAAGTACATAAAAATTATTAGTGCAACACACAAAAAAAATTTGGTTTCCAAACAAAAACAAAAAAACAAAAAAAAACAACTTCTTGTTTTTTTTTATTTCGTGTGAACTTTTTTTGGTTTAAAATTTTTTTTTTTTTTTTTCTAAAAATAAAATGCAGCCATAAAACATTGTTTTATGTTTGAAATGAAAGCAATAATCTCCCCCCCCCCCTTTTATACAAATTTTGTTTTTTTTCTTCCATTGTGTTGTACAATAATTGCATTTCTCTTACAAAAAAAAAAAAAAAAAAAAACAACAACAATAATAAAGCAACATCAAAATTAATAAAAGTACATAAAAATTATTAGTGCAACACACAAAAAAAATTTGGTTTCCAAATACAAAAACAAAAAAAAAAATTTTTTTTTTTCTTTTTTTATTTCGTGTGAACTTTTTTTTTTATTTAAAAATTTTTTTTTTTCTAAAAATAAAATGCAGCCATAAAACATTTTTTTATGTTTGAAATGAAATTAAGCAATAATATTTTGTTTTTTTTCTTCCATTTTGTTGTACAAATAATTGCATTTTCTCTTACAAAAAAAAAAAAAAAAAAAAAAAAAAAAAAAAAATGGGTTTTGTTTCCATAACAATTTACTCTTCGATTCGATTTTTTTTACAAGAAGAAGAATGTATCAGTAGCTGTTATAATCATTCTTTAAAATTTTTTAAAGAAATTTTTATTTTTTTTTATTTCATTGGCCTCAATACAATACAATTGGCGTTTGACAGATTTTTTCGAATGCTTATGCCTTAGTAAATAGGCTTTGAATTTCAAGACATCTCCATATTATAACTGCATTGCCCTCAATATCGCTTATGCTGAATATTGAATGTGGCATGAATTGTTGGGACCAGAGATCAGCAATGAAGCACTCATGAAATTTTGAATATGTGAGTGAGTCCAACAATATTGAAATGAATAGGCTTATGAATCGAATTGTATGAGTTTGATGTCAACGTTGTACGCATACTTATTGCGAGATGTTTTTTATAAATCAACGTTGTGTTGAGTTGAAGTCGCGGTAGTCTAGTAGGTAGTGTGTTGGCTTATTAGACGAAAGGCCAGGGTTCGAATCCCCGGTCAGACATCTAAAAAACGAAATATGAAAAAAAAATATTTCTTCGGCGACTTCCTCTCAGCAGATTTCTGGCAAAAACTCTGAGAGTAAATAAAATTGCCATGAAAAGTTTCTCAAAAAAATTTGTCGTTCGGAGTCGACTTTAAACTGTAGGTCCCGCAACTCATGTATAAAATTAGCACACACAACATAAGTGTTGTGAGAAGCTAGGCCGAATATTGACTGAAGGGTTGTAATGGCCAATTATGTATGTATGTGTTGAGTAGAGTACAAATGGATCAGAGTACATAGTTCAATTTCAATATCATGGACTCACTTATATTCAAAATTTCATGAGTGCTTATGAGTAGCAAAAAAAAAAAAAACGCTTCATTGCTGATCTCTAGTTGGGACCAAATGTCATTGGTGTTCATTTCCTGCTCATTTCAGGCCGCAAGAAGTTGGTAATCATCGAAATATAAAGCTTGCCATTAACAACAATGGCTTGATCAACATCATTTTCAAATCCATATGGAATAGTACGATATTTTCGGAATGCATAGAGTGCGGACTTCATTCTGCATTCTGCGGACTGGTATTGTCCGAGAATAGAAATGCATCGGAATGCATAGAGTGCGGACTGCATTCTGCATTCTGCGGACTGGTATTGTCCGAGATTAGAAAACTTTGTTGCCAACTGCTTCAAAGTCCATTTAGCCAAGACACACGTCGTTGTATGGTATACGTTTACATACAGTTTCTGGGTCAGTTGGATTTTGTAAGAGTGCAGATCCAAGTCACGATGTCAAAGTTGTGTAAAGTACTTGCCTCGAATTCTCGTAAAATCTCTCAAGGATAAAGTTGATGTTTTTTGTGTACGGCGTGGTCGATCGTTTACTGGCACGAATTTATCCATCACATTGTGCACAGTTCTTCTTGGTAGGATAATTATGGCGATCGTAAAATGGGAGAAGCGCACAATTTGATAATAAGATTACGTTTGATAAATATAGGAGCGCCATGTGCATACGATTCTGTGTGTATACGATTAAATAAAAAAATAAAAAAATAATAAATTCTTGAAAGATGCTAAATCGCCTTATCTTAGGAATAAGGATGATGAAAAGGTTTTTGTTAATACCTTTAATGCCATAGAAATCCGAATTGTCGGCTTAATCTAGGTGACAGAGGCGGCACTTGTAAACCCAAATACTTAAGAATAATAATAAAAAAAAAATTAAATTTCTAGTGATACTTACGCTAAAGTCCTTATCTGTAAACATTTCTTTTTCTTTACTTTACGTTTTTTTTTTCGTTTTTTGTTTGTAATTTTAATTGATGTCCTGATAAGTCCTTTTTTTGAAACGTTTTTAACAGGCCTTTAATTGTGTTGACAACATACACGATACTTGAGCCTTTATTTCATCCCTTATTTTTTAGGAAAAAGTCCTTAAAAACGAATAGAAAACCTTTCGTCACACACGCATTCCTCAAAATACAAATACAAATACAAATACAAATACAAATACAAATACAATACAATACAATATGATACGTTTAAAATTCTTAATAATTCCAATTAAATAACATTTTATTATGGTTTATTCTTCTTCTTCTTTGCCTTCTTCTTCTTCTTCTTCTTCTTCTAATTGTGCTTCTATTCTATCCTATTCTGTTCTATTGTAAGGGCCTTTAAATTGTTTCAAAATTCTATTCTTTTAAGAGGGGGTTTGTGCGATTAGTACGCCAAACAATACATAAAACAAAAACAAAAAAAAAAACCCGAAAACCAAAAACGAAAACATATGTTCACCCGAAAAGAAAAAAAAAGATGAAAAATGTAATGAAAAATGAAATAAAAAATTTATGAAATAAAATAAAATGAAATAAAATGAAATATTTGTAGGCAGTCCAAAAAAAAAAAAAACGAAAAAAAAACGAAAAACAACAGACTGATATTGTACAAGTGAAGACAAATAATTTATGGCTTTAAACTGTGGGAGATCCTCTCCTGCTTATTTGTTTGTAGCTGGCAGGCAACATATTGTTGCCCTAGTCATCCTTAAGGATTCTCACGCTACAATAACGTATTGAAGCCACAACTCACAATTCTTAAGGAGGTGTAAACTTTTTTTTATTGTTTTTTTTGTTTTTTACTTATAAATTATAAAAAAAAAAATCATAAAAAACACACAATGAAATATAAACCAACTAAGCTGATAACGTTTAGTCTACAGGGTCCTTCAAATTTGAATGCAAATTATATAAATATACAATCCAGGCCAGATCAATAAGTTTGAAACACAGGCAATTAATTAATTTTCTCTAAAGTTTATGCCAGAAGACTAATAAGAGGAAGTCAGTATTACAACCCTTTAGTCAGAATTACAACCTAGCTTCTCACACCAACCATGTTGTGAGTGTTAATTTTATCCATTAATGGCGGGACCTAATTTTCACGGCAATTTTAATTTTATTCTCACAGTTTATGCCAGAAAACTGCTAAGAGGAAGTCAGGATTACAACCTAGCTTCTTACTCCAACCATGTTGTTGTGTGTTAACTTTATCCATGAATGACGGAACCTACAGTTCTCAAAAAACAACCCCAAGCGATAAATTTTTCATGGCAATTTTATTTACTCTCAGAGTTTTTATCAGAAATCTGTTGCAAGAAAGTTGCTGAAAGATTGTATGTCTGAGCTAAGGCTCGCTTCTAGAAAGCTAACACATTAACGATCAATAAGTTTGAAACACAGGCAATTAATTAATTTTACTCTCAGAGTTTATGCCAGAAGACTAATAAGAGGAAGTCAGTATTACAACCCTTTAGTCAGAATTACAACCTAGCTTCTCACACCAACCATGTTGTGAGTGTTAATTTTATCCATTAATGGCGGGACTAATTTTCACGGCAATTTTAATTTTATTCTCACAGTTTATGCCAGAAAACTGCTAAGAGGAAGTCAGGATTACAACCTAGCTTCTTACTCCAACCATGTTGTGTGTGTTAACTTATCCATGAATGACGGAACCTACAGTTCTCAAAAAACAACCCCAAGCGATAAATTTTTCATGGCAATTTTAATTTACTCTCAGAGTTTTTATCAGAAAATCTGTTGCAAGAAAGTTGCTGAAAGATTGATATGTCTGAGCTAAGGCTCGCTTCTAGAAAGCTAACACATTATATTTTAGGCTACGGTGGCTTCAGCCAAGCCATTATAGCCTAAACTTCAGTCTAAACTTCTGTAATGTATTTTTTGCAGGTCTAAGTAAATAAATACGAGTGTTTAAAGAATTTCTTAAGATTTCCGATTGAAGTTGAAGAGTGCAACCAACAGAAAAACCAAGAGAAGACTTTGTAAAAGAAAACTCAAACTAGAATGACTCTATAACACCATTGAACTGATAACATAGTACATGTGCATACATTTACATTATCATGAGCATATGTAAACGAAGTAAATTCTAATAATATTGTCGAAAACTCCCCTGATTTTTTTTTTTTTTTTTTTTTTTTTTTGAAGAGAAACTTTATTTTCTTCCCATTTTTTGTAGGGACATGTCATATTTCATTTGGTTTTTTTTTTCTAGATTTTAATGATACATTCTAAACGAATAAGAGAAAGGAATAAAGAAAAAGAGGCATAATTTTAATGAATTAATTATTGAAAGAGAAATTAAATGTAAGTATAGGAGCATAAAGAACATGTTGTAAGTCTACATAGAATTAATGTTGATTGCGGAGGGTTAGGGGTATCTACATACTTCATATTCAAATTGAAAGAAAGTTGTTGGGTTTTTAATTTAATTTAATTATACACACAGTCATACATATCGTATCGTATTGTATTGTATTGTATTGTATTGTCTCGTATTCAATCATATTGTAATTGCTGTTAAATATGATTTCTGCCATACGTTTTGTTGTTGTTTTATTCATTTTATTATTTATTTTTTTATGCATTTTTTTTTTTTTTGTTATTCATTTTGTTCATTAAAAAGAATCTTGTTGAACAAGTAGTTGTAGTTACTGATGGTTGAACTATGGATGGATGGATGGATGGAGGATGGAGGATGGAAGATGGTTTGATTGTGGTTCTGTACAAATTATAAGTACGACCTAATTTTTCTTGTTATATTCAGATTCTCAATAATTTTTTTCTTTCTTACGCTTCTTATAATACTTGTGGGTTTGAGTAAGTCATTCAGCCAGGCAACCAGCTAGTCAGACAGTCACTCAGTCAATGGTTGAATTGTATGACTTAATTTTTTGTTTTATTTTATTTTTTTATTGTTGTTGTATTTGTTTTTTTTTCATAAAGTTTAAAATTAATTGCTATAATTTGTACTCTCCCTCTACCAATAACAAGATCGAAACGTTAATCCCTTTTTGCTGCTTTTCAACAAAAAAAAAAAAAAAAAAAAAAAAAAAAAAAAAAAATTCGTTTTTTGTATTGTATTTGTTGCTTTAGAAGAGTTCAAAAGAACACAATTAATGATTTTTATTAAACAATTCAATTTGTATAGAACCGGGGGAATATAAAGAAAAACTAACTTAAGCCATCAGAATAGATTTTCAACAAAAGAAATGATTTTTGTTTCCTTTACCAGAAAACTACTCGTAAAACGTGATTATCTTTATCGGTTTCATTTAAAGACAAAGATCACATTGGTTTACAATTAATTTTCCAAACAAATTTTTAAAAACGAAACAAATATTTACAAGTGCATTGAGATTTATTTACCGAACACTTCCCACAAAACTATCAGTTTAGATTAATAGATGCTGATATTTGGAATAAATCATCGCTTTGGTAACTTAAAATAGAATCTCTTTGACATTATTTTGAACTTTTATGGCTGTAAGCTACAGTTACACAAATTAATTTGATATCTGCATTCTATTATATTCATAAGGGCCTTTTTGTTTAAGAGATTACAGTTTATTCAAACTTTCTTATTGAATGCCAGAGGTCAGCCTGATGGAGCGTTTCTATTTTCTGGTATGCACTTGAAGTCGTAGTAGTAGTAGTTAGTAGGTAAGTGTGTTGGCTTATTAGATGGCATCCCTCGTTCAGTTACTGGCTCCTTGTTTATTGCCAGATGCATCTATGAAGTCGCCGTTGTAGGTAGTGTGTTGGCTTATTAGACATAAGGTCACGGTTCAAATCCCAGGTTAGACATCAAAACGAGAATATGAAAAATATATTTCTTCGGCGGCTTCCTCTCAGCAGAATTTTGGCAAAAACTCTGAGAACAAATAAAATTGCCATGAAAAGTTTCTCAAAAATCTGTCGTTCGAAGTCGACTTTAAACTGTAGGTCCGCCACTCATGTATAAAAATAGCAAACACAGCGTGAGTGGTGTGAGAAGCTAGTCCGTAATCCTGACTGAAGGGTTGTTATGACCAATTATGTATGTATGTGTATTGCAAATCCTGGGCTAAGAAAAAACCTTGATTTATTGCCAGCTGCATCTGTTCTATGTTGGATAGGGAGCGTACCAAATCAATTACTTCAGTTAGATTACAGGGACATCTCTGTTACTGTATATATTCCTAGGGGTGGGTCATTATGTAATGTTCGGCCAGGAGGAAAGATATATAAATACTCTAATGAGCGTATAGTATGGATGCATCTGTTCTGTATACACCAATGATCTTAAGGGAAGTAATATTTGTGACTTTTTAATGAGTGGGTGTTTGAAAAAATATTTAATAAAGTTCTATACCCTGGACCGATCTAGCATAGGGTCTCGTAAAGTAAGTATTCCAACATATCATTTCCTAGGCATTCAATGAACGCAAAACTGAAACTGTATTCAATGTAACGTAAATAAATAAACTGACAATGACATGAGTGTCATAAAATAAACATAAAATTTGACATGTTTGTCACTCATGGCAAAATATTGTAATAAATAAACTCTAATAATAATCACAAGATGTTGCAACACATACACACACACACACACACACACACACACACACATACAACAACATTAATTCATTTATGCGTTAAAAATTAATATGTTTTTAAGCACATTTTTATGACAAACAGGTGACATGTAACACAGATTTTGGGTTTTACAAAAAAAAAAAAAAAAAAAATTAATTTTCAAAGAATTTTCTTTCTTTTTTTATTTTTAAAACAAACGCTACCAAAAATATAATTTATTTATAAAATATGTTTTTAAAATTGTTTTCGAAGAATGGATCCCGTAAAATCGTGTCACTTGTCGCTGATGACAAGGTTTTTTTTTGTTAAAAATTAATGTTTTTTTGGGGGGGGGATTATAATTATAATTTTTTATTTCTAGATATGCATAGATTGTAGAAAAGTAATTTCAATATTTTTTGTTTTCTTTGAAAGATTAACACACAGTTGTTACAATTTGAACGCTCATACAAAATATGACAAATACATGACAACTAAATGACAATGACAGCTGATAAAAGCTGTTATTATTGTAAAAATAAGGATGCTTATCCTTAAAAAAAGAAGAATTTATTAAAATAAGTAGTAAAAGGGGTATTAAAAAAAAAAAGTAAAAAGTTATTGAATAAGAAATTTCAATTGATTTCTTATAAAGAATGACAACAGGGGTGTAAGAGGATTTAAGTTACGGGTCTTAAAACATTAAAAAAAGAGAACGAACTTTTCATCATAATCACCATCAATATGGCAATTATCATAGAATATATCATGTGTGTGTGTGTGTATTTTTTGTTCTTATCATCATTATCCTTATCATCATCACCATCATCATCGTCATCATCACCATCGCCATCAGCATCGACATCGTCATCATCTGTGTGTACGTATATAAATTGTTGCAACTAATTGCGTGCTTGAATTTAAGAAAAGAATGAAAATAATAATAAAGGGGCATTATATTATAAAAAAAAAATAGTCCTCAGATGTTATATTCCAACTACTGGGGACTGGAACAAAAAAAAAAAAAACAACAAAAAATTAAACAAGAAACCCAACGAATACAATTGAAATTGAAATTCAGATTCTGATTCTGATTCTGATTCAAATTCAAATTTGAATTGTACTTGTATTGTTGTATGTACATATGTATTGTATTGTATTGTATTTTATATTGATAGACATGTGCATAAGTGTGTTTAAATGAATGTATGTCTCTTGGCTGTATGGCTGAATGGATGGATGACTGGATAGGATGGTTGAATGTTCGGTCCTCTTGTCTTTTAAGAACATACACTTGAACACATGCTCCAAAACAAATCGAAATCAAAAAAAAAAAAGAAAAAAGAAAGATGAAGAGAATAAAATACAAAATAAATCGTAAAGTTAAAGACTATTGAAGAATGATGAAGTTTTCGATTTTTTTTTTCTATTCTTTTCCTTTTTTTTTTCGTTTTTTTTTTCATTTCGCTACGCTTCTTTTCAATTTTATCAGCTCTCAGCTTGTTTTTTTTTCTGAAGTGTTTTATTTTGAAGTGTTTAAACCAAAGATAGAATTTTTCTTCCAGTCTTGACTTTTTGCTTTTTAGCTGTTGTTGCTGTTGTTGTTTGTTTGTTTCATCGTATCTTTTGATAGATGTATGGACGATAAATTTTTTTCGAAAATATATTACGTTGTGCTGAATGAATGTCTTTATAAGTCACACGATGTTACCAATGACACAAGCAACACAAAGGAGACACTAGGCGGAATTACAGTGCCTTGGTTTAACTAATTAGATAAATTGGCACCTACGCTTCATAGAAAAAGTGCCGTATCCACAAGTTAATATAGAAATGGAATGTTTCACTTGAAAGCCCAACGTAGGCCATTTGATATTTAGTAAGACCTTGGTACCACATTAGGTTTTGTACAGCAGTACTTATTTATTAATTGTATTGAATCGAGGAAAATTATAGATCATAGACAAATAGTTACACAAGGTAACTTAAGTCATGCCGAATTCTATTTGACACACATTTTGATGGTTAAGTCATCTTTTCCTACAAGTAAGTAAGCTTGATGTCCCCGTAGTCTAGTAGCTTGAGCATCAACACGAGAATATGAAAAAATATTACTTCGGCGACTTCCTTTCAGCAGATTTCTGGCAAAAACTCTGAGAACAAATAAAATTGCCATGAAAAGTTTCTCAAAAATCTGTCGTTCGTAGTCGACTTTAAATTGTAGGTCCCACCCTCCACTCATGTATAAAATTAAAGCACACAACATGAGTGGTGTGAGAAGCTAGACCGTAATCCTAACTGAAAGGTTGTAAGTGACCAATTATGTATGTAAAGCAAGCTTAACTTAGTCTAGTAGGTAGTGTATTGGCTTATTAAACGTAAGATTGTGATTCAAACCCTAGCCTCGACATTTTGAACATAACGGAATAAGAAAAAATATTTCTTCGGTGATTTTCTCCTCTCAGCATTCTTAAAAATATCAAATATTTGCCGTTCGGACTCTATTTTAAACTCTAGGTCCTGTAATTCATGCATAAAATGAACACACACAACATGGGTGGTGTGCGAAGATAGGTTGCAATCCTGTTGGTTGTTTTAACGACCAATTAAGTATGTAAGACGGGATAATGAGCTCACTTATATAGAGTCCAGACAAATCTGGCCCGTGCTATGGATATATGCAAAGCAAAATTTGCATTAAATCTTACCAGAGTCTTATTGCGGAACATTGCGTTCAGGGAATACACGGAGCCTAAGAAAACATTACAACGACTTTGGCAGATGCTGTAATGGCGAATAAAAAAACAGTTGGCTGAACCCGAGACAAATGATTCTCGAGACCTTAGCGCCGCATTTAGCCAATGTTGAATGACAGAATATTTCCAAGTGAGCAATGCTGTTTAAAGCGACTGCCAATTAAATTTGTGCCACCAAAAAGCAATTTTTTTCATTTAAGAAAAGCACTTTTGCTATTTAATTGGCAGCAACTGTATGAATTTTATTAAGTGTGTCTGACTGTTGCCTGGATTGTGAAAATCTGTCTGTCTGTCTGTCTGTCTGTCTGTCTATCCCAAATGTCTGGTGTCCGTTGACTGTTTCTGTGTGTTGTCGTTGTCGTTGTCGTTGTCTGTTAGTCAGCCAGTTAGTCCGCATGTAGTATTTAAAACATTTTCGATTGCTTGAGTTCAATTGTGGAATGTTCTTTTAACACATTCATAATACGATGATACTTTACATAACATTATTAGAGAGAAAGAAAGAAAGAAAGAAAGAAAAGAAAAAACTTAATGGAACATCATCATATTAAATGGATATGATATGATGTGAGACTATGGATATTTTTATTTCTTTCTTTAGAATCTTTATTCCTCTTTTTTTTTTAATTCATTAGGTTGTATTCCCTTAACGTATAGAGGCAGGCAGGCAGCCTTAAAGATATCAATCTTTAAGGGTGAAATGCCAAAAAAAAAAAAAAAAAAATTTTTAAAACCGTGGAAATATTTCAAAAATATTTTAAAATTATTCAAAATATCCCCCCAAAAAGATGATGAAGAAGAAGAAGAAGAAAAAACGCTTACAAACATACCCAAACAATATTTCAATTCTGTTTTTGGTTTTTTTTTCTTTTTCTTCGTTTTTTCTTCGTTTTTTTTTTGGAATTTTGAATGTCATTAGACGCGTCTGATTATGCGCCCATTAAATACATTCGTTTTTGAATTCATGTTGTTTTCTTCTGCTTTTTTTTTTTTTTTTTTTGTAGTACAAATACCGCCTTTGTGTTTTTGTAATGCCATTGTTAGTGTTGCTGTAAATACATGTAATTCGTGGTGTTATTGTAGGGTCTTAAAACGCTTTTTTTTAATGCCCTTAAAATGATTTTTTTTTCTTCTTCTTCGAACAAAAAAATATTCAAAACAGTTGTTGTTGTTGTTGTTGTTGTTAAAGTCTTTGTGTTTTTTTTCTTTTCTGTTTAGTAAGTAAGTTTCATAATAATTTCTGAAAATGTTGAAATTTTATGCATTTTAAAAGCTTTTTTCATTGTTGTTGTTGTTGTAATAATTTTTTTTATCTTTTTTTTTTCTCTCATTTATGGTATGGAGGCCTTCAAAAAAAAAAAACCAAAAACACTTCAATAGGGTATTACAAAGAAACTTTACAAGTTCCTGGTTCTTCCTTTCCTGGCATTGTTTTAGAAAGAAAATGTTTTTTTTTTTCTCTCTTATTAGGTGCCGGCTTAGTTTTTCGATAAGAAAAACAAAAGAGGAAAACCACAAAAACAACAAAGAACTTTGGACACACACACTGCTTGCACTCCATGCTATATGCGGCTACTGACTATTGGTCACAGTCGAGTTTCGTGGAACTTATAGGTTTTTGATACCTGTTTTGAATACTTAATTTGGTCATCATTTTTATTCTTTAAAAAACAAATTCAACACATTAAAATAAATAAAACACACACATACACATACACACACATGCACACAAATAATCAAACAACAACAACAACAACAACAATATGAATTTATTTAAAATATGTATGACAGACAAACTGACGATTAAAAAAAGTGTCATTTTGCTACTGCCGAACGCAAATGTTGTTAGTTGGCTAGCTGGCTGCCTAGCTAGATGGCCAGTAAGTAGCATTTGAAGCCGCAACTATTTTGTGTTCATGACGTTGATTCTATCATCAACACACTCTAATATCATCGTCATTATCAAGCCAATGATGATGATGATGATGATGATGTTCATCATGGGCAAATATCCATGACCGGCTGGCTGTTTGTTTGAATGTTTCGTTGACTGGTTTGTTTTAAAAATACCTGGAGTTGTAAGTAAAGTTGGCATTGCCTCTGAAATAAATGGCTGTCTTGACAGCTTGTCTATGCTAAATGGTTGATGCGAGAGTTGCAGCATAATTCAAAGGCAATAAAATTGATTTGCATCCTTGCAAAAGTACGAAATAAATTTCTTTCAAATTGTTTTATGTGTGCACATATACAGGGTGTAGAGAAAAGAAATTGAAAATTTTTTGACATGTCATACCCAACAGGGTTTTTCAATGACAGACATTTTGAACTAAAAGATCTTTCGTGTCCTAATTTAGTTAAGAACGAATCCCAAATCATTGTTCTCCCATTCATTGAAGTCGTAGTAATCTAGTAGGTAGTGTTTTGACGTCTTACACAGCCCCAGACAAGACATCTCTTTGTCTTATTTTGCATATCATTCAGGTGTCATCCGCATAATCTAAGTCTTTAAGGTATGTGCCAAGCCTTCAAATTATGAAAGCAGTGTTGAGATGATGCCAGCTTTACCGCGTGGAATGTTTCCTTGAAGTCTATGCACTGCATGCAATTATTCAGCGGTTATCATTTCGTTGACATCTATAGTCAGAATCCGTTTCAATAGTTGTCTTAAGGATTCGTAACAAATCTTTAGTGATTCGTAGATTAAATTTCGATTCACAAGAATCTTTTTGTTAACAGGGGGGAGAGCCATACTTCCAATTTAGTTTTTTCTTTTACAAAAAGATTGATTGGAACATTTTAAAAAACACTTTGCAACTACCCTCGTACAAAATTTATAAGTGCTTGTTGACAAGTGCGATACTAAGTCTCTAAAGTATGTCCAAGTGCTGGAGTTATAAGGTGCATAAAAACCACCACTCCCTAACTAACACCACCACTACTGCTGCTAAGACCTGGTGTAATCAATACGTTTTTTTTTTGTTTTTTTTGTTGCTGATTTGCCTATAATTTTTGTAATTTTTTTTATTTTTTATTTTTTGTTAAAATTTTTGCTAGAAAGGCCACTCTTTTTTTTTTTATTGGCGGCATATTCGAATATGGTCAATACCAACCAACAGGCAAAAAGCAAGGGAAAAAAATATAAAAAAAAAATGTCATAAAACGTATAAATTTCTTCAAATCAAATGGAAATGGAATAATAAATGATAATTTTTTATTGTTTTTTTGATTTCAAATAAAATTTTGCATAAAAAAAATTATGCATGTAAGAACGAGACAGAGAGAGAGAGAGAGAGAGTAAGCATTTTAAGTCTAAGGAGTTGACTAAATTACACACTTTACCGGGTTCAATTCAATACGATTCGATTCGATTCGATTCGATTCGAAGAGAAGAAGTGAAAATAAAATCACGAAAAACGTTAAAGACATAAAAATTGTTATCTGTGCGTTCATTTCCTGAACATGACTCTTACTACGGCAGGCAAACGCAGACAGACGACAAGCAGACAGACAGACAGACATTGAATATGAATTAAATGCAATCAAATGAATTAAAAGAAATTAAACGAAAATGAAAATGAAAATAAAAATAAAAAGATTTCTTAATAAATAATTTTATTGTCATATTGCCAGTCCGTATGGAGTAAGTTACATGCAATATTACCATGCCATACCCACTAAACAGGCAATAATATTACAAGAGTATTACCAATCGTTATTAAATAAATAGTTGCGGCGGTCATTAAACACGTCCTCCAATCATTCCATTTGTCCATTTCATATGCATTTCCATAAATTTCATACAAACAAACGAAGAAGAAAACCGAATGGAAAAATACATACGAATTATGCCGGACAACGTATGCATACGATGGCAACGACAACACATTTGCTTATTATTTACATTGTCTACGTACACTTTTTACCATCTTGCAATTAGAGTTTATGCCACTTTAATGTTTACAACGGTACAGATATATAAGTGTACATGTGTGTGTGTGTGTGGATAAGTGCATGCAATATTGTAATTGCTTTTAGAAGAGTAAGCAAATGCACATGTAAGTGTAAGTGTAAGTGCAAGTGCAAGTGTAATTGTAATTGCCTGTTAATTTTGTAATTTTCTTAGAAGACTTTGAAATAATTTCGTAAATTTTATTGTTGTTGCCTCTCTTTCTTTCTCTCTCTCTCTCTCTCTCTCTCTCTCTCTCTCTCTCTCTTTCTCTTCACAATTACTTGCAACAATAGGTGTTTATTAAATTCTTATTTACATAATAATAATACATAATCATTTACTAACTCCATAAGTGCATACACACACACACATACCTACATATATATGTATGTGTATAAGAAAATTACAGTTGTTGTCAACTAATTACAATTGATTTAAATGTTAGGGCATAGAAAGCAAATAACAAGTCCACAATCATCATTAATTCGCACAATAATTTTAAAGAATTCCTTTAACTGTAAATTATTAAATACGAATCAACCTATTTAACTACTTAGATTACTTTACGTGGAAGTCTCTGTCACTATATCTATTCTAATGGGTCGTAGCGATATGGTTAAGCACATGAAGCAGAGATCAGCAATGGGTATTCAGAAGGAAGAGTAGAATCGAATCATAATCATAATTTCTGATGCTTGTACGCATTCTTACTTATTTTAATATCATGGAACCTCTACTCATATTCAAAGTTTGAAGTACTTATCATACTCATACTTAACAACACGTATGATGTTGTTGATTTCTAATCTCCTTGACTCCTCAACATAAACAACAATTACAAAATAAGTATGAGTTGTGTACGAACACTAAAATACCTACTAGAAGGTGGTGGGTTTGCTCTGCTTGCTGCTCTGTCTTGTTTGCTTATGCGTCTCTTTTTTCTTTTGTTGTAAATGCAACAACAACTAAGACTGCATATTTTGATGAATGATTCGAGTCACTCGATAAGTATTTTTCTAAAGTTATAAGTCTAAACGAGTAGACTTATCAATCAAACATATTTCGAATGGTATGAGTTTGATATCAACATTGTACGCATATTCATTGCAACGTGTACTTATAAATTAACGTTGTATTGAGAAGAGTGCGTATGGATCAGAGTACATAGTTAAATTTCAATATCATGGACTCACTTATATTCAAAATTTCATGAGTGCTTATGAGTAGCAAAAAAAAAAAAACGATTTATTGCCGTTCTCTGATACGAATCAGACCATTTAACCACTTAGATTACATAATACATAATTGGCCATTACAATCCTTCAGTCAGGATTACGGCCTAGCTTCTCATCACCACTTATGTTGTGTGTGTTAATTTTATACATGAGTGGCGGGACCTACAGTTTAAAGTCGACTCCGAACGACAGATTTTTGAGAAACTTTTCATGGCAATTTTATTTACTCTCAGAGTTTTTGCCAGAAATCTGCTGAGAGGAAGCCGCCGAAGAAATATTTTTTTTTCATATTTCGTTTTTTAGATGTCTGACCGGGGATTCGAACCCTGGCCTTTCGTCTAATAAGCCAACACACTACCTACTAGACCACGGCGGCTTACCACTTAGATTACATTACGCAAAAGTCTCTGTCACAATATCTATTCTAATGATTTGTAGTGTTACCATGTGGAGAGATTTCTTTTACCTTCAAATGACTTCTGCAGAAATAGTTAATCGTTTGAGAGGATTGAGAGTATTGTCCACTTTATTTATCGATGAAAGATAATGTTTAATTTAGTCACAGCTAATGGCCACAAAATATTTTCAAAAATAGAAAAACTGCTCTCATCGTTAAGGGTTAAAATATCATATTTTTAAAGCATATCTCCAGCAGTCTCTATGCTCAATGCTTTATGAACATTTTGCCACCAATCTCTATGAATTTAAATAAAATTTATTACGAAATCCATTTGAATTCATTAAACGAGTTTGTTTTTTTAATTATTTAAAAACAGTTTTGTTACGCGAGTCACTGTTACTGGCGTAACTAATTAGCTGCTAACAGCTGTAGGCATCATCAATTATTCTGAATCATACAAAAACAAAAAAAAAAACCTACAAAAAAACGAAATGCTTACGAAATTTATGCAAATAAAATACAAGGTTTTCAGAAATATTTTCCTTTAAAAAAAAAAAAAAAGAAAAATTCATAGACTTCAGTAATGGAATGCATACACACAGATGACAGTGGCAATAAGAATGCATGTACATATGTAGGTATGAACATAATTCAACATGCATTATTTTGTTGTTAGTTTAACTCGTATATTGCATGTTGCAAGATTATGATGTATGAGTATGTGTATGATTAGTGGTGCTGGTGGTAAGGTCAGGTTTGTTTAATGCTGTAGCAGCAGCTGTACAGTACAAAGACCGAGGCCAAGACGATAAAGACATTGACCATGTTGTTGCAACCGACTATGTCGATATACACTAGTAATAGCAACAAACAAATTGTCAATAGAATTATGCCAATAACAACAACAATGACGACAACAACAACAAATACTTATAGTAAGTAAGTAAGTAGCAATAACACTTTAAGAAAAGTTAATACGCTTTGTTTAGACAGCAATTCCCAAACAGTCAATTTGCATACCAACTCCTCATATCTGTCTGTCAGTTGAGATTATGTTCAGTGTTGACCTTAAGAATCCCTGTGCCTATCTTTGACAGTGCTTTATGTCATATTGATGGTATTGAACATGGTATTGCCAAAGATATAATTACAGATATTGGTTAGACGTACATATGCCTTTGTTACATATATACATACATTACATACATATATACATACATACTTATCTTCAAAGTAAATTATCCCATTACTAAGGCAGATACACTTACTCACTGCCATATGTACATACGGGCAGAAGTAAATTATCATTGAAGAGAAGATACTTCCTGTAGTAGCACAGTGTATCTAAGGAGGAAGTCTACTTATGATGTATCAATTTAAGCTTTTCAAATGTGCTGTTATGTAAAGAAGTAGAAGAAGAACGAAGAAGAAGTGGCATTATTTTGAACATTATTTTACAAGGCTTCCAATATCATCTTTAATCCCCTCAAAAAACAAAAAAAAAAGGAAAATAAAAAGAAAAGAAATTCTTATCCGGAAATTCATTTGAGAGAAGAAAAAAATTAGAATTGGAAACAGTAATCGATATGCCGGTTGTTTTTTTTTCGTATTGGATTTTCAAATTTAATTTAAAAATTATTTCGCCAAGTAATTGGTATCCTTTTCTGTCTGACTAACTGAAAAGATTCGATTTTTTTTAAAGTACAATTCAATTTCAAGGTACAAGCAACAGAGCATTTCATTAAGGCACTATAAGAATGGTCTTTTTGTCCTTTTTGCATGAAAGATTGTGCTTTTATTAGTGTTGTACTTTCGCGAAGGAGGTGTCTATACTGTCTCCTTTTCATCCACATCATCCAGCTACAATAGTGCTGATCCACTCAGTCAGACACATTCTCTCTCCTTTGATTTGTGGCCTATGGATCGAAGAAAACTCGGTTTCCTACGGAATCCTATACACTTTATGCCTCACTCCTTGACCTCTGCTTGCATTAGGAAAAAAAAACATTTTTGAATCAATTTTTATTTTAGATAAGCCAGTTAAAGGAATTTTCGGATTACAGCCCTTTAGTCAGGCTTACAACCTAGCTACTCAGAGCACCCATGCCTGTGTGTGTTAATTTTGTCACTGTGTGGCAACATACATAATTGGCCATTACAACCCTTCAGTCAGGATTACGGCCTAGCTTCTCAGACCACTTATGTTGTGTGCGTGAATTTTATACATGAATGGCGGGACCTATAGCTTAGATTAGATTTTTTGAGAAACTTTACATAGAAATTTTATTTACAATCAGAGTTTTTGCCAGAAATCTGCTGAGAGGAAGCCGCCGAAGAAATATTTTCTTAATATTTCGTTTTTGATACCCGACCGGGGATTCGAACCCTGGCCTTTCGTCTAATAAGTCAACACACTACCTACTAGACTACGACGACACTGTGTGGCAAGATCTATAGTTTAAAGTAGACTCTGAACGGCAGATGTTTTGAGAAACTTTTTTTATTTCTATTTTGTTTTTATTTATGCTTAAAGCTTTTGCCAGAAGACTGCTAGGATTAGAATTTCCTGAGCTAAGTTTCTACCCCCTAGACTACAATAACTTTGGAGTAACTTGCTTATTTAAAATTAAGCTGTTTATCTTTATATTTCAAATCTTGAGTTTTATAAGGAATTTACAAAATTTTTCTTTATTTGTTGCAGGCAAACTTCATTCCATTCGTATACTGTTGTCCGAAACGAATTGAAGCAGAAAATTTATGTTTAAAAGGGTTTTTAAATTTTTTATAGAGAGAGAGAGAGAGACTATAAAATTTGTTTAATGATGGAAATATATTGGTTGTCATAAATAAATTTTATTTACAGTGTTGTATAGTGTGTGTATGGATGGTATGTGTATGTGTATGCTTGACCCAAACAAATTAGTTGGTAATAAATTTAATTTTATATTGCCAGTAATTTTAGAAGATTATTATTATTTTCCTTAACATTAAATGTAAATTTTTATCACACACTATAAAGTTCTCCTCCACCATGTAAATGGTTGAGCATCGTTAAAAATTCATTTTGATTTGATTTGATTTTATTCTGTAAGTCAATGAGACGATATTGTAACGATAAAATTCAAATTCTATACCCACGTTTTAGCATTTCTCCAGCGGCTAATTAATAGTTTCGTAAAGTATCATCGATAATATCTTTGCCACTTTGATCGATAACCGATGATTCTAAAGAATTTGCATTTTATCAGAAAACCTTCATTCATTTGTATGCCAGCAAGTAACACACTCAGAAGATTGAATTTCCTTTCGAACATCTATGAGTTACAAAATGTTTTTAAACGTTTTTATTATTATTTATTCATTTCAGATACACGATTAAAAAACGCATTTAAAAAAAAAAACACACACACACACAAACAAAACTTAAAAGCCAAGCAAACAGAGAAGATTGTAAAGCAAAAGCAAAAAAAAAACAAAAAAAGAATGCTCAAATGATAATGATTCCCACATTAGTAAGGAGAGAACGTCAAACAGAACACAAATCGACAACGAAATTCAATATTCTAGCTAAACTGCTAAAAGAACAACAACAACAACAAGAACCGCAAATATAGAAACAACTCCACACTCCATAAGCATACAAAACTACGAAACATTCAAAGAAGACACAGAAATCAAACACACACTTCCTGCCTCGTACTTTCAAAACAAAAACAAAAAAAGAAAATGTTTAAAACGAACAGCAGCAATAGCAGCCATAGAAGCAGAAGCAGCAGAAGCAGCAGCAGTTACACGATCGCCAATATTATCCTCTTGTATTTAATTGTATGCCGAACATGTACGACAGGTTTGCCCTCAGCCAAAGATTCGTCACTTTTGCTATTAAACGATTCCGAAGAAGATGTCTTTGGCAAATTCGATGATATTAGCGATGAAATGGACGAAATAACACCCAAATCCGATAGCAGCAACAGCAACAGCAACAACAACAATAACAAATACTCCAATTGGCCAAAACTAAAGGAATTGGATGGCGCATATCCGGACAATACAGATGTCTTTAATCCGACCAAATTGGCTGGCTCAGCTACATTCCATGATGATTCTTTGGGAGGCCTAAGTCATTCGAGTGAAATCTCCGGTGCTCAGAATAGTGCTGTAAATAAGACAGTGATTATAGGAGCAGCTGGTACTCTAGATGAGTTTGTCACTGGCAAATTGGGTGCTTCAGAGACCGGTGTTACGTTGCCCTATTTTCTAACTGAACCAGAAAGTGTTTATGTGGTGAAGAATAGACCGGCGGTGTTAAAGTGTAAAGCCGCTCATGCATTGCAGGTAAATAATGTTCATAATGGTTATTGTTGTTATTATTATTATTGTTATTGTTTTTATTGTTATTGTTATTGTTATAACAGGAAATCCATTTCATATTTGTTTTTCGTTTTTTGTTTTTTTTCGTATTTTTATTACGCAGCTGCATTTTAAATGTAGCGGCAGTTCACAGCCCCCACCCTCAACACACGACAAGCACGTGGATCCTCACACCGGGGTGCATTTGGAGGAAGTAACAGCCACCATACATCGTGATCTCGTTGATGAATATTTCGGCAAAGGACCCTTTAAATGTGAATGTCATGCCTGGTCGTCCAGGGGTGTTGTTAAAAGTCAAGCGGCCACTGTTAATATTGCATGTGAGTATTCATTCTGTCTCTCTCTCTCTCTCTCTTCAATTTTAACCCTCTTTTATAATTATGAAATGACTTGATGAGCGTTGATGAGTGCTGCATGTGTGTTGTGTTCGTGTTAATTTCGGTTTACAATTACAAAATGATTTTTAATTTCGAATTGTCTTAACGATTTTGTCTTTTCGTTTAATAGATATGCGTAAACAATTTGTAACCTCGCCAACCTCGCTGAGAGTAGAACTGGGCATTCGTGCTGAATTGTATTGTGAGCCGCCGAATGGTTTTCCCGAGCCTACTGTTAGTTGGCATAAGAATAATGTGCCCATAACGGAAAGTAATGAACATGGTCCTACTGTTTCACCTACAGGCACTTTAACCTTTCGCCAGGTGACTTTACAGGTGATATAAACTTCTTATTTGCTTAGCACTAGCAATTCTTATAAAATTCTTCCATTTCTTACAGGACATGGCCAATTATACCTGTGTAGCTGAAAATATTGCCGGTAAACGTAATTCTGACTCGGCAGTGCTTATAGTCTATGGTAAGCATTTTTAAAGGCTCTATTAATGGCTTGTGTTATTAAAAGATTTAATTTTTTTTCTTTAATTTCTAGTTAATGGCGGTTGGAGTTCCTGGTCCTCGTGGCGTGATTGTAAATGTCCTGGTAAAATGGTTCAGGGCCGTAAACGTACGCGTATGTGCAATAATCCCATACCAATGAATGGTGGTGCTGAATGTTCTGGACCACAAATACAAAAATCGGCCGATTGTCTACCTTGTCCCGATGAGACGCAAATCGTAAATACGGAAGGTTTTGAAGTGCCTGCCATAAAGCGATGTAAGTACCCGGAAAATATAATTTTTCATAGAATTTTTGCAAACAATGGAGATCAAAGAAGAAAACTGCGGGATTTATTTCTTTGGGAAAATGGTTTTAAGAAATGTATCCCTAGTCATGGCTTTGCAGCTTTGTAGCTCAAGGTTCTAACGCTCAGATTTGGAAATTTCGAATAATATCGGTTTTTCTGTGTGGTTGATGGGATTATCGGGGAATTATCTACTAAAAGCTGCTGCTCTAGGGCAAACTGTTTAATTCATCAAGAGAAATCTGTCACTGACTACTATGTAGCATTGATCAATTGGCCTGATACTCTCAGAACTTTGTTGAGAGGTTTTATGAGAGCTTTTGTGTCTAGGTCTGGCACCAAGTATCAAGTGTTTAGTATTTTGAGGATTAATTAATTTGGTTTAAAATCCAGCACTAGTATAAGGAATAGTGTCTTCAAAATGTCTACGAAATAATGCATGATGATGACTTAAATTGCCTGGTTAAGCCATGTTAAATAAAGACTTAAATTTCAAGCAACTATAAAGGATTTAAATTTCTTCAATTTCATTTTCTTAAAGTGAAAATGTTCAATGTGATAAAACAATCACCAGCACCAGCATCCTTTATAAGAATTGCTCTTTCAAACGAAATCACTGTTTAAAGTTAAACCCTCATATAGTGTTGCCTTTAAAGTCTCTCGCCATCTCTCTCTCTTTCATTTGATTGTTACGAGACACATTTTGAGACAAAAAAAAAATATATGAAAAGTTTCTGTCGTTTTTATGTTTTAAAGTGTCATTAATTTTTTATTTATTAAGTTGAGCAAAGGCATTAATATTCCTTTCGTTGCCAGCTTTTATTCTCTGTTTATCTTTGTTTTCTTCGAAACGTTATAAAATTTTGGGGAAAAAATTCAACCCTCAGTGTGTTCTGCAGTGGATTGCATCATTTCTTAAGCATTTGGTGGGGAGTGGGGAGTGGTTAACAAAATAGCATCATAGTTAGAATAAATAAAATATAAAATATCCATTAAATACAATACAATATTAAACTTTACTTAGTCATTGGCAATGCCATCATCATCATTATTATCGTTTTATGCTCTACAAACATACTAAAATTTTTGAAAATCAATCGTGTATTGTTTGCGAATTGAATTGGAAAGTTGAGATGATTTCTTGCAGAACATATCCGGATTTTGCAGCAGCAGTTAAGCTTTTTTTTTTTAAATTGATAAGCAAATAATTATTAAGCAGCAATGATATTGGCATAAAAACTTAGTCAAACACACACATTTTATTTCATTCCATTCATTCACTCATTCATTCAGTCATTCAATCAACTATTTATTCTTTTATTCTTCATTTCATTTCATTGATACAACAACAATAGTTTGTTTGACGTTGTTATTAAAGCATACGCTGCCCTTAAACCCTCAAAAGTATAAAGAAAAAATCAAAATAAAAATAAAGGATAGAAAATAATACAAAACAATCTTATCATCTTGAACAGAATAGAACAGAATAGAATAGAACGGAATTGTTGAGAATAAAAACTAACTATTCCTGTGTTTTTATTCAATTTCATACTCTACAGTCACTTATTCTTAATCTAACCTCTTGCATTACCGACCCCCCACCCATGTTATTCTCTTTATCACATACAGTGCTGTTGTTGTTAACAAAAAAAAAAAAAAAAAAAAACTGAGTCAGATTCACTTTATTTATCTGTCCGACCGTCTGTCAGCCTGTCTATTTGACTGTCATTCCTGCCAAACAAACAAAGAAAACAAATCGAGCATTTCTTTGGTTTTTTTTTTCTTTTTTTTTTGTTTTGTTTTCTTCGCCATAACGATTCGCCGCCATAACGATTCGCCATAAACTAATTTATGGATTTCAACTATGGAAGTTACAGTACAACTATTTATAAAAGCCCCTCTCCCCCGCAAATGCTCTTCCTCTTAAACCCAAATCAAATATCACAAATGTACAACAACAACAACAACAACACGAACAATAATAATAGCAACGGCACTTATAATGGGGGGGAGCGAAAAAAAAAATCACAGAAATTGCTCATTTCAAAGACATAAAACTGTGTATTCCCCCTCTTCACCACCAACAACAACACTAAAAACACTGTCATTTACTCCTCGTCACTGTTCTATCGTTGATTTCTTATGTCCTCCCTTCTCCATCCATCCTTCCCCCATTCAAAGTTCATAACAACAATGAAACAAAGACGAACAAGAAAACAAGTTCGGCACTATAATTTCAGAAATTTTTTTTTTTTTTTTTGCTTTTTGTACTCCAGTTTCAATCGTTACCACTTTATTTTAGTTCATCATCATTCAAAAACAGTCGAACCAAAAAAAAAAAAAAACCGAATTTTTTTTCCTTAGCTGAACTCTGTAAATGACGTCACTTTGATTTGTATCCACCAACTATCGACAGGAATGCTACGGAAACATCACTCGCATACACACTTGTGCACGCACATAACACGAAACATAACATCACATCGCCAGAACGTAGTGAAACGGAGCGAAGGAGATGGGTGGGGGCAAGAGGAGGGTATATTTTCAAATGAAAATGAATGAATTCATTTCTCTGATGAATTTCTTAATTCACTACAATTAATCTTTTTTAATTTATTGGGGGGCAAAATTTATGCGAAAAAAAGAAGGAAAATTTTCTGTCAAATGTATTGCGTGTCTACACTTTAGTAGCCTATAACTTTATTACATACTATGGCGATTCGTAGAAGAGCTATTTTAAATATCCCTCAATTAGAATCTCTTCTCGTTGGTTTAATTTCTATTTCTAATGCACAGAAATAGAGCACATGCAGGAGAAATTGATATTTTTTGCTCTCTAAGAATGTGTATTTAAATCCTCACAAATGGACTGAAATAGACTTTTAAATGAAGCTTCCTAACTAGAACAAATGCAGGAGAAATTGATCTCTTCTGCTCTCTAAGAATGTGTATTTAAACCCCCCGCGTACGTTAGTAGGGTAAACAATCGGCGCAATTGGGCTTGTGTTTCATTATTCTTTCGTTACTAGCGTGTTACGTAAAGGACTTGGTCCTGGAAATCGTATATTCTTACGTAGCACTCGCATAAATATATGCCTGTAATATTAAGAATTCAATCCTTTAAATTTCTTATCCTTTCTAAACATTGGCAGCAGAAACAGAACATCATCAGCAATAAACTAAAAAGAACAATAACAACAACAACAACATGAACAAAACAGTAACAAAAACAACATATACAAGGGGCATCAAATTCATTCATTCATTCATTCATGCATTCATTCATTCATTCACTACGGCGCCATTAATGGCAATACTGATGACCAACACTGCAGCGTTAAAACCGTAACCAAGGAAAGTAACAACCAACAAGGGTTACCATTGCCGCAGTTATTGTCAAATAAACAAGACCAGCAGAGCAACGAATGATGGACCAACTAAAGATACTCTTGGAATACATTTGGTTTAAGGAAAAGCAACAGTATTTCAATAAAAAAAAAAACAAAAACAAAAACCAAAACGAAACAACGTAAAAGAAAAAAAAAAACATCATCAAAGCCCGCATGTAACTAAAGTAGCATGAGAATGTTTAAGTGGAAATAACTATCCGTGATGTAGTTAAACATCACGTACACATACAGACACACACACGCACGCACACGCTAATATGGAAATATTATTTTCAATCTAAACACATCACATCACATCTCATGTTGTTCTTGTGAAGTAGGGGTGGTTTTAATGTCAAATTCCATACGTTAAGATGCGATACGTTTGTAGTATACGTTATTGCGTTGCGTTGCTGTTTAATAACATAGAACAACAATAACAACAAATACGGCAATAATAACAATAAAAAGCGAATAAATCCAATAAAAAATACAAGAAAAACAAACATTATGTACGAGATAAACGAATCATCCATACATCCAACATGCATGCCATCATCATCATCATCATCATCATCATTATTAAGGATTCATTCGACAATTAATTTCTAATAAAAACGATTAAAGAAACGTTTTTTTTTTTATTTAGATTTCTGGGAAAGTTTTTGGATTGGAAAAAGAACAAAAAGAACAAAATGAATGAGGAAAGACAATTTATTGTTAAATTAATGAACTTATTACCAAGCAATGTTACGAATATTCTGGGAAATTATTCATTTTCATATGGGTGTTCAAAGAATTAAAAGGTAAAGGATTTCTATTTCATTTAAGCATTGGAATATACATCTTCGAAGCATTTGACAGACAGTCAGATGAGAAACAAAGTAAACATTGTGAACGTGGCCAAGTGACATAATGGTTTGAATTTTGAACATAATTTTTTTTAAGTTAACTTATCGATTGCAGACTATGGGTTAATGGATTACCCGAGTCCATAAAGAACATCATCACTGTATACTTGATAATCTTGACATTTGATGCTAATACATCGGAAATGGTGCGCATTTCATATGGAACCATGGCTTAGAAAACGAAATTTTGCTTTCCATAATACCCTAATACGGTTTTCTGACTATCTGAGCAAAGAAAGCGCAAGTGTTAGTGTCCTACTGGAATACAAACTCTAGCCTTAATGTCTCTAACTAAGGTAACTAGAGTATCATTGGAGGTAAATTGAGAAAATTCAAGAAAGCCTTTCAAGCAAATGATGGAACTGCTTTGGCAACAATACTTTGGGGAATTGCTGTCAGCAGTCTTCTAGTTAAAACTCTGAGGGAAAATAAAATTGCCATGGATAGGCCAGGTCGGACTGGCAGCTATGATATCAAAAAGCTCACTTTGGCATGCATAGCGGCTTGTTGTAACACCACAGCTAAACGCAGTCTCTGTACTGACCAAGTTCTGCCAAAGCCAGGGAAGAGGAGGAAGATGTTCAGCACAAGGGCTTCATATTTGCCATGGATAGGTGCTATAAATTGTTTCATTCGCAGTTGTCTTTAAACTTGGGGTCCCAACCGAAACGAGGTCGTATTCTTGACTAGTAAGTTACTGCACGTTGTCTGCAGCAACTTCTTATCCAATATTGGTTCATTGAGTTCCCATTACACTACTTGCTTCACTGCATTAAAGTTCTTGGTTTGTCTTACAGAGCAACTCTAACAACATGGTACATCGCGTACCAGGCTTATTGCAAGTATCTTCTTGCCCTTTATAGAGCATTTACATCTTATTTTTTATTTAAGAGTAGTGAAGTCAGTATAAAGTATTTAAAATTTAAATTGTGATTAGATCGCGAGTCTTAATCCTTTTTCTGCTAACAACGTAACGTAATGTTTTGTGTTTTTTTTTGTTTCTCTCATTATCCTACCATCCATCCATTTAACTGTGTTGCTTAATTAATTCTGACTTTGTTTTCCTAAATCTGTTTGTTGTCTATAACAACAGCTGTCGTTGTCTTACTTTTACCTTGTACTGTATAATTGCATAAATTATGATTTTTTTTTGTTGTTGTTGTTGTTGTTGTTGCCGTTATTGTTTTAGCATTGTTATAATGTCTTGTACATTATGATGGAAAAGTTTATTTCCAAAAAAAAAAAAAAGGAAAATAAAATGAAAAAAGCAATAACAACACTAGAATGGAGAATGGAATGGTAAAAGCCATTAAGAAACCACTTGTAAGCAAGATTTTAAGATTCTCCTGCTGTTGCCTGTTGTATTTAGTTGAGCTGTTTAAGGGAATTATTGTTAAAACATGTTAATTTCTCCAGCCAACCCCCCCCTACCCCACCTCTCTCTCTCTTTCTTTCTTTTTAACTTTCGATGTGTTTATCTCTTCAGTGATTGTACACGAAATTGTTTTATGAACTATAAAACAATAAATATGACAACAAAAACAAAAACAAAAACCAAAAACAATTACAAAAGCCAACAACAAAACGGCGAAAGCATGAGGCAAACAAACAAACAAACAAACAAAAAAAAAGGGAAACGAACGTAAGGATTTATGTTTTATACTCGACTCGGTGGGTACATCATCGAAAAACTTTAAGTAGCGGAAGGACTTCTGGGAGTTATGAGTTCGAGTTCGAGTTGGAGTGCAAGTCCTTTTTGGTGCTTAAATGAAAAGCTTTGAAAGAGTCTTTTTGATTTAAGACTGCTTCAAATGATAATCACAATTATGTTGCACATGATGATGATGATGATGATGATGATGGGGATGACGATGACAATAGCAATGATTATGATGACAATGATGTGGTGATTATCACAATACCAAAAGAGAAAAGAGGTGGAGGAGGGGAATGGGGAATGGGTATGTTAATAGAAGAGCAGAAATGGCATTAAGGCCAATACACAGCACAGTTGGTAGTAAAATGATTGAAGTTTTAAGTTAAGAGCATGTCTTCATCAGTATTCTGCTAATGCCATAACCACTAAGCGCAAAGTATTAATTTCTTGGTTTCTATTCAGTTTTCTTTTAATCTCTTACACTCCTTTTTTTCTTTTCTATTGTTAAGCCAAGATTTTCTTTAGTTGACTACATTGTTTGCAAAAAGAGAAAACAACTCCTGAGAAAACATGAACAGAAAACAATTTAAATTTCTTTCTTTCTTATGCTGCTTTTGTTTTTCGTTATTTTCTTTTAATATTTTTCAATTGTTATTGTTTCTTCGTTTTTAAATTAATTGTTGTTGTTGTTGTTGTTGTCATTTTCACAGCGGGACGCTGGTCGGCCTGGAGTGAATGGAGCTCTTGTTCTGCCGAATGCATACAAATAAGACGACGGAAATGTCTCACGACAACAAGTAGCAGCAGCAGTTCCATTCTAGTTGATGATGAAGATGCCGGCCTGGGTATCAGTGTTGGCGGTCTATCCAGCAACGGTATTGTTGGCAGCCTGAGTAGTGGCAACATTGGCAACACCGGTCTCATACCCGGTGGCATCAAAGCTCAGTGTAGTGGAAAAGATATACAGACAGCCGAATGCAGGGGAGAATACTGTCAAATAGGCAAGGATGGTATGTATTATTGTCTGTATTTGTATTTGTATTTGTATTTGTTGTTATAGTTGTTGCGACAAAAAAAAATATGACAAAGAAAAACGAAAAAAAATAACGGGAAAAAAATTTTTACTGAATGACTGACTAAATGCCTGGATGGCTGACTGACTCTACATCATCACATCATAATCAGCATATTATTTATGAAAAGAGAGAAGGAAAGGAAGAGAGAGAGAGAGTGAGAGAGAGAGAGAGATAGAAATAGAGTGTGGGTAAGCGTGCAAGAAGGCATAAGAAGAGAGAGAATTATGAATGTTTGTTGTGTTTTTGAAATTGAAAATGTACAATATTTTATTCCTATATTCCTTGACATCTTCGCTCATGCCAACCAGACACACACACACACACACACACATACACACGTTGCCAGCCCATTACATTCTATTGTAGTTCATTGTATTGAAAACTTGGCTGACTGCCTGCATGCCAGCCTAAGTAACTTACTATGTGTGCCTGTTTGCTACTCACTCAACCAACTTTTAACAAATTTCTCTGTGCCCATCATCAGCCTTGTGATTATCATCAGTACAGTGGTGTTCTTCCCTTACTCTCGCTGCGAGGATGATGAAGTCCCCATTGTTGTTGCTTTTGTTAGTTGTTAATGTTGCCTTTGTTTTGTGTTTGTGACACATATCTATGCATGCTCTTGCATGTGTGTGTGTGTGTGTTTATGAGCAACATCCTTTTGGTTTCATTGTAATTTTGAAAAAAAGAAAACGAAAAAAAAAAACAAACTAAGATGACAGCAACAACGTCATGTGTGGCAGGCACTCTATTGCTATCGCTTTTGCTTTGGCTCTGGCTTTGGCTTTGGCTTCACTGGCTGTCATCTGGTTTTTATGTTGCAACATTTTTGTGGGGAAATTAATTACCGCGTAGTAATGACAGGGTAGAATTTAAACAAACATACCACCCCATCCCTCCCCCCCCTCCCCTCTTCTCCTTGCGATTCTTATCATTTCTTTGATTAACAGCAAGCAAACAGAATCAAAAATGGCTTGAAATCCAAAAAAACAGTGGCTGTGCAATTCATCAAGAAATTAACCAGGGCCATTTAATGGGTCACACCACCAGTGATAAAAATCTCTCTCTCTCTCTCTCAGTCATTGCAATTAAATTAAGCAATTGGATTAAAATTATTATTTTGTCTTTGGGTATTCTTATTGCTTAATTTTGTTGACTTTTTTTTTCAGATTTCGATTGGACACTGTATTTGGGTTTGGCTTTTGTGACGGCTGTGTTTTTTGCCTTTGGAGCGGCATTGATTTGTTGTGCCCGCAAAGGTATACGCGTCAATCAACACTATAATATGACTAGAACGGGTAAGTGTGTAGTGTGTTGCTATTGCAAACCAAAATGAACATAATAAATCATGTTTATTTATGTTTTTTTCTTTATTTATTTAGTAATGGATCCTAAATATTTACCCGATATTAGTAAGAAGGATATGCGCATGCATATTGAAACTGCCAATGATAATTATGACTATGCCAGTCCGGGCCATCGCTTTTTACCACCTAGCCATCATGGTGGCTGCTCAATATCGGAACATCATTATGATGTACCCAACTTATCAGCCAAGTATAGATATTTTCCCTTGATTTTTTATTCAGTTTCTAAAGTTATTTTTTATTATTTTCTCTCCTCAGTTATGTAAATCCTATAGATGATCTAAGTGTTGACTATCTTACCGATACACCAGATACCTCTACAGCCGATACCTGTAAGTATTAAAATGTCTTGATATTTCCTTCATATTTTATTAAATTTAAATTTTTTGTTTGCTTTTGTAGCCAACTCCACTTACGATGTTACTGCAAAAATTGGTGGCCTCTCAGCCTCTAAGTGTTCCACTTACGATCAACTCAATTGTAGTGGTGGCTCCTTGAATCTGTATGCGGGTGAAATAATGCTGTACATACCCGAACACTCCATAGGCAAGAGCATGCGTAAACATGTCTCCTTAATGTTGGTTAGCGATGAAACCTCTCGGGTAACCATACCCAATACGGAAACGTTACTTGTTTGCAGCACTATTGTACATTGTGCTCCTCGTAACTACACATTCCTTAAGCCGGTCATATTGAANNAATACCCCACTGTTTATTGGATACAAATCTCTGGAATGTTTTCATTTATTATGCCGACAATGATCACGATGATCTGAATGTCAATTGGCGTAAAATTATAGCCATTGGCGAAGAAACGATTAATACGCCGGTATTTGTGCAATTAGAACCACAACATGTCTACATAATGACTGAACAATTGGGACGTTTTGTGGTGGTAGCTGAACCCAAATTAATCTCGGGCTGTGTGCAACAGAACTCTTTAAAAATGCGTCTAATAGCATTTAGTCAATTTACACCCACCAGCACCAATTGCAGTTTGCGCATCTATATAGTCAAGGATTTTCCCAATAGCCGTGATATATGCTCAAGTATTGAATCGAAACTTGGTGGTTCCTTTATGGGTGAGAGTGAAGCGTTTGCCTTCTATCTCAACAATAGCAATATGAATATACGTTTACGCAATTCCGAGGAGGATATGTGGGATACAGACAATGAAATTGAATTGCATGAACAGATTATACCGTATAATCATATATTGTCGAACAATTCCGTGTTACACTGTGAATTTATTATCAAACGTAATGAACAATTGTATTCGGCAAATAGTTTAACTGTAGATTTTGCTCAATGTAGTGATAGTCATCATTTATATTCTGAAGTGCATTCCTTTAGCATAAGTCGACAATTGCAACAGCAACAGCAACAGCAACAGCAACAACAGCTGCAGCTGCAACAGCAGCAAACACATCCCACCAATCATTCGGCACATTCGGCCCACTCAGCCCACTCATCACTCGAACGCCAGAGTACTGTGACCATTGATACCCATGGGAATTATGTGAATGAGGCCACTTTACCGCTTAACACAATACACCTGCCACGTGATACCAAAAAGAGAATATGCGCCGCCTTAGATCCGCCACGTGAAGATGAACGCGATTGGCGTTTGTTGGCCAAAAAACTCAATACAGATCGTTACATTGCGTATTTCGCAACGAAACCTTCACCAACCGAACAAATACTCAATCTGTGGGAGTGCAGGGCCAGTCAAAGAACCCATGCCTCCCAGACAATAGTCGAACTGCTAATGATACTAAAAGATATGGAAAGGCAAGATGTGATGGATATTATAACCGAAACTATAGGCTCATTATGGATTTAGATTTGTAAGTAAAGCAAACAAGGATTATAGTCTTAAGAAGAAGAAATATTGAGAAGAAGAAAGAAACAAAAAACAAAAAAAAAAAAACAAAAAGAACAAAAACTGTTTACTAAGATGCCTTTTCTTGAAGAGAACAAAATTTTTTTTATTTATTATTTTATATTGTATGAATAGAAAACAAAACAAAACAAAACAAAAAACAAACACAATTATATTGTATATGTAATGAAAACAAAAACAAAAAAAGGAAATGAAGATAAAACTATTTTATGTAAAATGTAAGAAGAAAAAACTGAAATTAAATTATGATCTTTGTATTGTTAGATTTAATAACAGAAAACAAGGTTATTAAAGGAAGAGCAGAGAAGAAAGATTACAACAACATTAGAATTCTTTTTTTTTTAAATTTTCTTTGAATTTAAATTCAAAAACTTTCTTAATATTCCTCATGCTATTTAAAATATGTTTTGGAAACAGTTGCCGCATTACAGTTTCGAATATTTTCAATTTTTTTATTAAAAATTTTTATAAAATTTGTTTTTAATAATCTTTAGAAATCTTTGGCTCTTATTTTAATAATCGCAACAAACTTTTTCTAGAGTTAAGAAATAATAAAACAAAATACTTAAATTATTAAGAAAACATATGAAATTTAAAAAAGAAAATAATCTTTTATTTTAAAAGATCAACGAATAGTAAATAAAATAACAAAAATTAATGAAAAGAAAAGAAAAAAACGAAATATTTAAACAAAATAATGTTAATGTCTCCTGTGCCATTTACGACGAAATTAAAAATGTTCTCTTTTTATATATAAAAACACAACAAAACAATGAAAAAAAAAAAACAAAAACAAAAACAAAAACAAAAACAAAAAAAATGTATATAATAATCTCATGTATAATTAATTAATTTAATTATTTAATGGAAAAATTAAACAAAAACAAAAACAATGTTCAGTAGTTTTAGAAAACAAAAAAAAAAACAAAAAAAAAAATAATAGTTTTAGAAACAGAAAAAAAAAACAAAGAAATTTAAGAAATTAAAGACAAGGAAAAAATATACTCAACAAATGTAAAACATACTCATTAGTCGGATGTCGAAAGTATTGAAATTAAATGGAATATTTAATTTAATTTAATGAATAACATGAAACTTACAGGAAATAAACAAAAGAAAGCTCAGTGTTTTGTATTTTAAGTATGAAAAGAAAAAATATTTTCCTTTCATTTCTATTTTAAATCGTTAAAATGTTTAAGAAACAATTTAAAGTTTAGGTTTACAAAAAATTTCGCTTTTCGTAGAATAAACAAATTCTTCATTAAATTATATATTGGCCGTTCTGGTCCAACTACTTTTGCCATCTTTCTGGTAGTAGCATAATTCCACGGTCATAAGATATTTGGTCTTTGCTGGCAAAAAAAACTGATCGAGTAGGTTTTTTGATCTCCTCATTTGAGGTGAAGGTTTTACCGTCTAAAAATTTTTGGAGTGACCGGAACAAATAACACTCCAACGGTGCCAGGCCTGAAGAATATGGTGGGTGTGGCATTGTATCCCATTCAAGCTGTAAAAGCTTTTAGCAAGCGACCAAACTCGTGTGAGGTCTCGCATTGTCTTGGTGAAATACTATACCTTTCCTATTAATTAATTCTGGCCTTTTCTATTGAAATGCATCATTGAATTTGTCCAGCTGATGACAGTAGACTTCCGAATTAATCGTTGTGTTATTCGGTAAAAACTCAAAAAAAAACGATTCCTTTAAAACCCCACCAAACAGACCTATCGGAAATGGTTTGATCCAGTTCATCTTGTTTGCTCCATGACCTCTTGCGTTTAACGCTGTTGTATACAATCCATATTTCGGCCCCAGTGATGATGCACTTCAAAAACGTCAAAATCATTTTCGTGACGTTTGAGAAGTCAATGCGGCGACAAAGATTTCTCTCAGCGAGAACATTGGGGGACCCCTACATCGTGCCATCGAGGATAATCCCAGGCCTTTCAAGTGGTCATAAACTATTGAATTTGATAAATTGAACTTTAATCCGATGTCACATGTTGTTATACGCCGGTTCAAAATGTATGAAAAAGTTGTTGAAACTTCAAAAATGTTTTTTTTTTTTTATGAAAACTATTGAAATATTTTTTCTAAAACAGAAACTGATTATTTAAACATGAACTGGAGTATTGTTTCATTTAATTTTATATAATTCTTAATGAATTCGATTAAAAATTAATTGTTTTTTTAAATTATAATTTCCAATGCCAAGTGCTTAAAAAATTTGTTTAGTTTTGTACTGAAAATCTATTTTTTTTTGTTAATTAAACAAATGCCAAATAAAATAAAATAAAATTAAAAAAAATATAAAAAAATAAACTGTTAATATGTATTTTCATTCTTCATGCTCACACACACTCACATACAATGAATCTCTTTTATATTCAATAGAAAACTAAAAACTAAAAAGAAAATTATGAAAAACTAAAACTAATAAATTAAATTAAATTAAATTAAATTAATTATAAAATTTGCAATTACAATATTATTAATAAGAAAAAAACAAAACAAAACACAAAATAAATATGAAATAAAAGAAATAAAGAAAAAAAAAAACAATTTCAAACTAAAACTGACATGCAAATTTTTGAGTTGCATTTTAATCGTGAACGATCGAATTTTACGTGATAAAAATATTTTAAATTATTATTAATTTTCAAATGATTATATTATTATTATTTGTTTAATTTCTAAGTATATTAGTTTAACAGAAAAGAAAACAAAAACAAAAAAAAAATGAAATCGAAAGTAAAAAGTGTGGAAACAAAGTACTTCTAAGTCCTTGTAGTTGATAGTTAAAGTTGTCATGTTAATGGTCATAAAAATTCAAAAAAGTTTCTTACAAAATAACAAAAGCAACAACAACCAATGCATATATATATGTATAAAACAAACAGGCAACAACACACAACAACAAACAACAAAACACATCGAGGATAATCCCAGGCCCTTTCAAGTGGTCATAAACTATTGAATTTGATAAATTGAACTTTAATCCGATGTCACATGTTGTTATACGCACGGTTCAAAATGTATGAAAAAGTTGTTGAAACTTCAAAAATGTTTTTTTTTTTTTATGAAAACTATTGAAATATTTTTTCTAAAACAGAAACTGATTATTTATAACATGAACTGGAGTATTGTTTCATTTAATTTTATATAATTCTTAATGAATTCGATTAAAAATTAATTGTTTTTTTAAATTATAATTTCCAATGCCAAGTGCTTAAAAAATTTGTTTAGTTTTGTACTGAAAATCTATTTTTTTTTGTTAATTAAACAAATGCCAAATAAAATAAAATAAAATTAAAAAAAATATAAAAAAATATAACAGTTAATATGTATTTTCATTCTTCATGCTCACACACACTCACATACAATGAATCTCTTTTATATTCAATAGAAAACTAAAAACTAAAAAGAAAATTATGAAAAACTAAAACTAATAAATTAAATTAAATTAAATTAAATTAAATTATAAAATTTGCAATTACAATATTATTAATAAGAAAAAAACAAAACAAAACACAAAATAAATATGAAATAAAAAAATAAAGAAAAAAAAAAACAATTTCAAACTAAACTGACATGCAAATTTTTGAGTTGCATTTTAATCGTGAACGATCGAATTTTACGTGATAAAAATATTTAAATTATTATTAATTTTCAAATGATTATATTATTATTATTTGTTTAATTTCTAAGTATATTAGTTTAACAGAAAGAAAACAAAAACAAAAAAAAAATGAAATCGAAAGTAAAAAGTGTGGAAACAAAGTACTTCTAAGTCCTTGTAGTTGATAGTTAAAGTTGTCATGTTAATGGTCATAAAAATTCAAAAAAGTTTCTTACAAAATAACAAAAGCAACACAACAACCAATGCATATATATAATGTATAAAACAACAGGCAACAACAACAACACAACAAACAACAAAACAAAATATTTATTAATGAAAAAGAACAAAAAATAAAAATAAAAAATGAAATATTGAACGTAATGTAACGTAACGTAACGTAACGTAACGTAAATAAATATAAAACACTGATAGTATAGTGATAGGCTCTACTGTAGGTTACAAATTTTCTTCGTTTTGTTTGATGTTTGTTTGTTACGTTAAGTATACCCATTTTATTATATTGTATTTGTAAGTGTAGGATGTACTAAACTAAACTAAACAAAACTAAACTAAACTAAATTAAACTTAACTAAACTAACTAATAACAAAAACTGTATGTATTTATGAATGAATTATTATTATTAATATTAATAATTATTAAAAATAATTGTATGTAAATGATGAAGTAAATAAATATTTTTACATAAGACGCGGACATGTGGCATTTATACATTCGTCGTTTTATTTTATATTTTTTTTTTTTGAAATGATTTTAAAATTTTTTTTTTTTTTTATTTTGATTTTCAATTGTAGTAATTTAAATTGATTTTAAATTCATCAAATTGTGTAATATTTTAAAAAACAAATTTATTTTTAATTTTAAATCTCGTAATACAACAAACAATACTCTTCAATATTTATTATTTCCTTAATTTGTTTTATTCTATTTCAAAACATTTTTTTAAAAATTTATGATAAAAAAAAATATACAACAACAACAACAAACAAATAAAGAAATAAAATAAAAATAAATATTAAAACAAAAACAAAAACAAAAACAAGAATCGATATATTATATATATTATTATAAAAATATACACACACACAAAAACCAATATAATATTGAAAGAAAAACAACAAAAATTAATAAAAAAAACAAAACAAATTATATAATGAATGAAAAACAAAAAAACAGTTTACTGAAAACAAAAAAAATTAAAAACTGCGTTTAATTGAATTTGTAAGCGACGGACAAATAGCGTGGTAGTTGTTAAAAGCTTCGACCTACATTCCCTTTATAATAGTACGGTTTTTAAAGGGGAGGTATGTATATATATAGGTCAGGGAATATATGATCTGGGCTAATAATCATTTTGTAAACTTAACAGACAAGGATTTCCAAAATACGGATTTAAAGGCGATTAATAATTATTCCAGACATCAAATGGTACGCATTATATGAGTTCGCAGTCACAATGGAGTGATTGGAGATGAGAAAACGAATATTCTGGATATTAGAATCAGACTATTACATACCATAAGCTTGGATAACCCAATGCCTTTCAGTGCTTTAAAGACCTACGGCGAAAACGCAGGTATCGACTATTGGAAAACAATGAGACAGTGGAAACGATTACATTAATAATCTGAAGCGATGGAATGATAATTGATGGGCTAGGTTTGTGCCGATAGGCATGAAACCATTGGTTGATATTCTCTCCTTCAACCTACCTACCTATCTAACTAACCAGCATACATATAAATTGTTACAAAATGCGGAATCAAATACCGTCCGGGTGGGTAAAAAAGCGATTAACAATTACTACAGACATCGAATGGTACGCATTATATGTGTTCTCAATACAATGGAGGCATTGGAAATGAGGAAACAAATATTTTGACTAATAGAGCCGGAATATTTTACATACCATAAGCTTGGATAATCAATACCTTTCTGTGCTTTATATACCAAGATGTGATAGTGGGCGAAAATGGTACTGCCGCGCTGCTGTAGAACAGATTATCATTGCTCCAGTTATACTTACATATGCCAGGGCTTATATCCTATCCAGCTGCAAACTTCAAATTCGTCCTGCCCAATGGTCCAATAGATTACAAGTTCAAAATTCGAACTGCTACGTCAGCTCTTGGTAAGACGATAAGGCAGTGTTTTTTCCACGAACAGCAATTTAGTCATGTAAACTACCTTACACGTTTGGCAACAAAATTCTGACAGTCTAAACTGAAGTTTTGAATCCAATATTCAGTGTGAAATGAAATTTCCGTTTCTGTACTACTTTAGTAAAGATTTAAACTTCAATCATAACAGCGCCATCTGTTGTCAACTAGTAACGGTATAACTTAAATAATTTCTGGTTTATATTAAAAAAGGCCTATTCAGTGACTCTCACAAAAATCTCAACAAGTTCTTAACCCAATGAAATCTAATCGAGTTGAAATTTCAGACATAAATCGCATAATGCATCCTTAATACCTCGTACTTTATTCCTCTATTAATCGATATTTTTATCCTTTGACCAAACACAAACCACACTATTGGTAATGCAGTGTATACGGTACCCGGACATGTCGGGTGAATATCTCCACTAATGGAGGTGAATATTACTTATTCTAGATACGCACCGCCCAAATCCATGTACACGTAACTATCGATATACAGTACATGTATCTATCGTAATAGATACCTATGGTAATAGTACCCTTTCAAATAACAGCACTTTGGTGAGATACGATTTTATTCACCACATCGGATAAATACACCTCGTTTTGTAAAAATTCACCACAGTGGAAACTCACCACTATAACAAAATTCACCAAACTTCAAACAAAATTTTCCTCCCAAACAAATTCCAAACAACAACGTAGAGATGGAGCGGGTGGTATACTCTCTGCACACAGCAGCAACAACCTTTTTGGATTAATTTTCTGATTTATTTTATTTATTTATTTAGAAAAGAACGGACGGTGCTTAATAGCATTGCGTTGAACGTGCTAAATATAATATGCAATAATAAAAAACCACTGAGAAAGCGTAGCGGGAGACGTACTTGAGGTATTTTTGAAATGAAAAAGTACTGAAAAAAGTACAAAAGTACTGAACTCTTCAACACTGATGAGCAGTGAAAGACTGCTTTTCGTTCTTATTATAAATATACGGAGGTTATGGTATGTCATTGTCTGACATCTTTGATCGTGCTGTCTGTCTCTCTTATATAAAGATTGCTACAATAGCAAGATTTAGTATGGACTCGGGGTGATTGAATTGATTGTAGTATTCTCATAGACCAAAATTCTGGACTTCTTGCTTCAGGCCACCTGTCTATTCTAATTCAGAATTTTTTCTGGAGGCGAATGTATTCAAAACTTGTCTCTAAGAGGCCTGTTGCCTTCAAATCCTTCTATTAATGCCATATTCACGGTTACTTTAGTCTCCAAGGCCGATGTATTGAGAGAAAAAAAAGAACATGAAAAATTCTTTTTGGAAATATCATCTGCTTTTAAGCGTTTTTCTTATGGACAACCATCTGGCAACTTTATATGTTCTTTCAATGCGATGGCAGCACGTGCAAATCACACACACAGGCACTCACACACAAACACACACACCCACATACTCAATTGGGGGAATTAGTAAACAAGGAGAACAAACGAAAAAAGGATATTGAAGGCAGCCATTTTTAATTTTTGTTTCTCTTCTTTTTTTGGTTTTGTTTTGTTTTGTTTTGTTTTTTTTTAAACCCCAAAAAATTTGAAATAAAGATGAAATTTATACGTGTTAGTTGTTATCACAATGTCTGTCTGTTGTGCGTAGTAAACGAAATAAATTTTTTTGCAATATTTTGTAACGGTAAGCTTATATAGAAAGAAGAAGCGAAGGGTGGTTGATTTTATTGCAATATTTGCATGCAATTAAACAACAACAACAACAACAATAACAAATACAAAGAATTAAGCAAATATGTGCTTATAAGAAAAGTGTTCTTGTTTTTTTGGTGTTTTGTGTTTCTTTTTTATTTATTTACCGTTACCGGTTATTTGCTTTTTTTAAAGCTCTTACAACATGTGCCACAAAATTATTGTGATTATTATTACTCAATGTACTCAATGCACTCAACAATTACTGTAAATGAAACGGAAGTTTTTCTAATTATTTTTTTCCACTCTTCGTTTATTTGTTTTGCTTTCAATTTCAATAATTTATAAAATATTGACACAAAAATGTTGATTGTTGTTGTTTTACAACAAATAAAAATACTTTGTTTGTTTCGTTTTTTTTAAGGCCTTTTTTTATTATGTAGCAAGTTTCTTCAAATGTGGTGGCAACAAATATTTAAAAAAAAAAAATTGTTGAAGAAAAAAAAAACCACAAGAAATATCCGTAAAAGTATTTCTTGTAAATTTTGTTTTATTTGTTTCGTTTAATTGCAAAGAAAATACTGCAACAACAACAACAACAACAACAACAACAAGAAAAAAATGAAATAAAAAAAATGTGTTTAAAAAAATGGTTGTTAAAAAACAAAATGGAAACATTAAAACATGCATGTTTTGCAAAATCCTTATAAAACGATCGACTCTCGAAAACAATTCCAAACGTTTTTCTCCTAAAAAAAAAAAAATAAAAATAAAGAAAAAAAAACTTTTTGTGAAAACAATGCTTAAAAAATGTTGTTGAATTCAATTTGATTTTTTTTTCCTTTGCGTTTTTCCATTATTAACGAACGGCGTAATAAAACAAAACAAAATGAAAACGAAGAAAAGAAAAACTTTATTTTATGTGTCTTCGATCTGTGAGTATGTATGTGTATGTGCTATTATCGATTTGTTTAATTTAAAAGAAGAAAAAAAAAAGAAAATTTTTTTTTTTTGGTAAATTTAGTTTTCATTTTTGGTCACACGATTACACGTTTCGAATTCGATTGGTTTTGGATTGCAGCATCAAATGCTTGTTTCTCTCCATTTTTGCTTCTGCTGTGGTGGCTAAAATACGCCGGATTGTTGTTAAAAATCTGGCCAAAAATGTTATTGTAAAAAAAAAAAAACAAGCAAACATCATCCAATACATCGAAATCAAAATCAATATAAAAAAAATTCACTTCTCTTTTCACCCAACAAATGACAACAAAAAAAACAAAACAAAAAAAAATTAAATACGCAACTAAGTGATCACATTAGGGCAACCAAAGAAATATAATTCAACGCACTTGTGTCTCGAATTATAGAGCTGCAGTAGAAATAAATCCTTTAAACAGAAGCGCCAGCCTCACATCCCCCACATTGGGCCTCAATGTAAAGGCTAGGCAGCTAATATTAGTCAACGTCTATAGGATTTACACTGTGTATGGAGTCTGCAGCCTCAACTAATAGAGTCGTGGAATAGACATCTAGGTTTTATAAATCTTCTTTAAATTGAAAACCTCATTGAGAACCCATCAGAAATTGCTGTAATAGATTCCTTCACTGATGTATAGGCGACTTTGAATATATTGCACCCCAAAGGAGCACGCTTAGCACAGTTGACAGAGTCATTACGGGTCATTATATTATGACCAGATATGCGAGACGTATTGGTTTTGGCAGTATGACCACTAACTTTTGCAGATACTGAATCTTATAACAAAATGCAAGCTATCGACTAATTTATATTGTAGAAAATGGAAGTAAATGATAAATTTACTGTAAAATATACAAGTTATCGCTAAATTTGCGGTGTTTACTTATGCAGTCCGCAGTTCATCGATAATTTTGTTTGGGTAAACGCGGAGTATGCAAGTCATCGGAAGTCGCCGTAGTCTGGTCAGACATCAAAAACGAAATATGGAAAAAATATTTCTTCGGTGGCTTCCTCTCAGCGGATTTCTGGCAAAAACTCTGAGAGTAAATAAAACTGCCATGAAAAGTTTCTGAAAAATCTGTTGTTCGGAGTCGATTTTAAACTGTAGGTCCCGCCACTCATGTATAAAATTAACACACACAACATAAATGGTGTGAGAAGAAGGGTTGTAATGGCCAATTATGTATGCATGCAAGTCATCGATAAATTTTTTGTAAAATATGCAAGTCATCGATAAATTTTTTGTAAAATATGCAAGTCATCGATAAATTTACTGTAGGAAATGCAAGTCATCAAAAAATTCACTGCGAATAAAAGTGAATGAACCAATCAAGGCGATACGTAATCTTTTAAAAGAAGGTCTACTTGTTGGGTCTTCTTGTTGGTATAATATAAGAAATATTTTGAATCCGCTAAACGAGAAACAAAGGAAACTAAACAACTAAGCTTCTACTGCGCTGATTTGACAAGGATGTATAGTAGGAGACTAAATTGCTAACTTAGAAACACCTGTTGATACCAGTGTGAGGGAAATCGGGAAACTGGGTTTTTACTATTGGGAAGTAGAAACAGCTGAGTAGAGAATCTGAATTTCAGGTTATGTTCAATACACGGCAATATTTAAATGCGAAGCACTGTGTTATCAAGTCCTGGTAATCAGTATTTGACAATCAATTCCTGGGGCATGTTATTCCTGCGTGAGTGATCAGCATCTGTTAAAAAGAAGAAGAAGAAAAAGTATAATTTTTAGTGTATTTTTGGTTGCCCTAACGATCAAAACGAGGCACATTTTTAATCGATTATTCGATAAAAACAAAGAAGAGAAAAAATTGAGTGTATTGGATGGAAATTGCTGGCGGAGAGTAGTTGTTGGATGGAATTGGTAGAAAAACGTAACGAAACAAAATAAAATCGAACGCAAGAAGTCAGCCAGCCAGCCAGCCAGCCAGCTTGTTAGATTGGAATTTTGGACCAATTAGGAGATTTTTTTCATTTCATTTTAAAACATTTTTATGTTGCCTTGGCTGGTTGGTTGGTAGATGTTGCATTTGTTTAATGTTTAAAAATTCTATGGAATTGAAATTGTTTGATCAAAAACAATACAAAAAGACACACACAGTCTTTGTTTAACTGTTCAAAATTTTTTTCTCATTTTTTAAAGACCAAAATATATGTGACTGTGAGTGACTGCAAATAAAACATCTAAATTCCTCTTCATCTTCATCTTCTTCTTCCTGTTATTCTTCATGGCTATTCTATTATATTGTACGTACGCTGGCTGGTACGCATTTTAAAGCTTTAAATTTCATTGGGTTTTGTGTTGTTGCTTGTCTGTTCAGGTTTTGTCCTTTAAGTTGTCAGGATTGTTTCTCCATTTTTTTTTCCACATTTTATGCTAAAGGGTCAAATGGAAAAAAAACTGTGGCAGTGGCAAAAACATAGATTTTTTTCTTTTGTTTTTTTTTTTTTTTTTTATAAAACAAAAGGAGAAGAGATAAAAATAAAATGCAGAAAATTTTAATCAGAAATAAAGAAGAAGAAAAACGAATACGAATAGTTTTTTTGCTGATGCTTTACTAGAAACCGGTAAACATTTGGTTGCCACTTTCAGTTTTAATACGGCTGCAAATGAAAATCTGCTGATAGGTACTGCAGGATACTGAAAGAAGAAAAAATATTGAAAGTCATGTGCTACAGAACCAAGTCTTAAGTGAGACATTCGTATTAGAGAGTGGATAGTTAAATACGGTTCGTGACCTCAACCGTAAGTTTGAAAGATTGCCACACACTGGCAATATTATGTGGTCCTATTAAAAATTGAGAGTTTTGAAATTCAGAATGAGCAGAACTATATTGCAAAAGTGCCTTGTAACACAGAATGCAAGTTCTGCGTATCAAAAAATACCAATTGCACCTCACTTAACTTTACTATTGAAGTCGAGAAAAAATTTGGGCACCTTTACAGCAAAAGCGTATCATGAGAACAGAATTAGGAATGCACGCACATGCTTGACTATGATAAATCCAATATGGAAAGCCAAGAATATGAAGCTGTTGGTGTCGTTCTGTGAATGCGAAATCTGGCATGTTATGAAAGCGATTGTAAAGTGTATGCGAACGTTAATAACACCTGCTTTGTATACTTGGCTTATAAAGGTCCCATAGTATTTCCAAAGACCACTTATTGCTTTTGACTAAACCATACGCTATAATAACTAATACTCTAGAAGATGCTCATTCTCCCCGAGCTTTATTATGGTGCTCAAGCATGAACTCTATTGAGCACTGATGCAGCAACCTTGAGAGTATTCGAGAGAAAATTCCGACGTAAGATCTTCGGTCCAGTGCGAGTTAGTGATGAATTCTGCACCCGATCCAATAGTGAGCTGTATGAGCTCCTCAACGGCACCAACGTTTTCCAGAGTATTAACGTCCAGCGGCTGCGCTGGCTCGGCCATGTCGTTCGTATGGAGGAGGATGCGGGTATTTGATGCGAGGATCTGCGAAAGTCGGCGAAGAGAACGACCTTGATTGCGTTGGAAGGACCAAATCGAGGAAGTCCTGCCATCGATTGGTGTGACCTACTTACGTAGGCGCGTAAGAAGCAGAGGCGCCTGGAATGATGTATTGTGGTAAACTGAAAACCGTCAATCGGGTTTTTAATGGCCAATTAAGTAAGTAAGAAGAGTGTACTGCTTAAAGTGTTTGACAACAAGCGCCAGCAAACCATATTCGCAAACATACGCTCCCAAAGCGAATAACATCAATATCATGAGCATTATCAAAGAATAAAAATCTCTAAAAACGTAAATTTAATACAATCTTGCTATATATAGTATGTAGCAATATATCGTATCTAAATAGGCCTTTAATTGATAAACAGCTCTTAAGGCAACGGTTTAAGTGACATAAAAATCCATTTTTTTTCCTTCTTTGCATTACGTTTTGGTTTTGGTTTCGTTTTTTTTTAATGAACAAAATTAATGACAAATTAAAGATCGTTTTTGTCTTAACGAGGAGAGTCAATCTTTATTTAGAGAGTGACATTTCTTAAGTCTTTTTTGATTTGACAACAACAACATTCCTTAAGGAGTTGTGTATTCGGCACTTTAAAAGCATTTGCTCTTTTAAAGGCAAACATGTGTGTGCGTGCATGAGTTGGAAAAAATAATTAAATTTTAACACCAAAAACTGTTTTGCCAGCGAGCCAGCCAGCTAGCCAGCCAGCTAATACACCAAACAAGCAAAACTTTACAAAAATAAATGACAAATGAACTGCACTGCACAAATTGAAAATTAAAGCCTTAAAAACAACAACAACAACAATTAAACAAACAAAATTAACTGTAAACTGTAATACACCATTTTCCTACAGCCTATTTTCTATCTCTCTCTCTCTCTCTCGCTCTCTCTCTCTCTCTATCTGTCTCTCTAGTACAATTTCACTTGCTTTTACACAACGAACATAACATCATCGATAAGCAATTACAATAACAACAACAAGCCAGCGTATAAATAATTTAAAAATTTAACACCAAAAATAGTTTTTTTTGTTGTTAGTATTATTGCTATGGCTGTTGGTGTTGTTGTTGTTGTTGTTATAACACATTACATCAATTACCGAAAGCAGAAACAGAAAAACAAACGAAACACCAGACGTTGGACAACAGCAAAGTTATTATGTGTGCATGTTTGTGTGAGTGTGAGTGTTTTTACACCGATAAACAACTCCAATATCAACTGCTCTTTCTTACACCTTTACAAATGATTATTACAGCCTTCTCTCTCTCTCTCTCTCTCGCTCTCTTTATGGTTTTTTGCTTAAGACAACAACTACAACAAATTAAAAAAAAAGTGTTGGGAAAAAAAGAAGAAAAAATTACAAACAAAATAACAACAACTAAAGCAACGACAATAAACAATGTGTGGCATAGCGTGGCAATGCAGTGAACGAACAAACGAACAAACGAACGAATGTACGAGCCAGCGAACGAACATTAATGAAACCGTCAATTAAATATTTACAAGTGTCAACACAGCACGTGTTTTAAATGATAACCGAAATTGCAACTAATTGTAGTAAAACAAAAACAACAACAACAACAACAACATCAACACAAACTATACAAATAAATAATGAAACTTACACATACACTACAAACACACACACACATGCATGCATATGCATACGGTACAAACACATATAAATTGCTTAATGAGTGGATCAAGTAATGTTTGCTAGAGAACGGAAATATTGGTGTTGCCAAATACAATTCTTTATGGAAAAAAGTTCGCATACTAAAGTACACTGAGTTACAAAAGTTAACACACACCCACACACTTAAGTTTAATTTATTTCGGTTTTTTAAAAAAATGTCACATGCATTCATATTACAAATGCAACAAGTGAACTAACTATTCATGTTTATTTAAGAAATTTAAATATTTTAAGTTTTTTTTTAATAAAAACAATGCAAACTAATGCAAAAAACAAAAATTATATATTATTTTTCAATGGGTATGCATACTTTTGTAACTTTGTGTACAAATTTTCACATGATTAGAGAGTACAAATTTGTTACTCATGCACATGCAACCATATTTTCTTGTAAGACCGAAAAAAAAAAAACAAAAAACTTAAGAAAATGGGGCTCATTCTTTCTCTCTCTCTCTCTTTCACTCTTTCACTGCTTTAATTCTACTTTGCGTAAAGTTGTTTGCCGAAAATAAACGACAAAGAAAAAAAACGAACATAAGCAGGCTTTTTCATGTAAATCTGTTATGTTATTGTGTTTGTTGTTGCATTTTAAAAACTTTAATTACAAACACATGTTCATTTGCAATCTTCAATTGCTTCATTGATGCTGTTCATTCGTATAAATGTTTCATTTACTTTGACTCTATCTTTGTTGTTGTTATTTAATTTGGATAAAAAGTTCCGTAATTTTTTTTCTTCTTCTTTCCTTTAGGAAATTGATTCCAAAAACAGCAACGAAATGCATTATGAAAACATTTCCGTTGGCAAAGACAAGGAAGACGTTACAGTCTTTTAAGCATTGGCCGTTTTTATTTTATTTCATGGCGATATGCCGCTCTTACAAAATAAAACAAAAAAAAAAAAAAGGAAAGAAAAGTAGTTCTCTTGATGATTTGTTTCTAAAAGGGTGCATCCTTAGCATGTGGTTCTTTGTTTGTAACATTTCAGAAACGCCACATATAAGGCCACCCTTTATAAATGAGTAGGTAGTTTTTATTAATTACAATGTATTGTTGTTCTTGTTGTTGTTGCTCTTACTTTGCCATGTATTTGTGTGGCTTTGAGCCATAAAATTCTATGGCTTTCGTGACACTTCACTGTTGTCACTTGTTTCATGTAGTTTTGTACACCAGATAAGGTTATCGCAGTTCTGCAATCAACCAATCGGCCATGCGACAACAACCAACGAACCAGCCAACCAGTTCGCTGAAAGAAAAAAGTTAAAATCGTTGAAATTTAAATATTCACTGAACAAATCGAATTTACAAACGATTTGCTTTGTAATGTAAAAGAAACTAAAAACAAAAACAATTACAATAGAAAACAATCGTAGGTAAATATGGAATGAAATTAGTGTTGCCAAGTTGACTAACTGGAGGGCAGTTTTATCATCTCAAATCCTACCGACAAGTAGCTATGTTTGAAAGCTTTGCGGTCACAGGCCACATTAATTAAAAACACCAATTGTGGTCGTCGTAGTCTAGTAGGTAGTGTGTTGGCTTATTAGATGAAAGGCCAGGGTTCGAATCCCCGGTCAATCATCAAAAACGAAATATGAAAAAATATTTCTTCGGCGACTTCCTCTCAGCAGATTTCTGGCAAAAACTCTGAGAGTAAATAAAATTGCCATGAAAAGCTTCTCAAAAAAATCTGTCGTTCGGAGTCGACTTTAAACTGTAGGTCCCGCCACTCATGTATAAAATTAACACACACACCATAAGTGGTGTGAGAAGCTAGGTCGTAATCCTGACTGAAGGGTTGTAATGGCCAATTATGTATGTATGTAAATTGTCGTACAAATTTATCATCAACGAAATGATTCGCCAGAGATAGAAACATTCCGTAATTGTTTGTAGGCTGATCCGCTCTCTAAGGTGTGCCTGACTGTGTTTGGACTATTACATAAGAAAAGAAGGCTTGATTTCAAATAATTCTTTGCGAAATCCACCAATATGCAATAGAAACCTTCACATTCAGGTCACTCAGTAAGAGAATTCATTGAAAACTTCATATAAGTATTGTTAATAACCCATAGGACTATTCCAAAGCATTTTCATCTTCTTATTTTGGTGTTGTAGAAGATTCTAGAATGATAGGGTTGCCATATATTATTATCAAAAATACATTCTCCATGTTAATGTAGTGGGTTGTGGCATTGGGAACTTAACATAGGCAGTTCTTACTATAATGTTGGATATTTATGGTGTTCTTTATGGGGGTCCCTAGTCTAGAGGAAGAAAGGAATCGAAATTTTAAAAATTCATTAACCTTGAAGAACAACTTTTTCGCCTTTTTCCATACTTAAATATGGATTGCTGGGAACTATGCTGGAGAAGAAAATTTCATCATGGTGTCAGAAATATTTTCAGTATGTTTAATTATGTCCATAAAAAAGTGATTAACTTATGACTTTATAAAGAGAAAAGAAAGTGAAGAATTTAATTAAATTCATTCATCATCATAAAAGAAAAAAAAAAGAAAAAATTAAACACTTTAAAAATATTAAAAACTTTTTACAATTGAAAAAATTAATGCAAAAATAAAAAACAAAACAAAAAATCTTGTTGATAATTAATCTTAAATTACTTCAAGTGTAAAATACAGACTGCCTGATTGTTTAAATCAAGTGTAAAACATTTTCTCAACTTAAAATTGTAAATTTTAAAGTTTTAATTCTCACAATAATAACGAGAACTGCATGAAAATGTTGCTCAAAATATAAATTTTAATGCTTAAATAAAGAGAGAAAGAAAAAAAAAACTGCCATTTTTAAAGGAAATATTAAAGCAAGGAAAATAAGTTGGCAACTACGACACGAGAACAGCAGCCACGAGTTATTGAACAGTAACTACAAGCTCTCTACTCCTTTGATTTTATTTTAATTTTTTTATCTACGAAAATTTCATTGCACATAGATGGCCTAGACTGTAGGAACTTCAAAGAAAAGAAAGGCTATGCTTTAAGCAATAAACATAAACAGACACACACACACATATGCCCACTTGTAAATTAAAAACAAAAATAAGAAATTTTGAATGCAAGTGGATGTGTGTTACGTCTACGATGTACAAACGATATTAAACAACGAAGTCCTCCATTGAAATTTCTTTTCAATCATCGCCTCACTCTATCATCATTTTCTTTATCAGCAAAACAAAAAAAAAAAAACACCAACAGCAACAGTTGCAAGTACTTTTGTATCGTTTTTTGCATATACAAACGGCACAAAACGACCATCGTACGAAGTGTTATAGTTTTACAGCAAAAACAGCAACAAAAACAACAACAATAACTGTTAAAAGAGTCCTACAATTTTACCAAGATTTTTGATTATTTCTTGTTTTCAATTTCGTAATTTGTTTTTGTTGTTATTGCTGTATTTTCCTTTGATTATTGCCACCCATCTTTTATTATGATACTTGATTTGTTTTCTTGCTTTTGTTGTTGCCTTGTCTTTATTGAGTAATTTTTTCTTTAAGTTGTTGTTTGTGTGTGTTCTCTTGGTTTTTTTTCTTCTGTTCTGTTCTTTTTGCTTTAAGTTAAGATTTTTTTTTACGTTTCCTCATCCCTGGTTCCTTCGTACTTGAAAGTGTGCTGTTCAAGTGTAGGGGCATGTGTGTGTGTGTGTGTGTGTTTTATATTGGAATACTTGGTTGTTGTTGTTCGTCTTCTTAAATTTTTTTTAGTTTCCTTTTTGCCACTGTTAATACCGTTGTTGTTGTTGTTGTTGTTCTTGTGATATTTTACACTCTGTATGTTAGTATGTTGGGCTGATTTTCTTTTTCTCATTTTCTTTTTTGTATGTTTTTTGTTTTTATTTTCGTTTTGTTTTTATTTTTGTTTTTGTTTTTGTTTTTTGTATTATCGTTCGTTCGTTCGTTCTCTATCATTTTTTCACACGTAATTCTTATGATGTTTCTTTTCTACCCTCAAGGACCAATGGTACAAAAGGGCGTGGTGACTCTGTTGCTGTTGCTGTTTTTGTAATTGTTGGTGCTGCTACTAAAGCTGATGTTATTTAATACACACACACACACACACACAAACATACACACACACTTACACATCCAGCCATCCATCCATCCATCTCTAGAATTCCTTTTCTTCCACTTTATAAACAGTCGTCGTACTCATACTGAAACTTTTTCAATTTTTGGTCGTTAATGCTCTCTCTTGCAATTGTTGTAATATTGTTTACATTTGTTGTTACTTTTTCTCCCAATTTTTTCTTTCTTCGTTTTTATTTTTAAAGGTTGTTGTGTTGTGTTGCCTTTCTGTTTAACTTTTGCTTAAATCTTCTACTTGTCGCTGCTGTTGTTATTGCATTGTTGTACTCCAAAGAAAAAAAATTTTTTTTTTTGGGATTTATAGGAGAGAAGAAAACAACGGTGAAATCGAAAAAAATTGTTTTTCAATATGTACGGTACATACACACATACACACACATTCATATATACAGAAGTACTTGAATTGGTAGCGCATTAAAGTGCTGAGTAGCAGCGGAAGAGTAAGAAAATCTCAAGGAATTACAGAAAAAAGAAAAAAATAAAATGTTTCGCACGCGTGCACATACTTTTGGTAGCAATTGTTGTTTTTATATTCGTTGCTGAGGATTTTATGTTTTCATTTCCATTTTTTTTGAAGAATTTTTATTTTTTTTCGCCTTTTTTTTTTGTTTTTTTGCTACTTTTCATACTTTTTGATACTCAAGAGAGGATAATCCCGACTTTTTTTTTTGCTTAAATCTTTAGTAACATGCAGACATACACACACACAAGCGCAGTAGGATCTGAAATTATTCATTCAGACAATATTTATTAAAGCAATTTAACAGATCCTTAAAAGTATGAGTTCAATGCGAAAAATAATAGAATGTTATCGCTAATCGATATAATGTTATCGATAATCGATATAATGTTATCGATAATCGATAGAATGTTATCGATAATCGATATAATGTAATCGATTATTATTTTAATTAAACACAAGATTCAAAGAAATATTGAATATAAAAAAAAAGTTTTTCTTACTCTTTAGAACTTTTAGCATATTTTTGTTCTATTTCTCTTTGCGTTCAAATATTTCCTTAATAACTGTATACACATTATTATTCTTTTTGAATTCAATACTGATTTCCTTATTTTAATATCGAAGTCATGTATATGTATGGGTGTATATGCATGTGTGTGTGTGTATGAGTGTCTAGCATAAGTATTGTATTTCTCTTGATATTATGCAAGTAGAAGAAGAAATTTATTCCATTCAGAAGTCTACTCATAAATTTAATTTATAAACTGTTTAAACTTGTTTTGTTATTGTTATTCTTGTTGTTGTTGTTGTTGTGATGGTTGTAAATGTATTTCAAGCAGTACATGTCGGCATATAAAATGTAAAATACACTCAGAGAATTAAATCTGATCTGAATTTGATGTACAACTCAATGAAAGCAATTAAAATTAAATCTGTTTTCATGCCTACGCTTAGACGAGTTTATCTACGTTATTTCAGATCTGTTTCAGGGTCACTGATAATTCGATGAATTTGAAAATTACAGGTTAGTGCAATGGCTAACAGGGATATGCGATATCAAGAACTGTTCTGGGATGTAAGAACTAACAGCATTCCATATACCTTCTCTCTCTTTTGTTTACGTGGTAAAGAAACTTCAAAGTAGACTTTGGGGCATCAGACTTTACATGAGAGTTGTATGCCATTTGCAAAGCATGTCTTAATTGTTGGCTTCCATAACCTTTTCTTTGCAGTAATGTTGCAATTTGTTTTTACCAACAATTTTCTTTGGCTGTTGCTTGAATTTATTTTCATATTTTGTAGTCGCTGCTCTTCAAAAACTGTTTTTTTTAATTCTTTTTTTTTTTGCTAAACATTTTAACATCTTTCAACTGTTTTCCTTCTCTTCTTCTTTTTTTTCGTGTGGAAATTTTCCATTTTTTTTCTCAACAGTCAGTGGAGAATGACAAGGCAGTAGAAACGAATGATTCCATCACATCATTTTGTATTTGAAATACTTGAACTGTCGTCGTTGTTACTGCCTGCCTGCAACATTTTCATTCTAAATTCGATCTTTCTTTTCTTTATCATGCTTCTTGCACCCTCTGTTGCAACAACGTTCTTGTTGCAACAACATTTGTCAAGTGTAGTTGGCAGGCAATAGTTGATGATGATAATGATTGTCGACTAGATGTGTATCTGTATGTAGGATGTGTGTGTATGGGTCTTAACAATCAGTTACAAAATGTTATTTTCTAATAATCGTGTTTCGTTCTGTTTTAGAAAAACAAAATAAAAAAAAAATAAAAAAAATATTTGAAGAAGAAGAATTTCTTTCTTTCTGTGCCTGAGTATCTATAAAATCGTTTCATTTCTGCTGCAATTATTATCGTTACAACAGGAGAAGATTTTCTTTAACACACCAGCAGCATCAGAAGTGTCTACTCGCTTCAAATTCTATTTTTGTATAATATTGTTGTTGTTGTTGTTGTAGTATTTTTCAAAGTGGTTACAAAAAGGAAACTAAAAAAAATCGCGCATTTATTTATCTGCCCGTGCACCGCGTAAAGTGCTTGGAGATTCATCCAACATTGAACGCGAACGAATCTTGTTTCTTGATTTTTTAATTTTTTTTTTATTGTTGGTCGCTGTATTGTAGCGGCTTTGGTGTTGCACTTGATTGTTGTTTGGTGCCCCAATGCTTCAAATGCTGTTGCTGTTGCTATTGCTACTGTTGTTGTTGTTGTTGTTGTTGTTGTTGCATACTTTTCATATTTAAAATGTATTTGAAATTAATTTTTTATAATTCAGTTTTAAATTAATGCCAACCAACTAACAGAAACAACAACAGCAACAACACAGCAACAACACAACAACAATTGTTGAATTGTGCTTGGAATACGAAAAATATCACGTTGAAGTGTCTTTAACAAGATGTTGCAAAACAATTTTCTCTTCTATTAAAACTACGTTAGTGCAAGCAAAACGACCAAGGGGGCAGAAAAAAAATCATTACGAATTGAACTTTAGGTCATTGATTTCTTAGATGGTAGGAGGGATGGATGGATGGATGGATGGATGGATGGATGGATGGACGGTAGGATGAATGAATGGTTGGTTGGTTGGTTAACGGTAACATAAAAGGAAAATTGGGTGAGAAACCATCATTTTTACAAAGAAATGGGAATCATGCCTGTGAATACCATTGGAATTCTTACTTCCAAAAGAGGATTTGAAATCAATTTTTGTGTGGGAATTTTCTTTTTTTTTCTTTTTGTATTTTTTTAAAGTTAATACGACTATGTTTCTTAACGATTATAAATCAATTTGTTTTGTGAGAGGAATTTCATTAAACGGAATAAATAATCAAGCGATTTAGGTCGTTTTCAGGGGCATTTTCAAAGCAGATTAAGATTTTCAAGTTGTTAAGACACAGACGGTAATCATTTGAGATGGAATCATCCTACTGGTTAAGTGGGAATTGATGGTAACAAGCAGGCAGATTATATAAGGAGCTGGGGAGCTTTTATGCTATCGATATGCTAAGAACTTTTCTGTTGAGTGTAAAGAAAAGTTTGAAAAGGTAGAGAGATGAAGACTTTTCTCAAAACCAAATGATTTTAAAAGAATTTACACGAATGCTGAGTAATTAGATAGGTAGGTAGGTTGAAGGAGAGCAGATCAACCAAAGATTTCATGCCTATTGACACACACCTAAGCCTTCAAATATCATCCCATCGCTCCACATTATTAATATAATCGTTCCCTCTGTCTCATTGTTTTCCAATAGTCGATACCTACGTTTCCGTCGACTTTCTCAGCTTGGTCTTTAATGCACTGAAACCTATATAACATAATTGGCCATTACAATCCTTCAGTCAGCATTACGGCCTTGCTTTTCACACCACTTATGTTGTGTGCGGTAAGTTTATGCATGAGTGGTGGGACCTAGAGTTTAAATACGACAGAATTTTGAGATACTTTTCATGACAATTTTATTTACACTCTCAGAGTTTTTGACAGGAAGCCGTTGAGAGGAAGTCGCCGAAGAAATATTTTTTTTATTTTCGTTTAGATGACTGACCTGAGGTTTGAATCGTTGCCTAACGTCTAATAAGCCAATACACTACCTAATAGACTACGGCGACTACAGTTCACATCATCCGCGTTATAGAGACTTAATTATGTCCAACTTTTTGACATTGTCCCTGTACCATATTGGCGTGGTGAAGACATCCAAACGATGGAACACTTTTTCTGTTATTGCCCAGCTTTTTCGTAAGCTCAAGATTCTAATATTTTGGGGATCACTTTAACCAGACGTAATTGTATTCCTCGTGGATAGCAAGAAGTAAATGCAGTTTATATAAGTTACAGGCTGATTTTAGAAAGTGTGGTTGATATTACCAAATGGTGAGCCTATTTGATGTCTAAGTTGTATGTTAAATAGGTATAAGACCCTTGGTACCTACCTACATACCAGAGATCAGCAATGAGTATTCAAAAAGATGAGTCGAATCGAATTATGCTCATAATGTCTGATACTTATACGCATTCGTACTTATTTTAATATTATCGAACCTTTCTACTCATATTCGAAGTTTGAAGTAATCATCATACTCATACTTAACAACACGTATGATGTTGTTGATTTCTACACTCCCTGACTCCTCAACATAAACAAGAACCACAAAATAAGTATGAATTGCGTACGAACACTAAAATACTCACTAGAAGGTTGAGTGTTTGCTCTGCTTGCTGCTCTGTCTTTTTTGCTTAGGTGTCTTTTTTCTTTTGTTGTAAATGCAACAATAACTGGACAAGACTGTAAATTTTGACGAATGATTCCAGTTATGAATCTAAATGAGCAGGCGGCTTATAAATCAAACATATTTCGAATGGTATGAGTTTGATGTCAAAGTTGTACGCGTGCTCATTGCAACCTGTACTGATAAATCAAAGTTGTAGTGAGTGAGTACGAATGCATGAGAGTGTGTAGTTAAATTTCAATATTGTTGGACTCACTTCAATTCAAAATTTCATGAGTGCTTATGAGTAGCGAAAAAAACGATTCATTGCCGATCTCCGGTACCTACCTACCTACCTGCCTACCTATTTATGTTATTTATTAAACATTTTATTAATTTATTTCAACATACTTTATGGTAAATTAAAAATTATTTCTACTGCCGTATTGAATTGAAATTAAAAAATACTTTTTTTTGTTGATAAACAATCGAAAAAATAGAAAATATCGCGAGTATTTATTATTTAAATGTGGGCAATACGATATGCACAGAATCAATCGAATGTATTTTATATAAAAATTGTATAACAACAACAACAACAACAACAATAAATCAACAACAAAAGAAAACGTTTTATTGTGTGACAACGAAATAAAAGCAAACCAAACCAAACCAAACCAAACCAACCAACCGATACCATGAATAAATACAACAGATATCGATAATAAAATCAAATAAAATAAAATGAAATCGACAAAATAAATAAAAGAAAATGGAAAAAAAAAGAATTTAAATGGAAATGCAACTGATACCACCACCACCTTTTAATTCAAGCACTTGGTCGAGGATAGGCCATGATGGCCAGACAATCGGCACACAATACAGCATAAAATAGATGAAAACGATTCGAGCGTATGTGTATGAATGAATGAATGAACGAATGAACGAACTCAGCTGGCGAAAAAAGGATAATCCAACAAAAACTGGCGGAAATAAAAAAGTAAGAATAACGTATTGTTTGCTCACACACTTTGACAAGCCATCTATGAAAAGCCAGCATAAAATATGCCGCACTTTAAAGGAGTTCCACAAAAAAATTCATCGGCATCAGTACTGTACAGTAGGAATAAGAGAACAAGTATGCTATGTGCTACGTGCTATGTTGTGTTGTGTAGTGTTGTGTTGTACAGTAAATACAATAAAACAACAACATTTAAGACTATAAAAAAAATCATATGGAAATACAAAAACAAAAAAAAACAAAAAACAAAAAAAGATTTAAAAACGAAAAGAATTATTTTGTAACAGGCTGCTACACTTGCCAACGGCATCGTCATCACCACTATCACCACCACCACCACCACTACATGCAACACAAGAATTAAACTTGACTCCTTGACAACTGAATAGTTGAAGCAGAAAAATGCAAAACAAAACACTAAAGTTCCTGGAATGCCTATGCCTTCCTGTATTATTTGCATGAAGGCTGATCAAAAAAAAAAAAAAAAGTAGCAGGCGGAGGAGGAGGAGGAGGAAATTGATAAAACAGGTCGAGATTGCATTATTATTTGAACAAGGGATTATCGTCTGTTAGGCTGTCTGTCCGTCACATTAGAATTCATACAACAAAGTTGAAAAGCGTTGAATTAATTACTACGCTAGGCTTGGTTAGATGGTTAGCTATTAGCAGCAGGTTCATTTAAAGGCAATTTAGAACAACAAATCTCGATTCATGGTCTCGATTCATATAGTCAGCCAGTGTTTCTAAGATCCAAAGCTATATTTTCGCAAGAAATCTTAAAGGCAGACAATGGCAAACTGCTGTTTAGTTTTTATCTCCTCATCGAGGCAATTTCTGCGGGATTTAATTTCTGGATTTCTCACGGACCCTGATTACAGAGACACATACAGAAAATCCTCTCTGTTTGTCAGATGCATTAACACCAGCATTGGTATCGTGCTTACTTTGTGAAGAGCTGAGAGCTCTGCATTGATGTACATGGTTTTGGGGTTTCGAATTATTTTCTGTGGAATAAACGGCATTGAGCATTGGTCAAATCAAACTTCTATTTGCTCAAACACTTGCTTTTCTTTTTGTAATATTTGTGTTCTTATGGAGCTTGGTTACTAGCAGGTCATGTACAAAATTTCGGTTTCTTTTAAACCTTCAAACTGATGCTGTTAGCTGTCAGTTGTCATTCCCGTTTGCTCAATAGTGTATGAAAAAATAACAGTTACTCTGTTGAGTTGTTGTTTTATTGTTCATTTGGAAGTTTTATCGAAAAAAAAAATTGTGTTGATTTGTTGTTGTTGTTGTTGTTGTTGTCATTTTTGTTACAAATACATACAAATTAAGCGGCATAATGTTTGATTTTATAATCGATTTTTTTTTCCAACAAGATTTATATTCACCGGAGTTCAAATGTAGCCAATGTGTCCGTCTTGTCTGTTTGCCTGACTGCCTGTCAAACAGTCTTTCTCTCTCTCTGAGTGTGTGTGTGTGTGTGTGTGAATCTATTGAGGCATGTAACATTGTTTGTTTAAATAATTATTGTGATTAATATTGTTTATCATTCTATTTTATTATTGAAACAACAACAACTGCACAGAGAAAGGGTCAAAGGTGGAAAAAAAAATCATCCCTCCCTCAGATCATAATTTCTTTTTTTTTTTGTTTTCATAATTTTTGTAACATTTTCCTGCTCTACGGACAGTTACATTTAAAATCGTTTACCTTTTGGCCATGTATGGACCATTTGAATAGTTTGTAGAGCGAAAGGGAGAGAGAGGGAGAAAGAGAAAGGTAGAGAGAGATTACCATAGAAGCGGAAGTTGAATAGATTTTTTTTGCAGTGCAAAAACATGTCAATTCAACGTGACAAGCGGCAGCTAAAGAGCGACTTTTTTTTTAACAACAAAAATAATCAGCGTGCCAGCATGCCAGCTAAACAGTCAGAATCATCATTATCCTGTACGTACGTTAAGTATTTGTAAATATATTTATATGAACAAACACAAGGACAGACAGACTCTATTCCATGCCTAGTTATACAGACGGTTAAATTCATATGTTGAAATCAAATCAAATCAAATCAAATCAAATCAAATGAATTTATGTATGAAACTTTCATTTGGAATACAATGCACGCATACATACATACATACATACATACGTACTTAACTTGTTTCGAAATAAATGAAAAGTAAAGCAAGGCAAAACATACTGACTCTGATATTGCATGTAAAGTAAATGCATTTAAGCCAGTGTTTTATATACAACCGGAGCACCAGAAAATTGTTCAAATGCACAAACGTACAGTAAGTACAGTACGTTAAAAAATTAGCTGACTTTGATATGATTAAAGGTGAGGATATCAACCAAGGGTCTTATAACCATCGGCATACACTGAAGGCATCAAATAGACTGGTTGTACGCTCTGGAAACAAAATCTAGAAGTCTCTGGCAGGAAGCCTGTACAAAAAGCCTGTGGAAACTTCTTCTGGTCCTCCCCTGTGAGACGAGCTATGTCTGATACAGTGTCGTCTATACATTATTGGGTTCTCGAGGACATAAAAAACGTTTCATTGTTTCGTTGTCTTCATAGCTATAATGTCTGCAACATCTGGTGCAATTCCCAGTGTTCTACGATAAGATCAAGGCGATTACAGTGACCTTATTCTCTGGTAGTATTGATAGGGTTTAAAAAAAGGGTGCTATAAAGAGAAGGAAGACCCGTTTAATGATTTAAAGATGAAGATTTTTCAAGTCTTTAACAGCCCTTCAATTTTGTTTGCCACTGTTTGTTAATTGACATTGTCTAGGACTACACATATAAGCAATGCTTGATTTGTGTGCTTTGGTGTTTGTGTGTTTGTTTCTTTGTTTGTGTGTGTGTGTGTGTTTTTTTTTTTTTGTTTGTATACGTATTTTGTAGGATGCGGTTTAATTTTGCAAGCCATGGCAAATAATACCGGGGGCATCGAAGAAAATGTACAGTAAAGCTGAACCTTAACAAACTCTGTGTTGACGCTGGTTGTAGGGATAGATGAGGTTGCATGGATGGATGGATGGATGGATGACTGGTTGAGTTGATGGATGGTTAGATGACACACACATACAACAACAACACCAATAATAACAGCAACTAACAAAGCTATCGTTGCACACAAAACTATCCATTCAGTATGAATCATAATATTCCTATGTAACTTGTGCTTGTGCTTGTGCTTGTGCTTGTGCTTGTGCTTGTGGCACCGACCGATTGTTTGTATCCTTTTTTAAACGTTTGCGGATGCTTTAATGTCAGTAGTAGTAGCTGGGAATGTGTGTGTGTGTGCATTAATTCATATATCATTGGTAGTATTATATATCGTTCGTATCTTTATTTGTATTTGTATGCTATGTGTTGTTGCATACATACATACATTGTGATGATTGGATGTAGCATAATGGTTTCAATACAAACACACACAAAGTTAAACTTAGTTTGTATGCACGTTTACCAATAGTTCTTAACCATAAAACTGACCAACTATTTGTAGCACTTTGTACACACGAATTAATCACTTAAGGAGCCAGTGTCTTAAAGTGCGACTACTTGGAAGCTTGGATCGAATAGTTCGGATGTAGAAAGACTAGGTGAAAGAAAAAGGGAAAGAATTATTGTCTTCCAAAACTTTTTTTTTGTTATTTTCTTAAATGGAGCTGCTCCAATCCATAACTTAAGTTGGTTCCACTTGAGTTTACATATAACGTAACCAATAGACCTCATAACGCGGAACAAAATGAGGATATGCTGCTTTCGAATAATTTAAAGCGTTCAGCTAATGTACATATGTAATGTTTAGGGATGAGTGGTACGATGAGCAATGTAAATATCAGAGAGTGGAGAGTGAAATAAGAATGCGTATTGTCCTAACAGTCCTAGATGTTATTTTACAACTTGTAAGCTAACAATATTTGGCTATAAGACTCGTGATCTCAACCGTAAGTTTGAAAGATTGCCACACACTGGCAATATTGTGTGGTCCTATCAACCAATGAGCATTCTGAAATTCAGAATAAGCTGAACTACATGGCAAAAGTGTCTTGTAACACAGAATGAAAGTTCTGAGTATCAAAACATGCCAGTTGCATCTCACTTAACTTTACTATCGAAGTCGAGAAAAATTTTGGGCATCTTTACAGCAAAAGCGTATCATGAGAACAGAATTAGGAATGCACGCACATCCTTGACTATGATAAATTCAATATGTAAAGCCAAGAATATGAAGCTGTTGGTGTCGTTCTATGAATGCGAAATCTGGCATGTTATGAAAGCGATTGTGACGTATATGCGAACGTTAATAACGCCTGCTTTGTATACTTAGCATATAAAGGTCCCAAATTATTTCCAAAGACCCCTTATCGGGTTCGATTAAACCACACGCTATAATAACTAATACTCTACAAGACGCTCATTCTCCGCGTGCTCCTATGAGGCGCAGAGGCATGGACACTATCAAGCACTGAAGCAGAAGCCTTGAGATTACTCGAGAGAAAAGTCCCACGTTAGATATTCGGTCCAGTGCGAGTTGGCGATGATTTCCGTCTTCGATCCAACAGTGAGCTGTATGAGCTCCTTTACAACATAAACGTTGTGCATCTTATTATCATACAGCGGCTGCGCTGGCTCGTCTATGTCGTTCGAATTGAGGAGAATGCTCTGGCGAGACGGGTATTTGATACTGGGATCTGCGGAAGTCGGCGAAGAATACAATCTTGTTTGCGTTGGAAGTATCAAATCGAGGAAGCCCTGCCATCGATTGGTGTAACCAACTGGCGTAGGTTCGCAAGTAGCAGAGGCACCTGGAAGGATGTGTTAAGACAGGCCAAAATCCGTTAATCGGGTTGTTAATGGCTAATTAAGTAAGTAAGTAAGATTAAACTGGTCGATATACGGCTATAGTGGGAATGATGAATTAACCAGCGTTATAAGTCCGTAAAGATAGTCAAGTACTATCCATTTAACCTCCATTTAACCCGCTTCAGTGCAATTGTATGCTTTCTATCGAGCATCCTTCAAAGAAAGCAAATAAAAATTGAAAAATTTGATGTTTTTTTTCAACTTTTTTTGTACTAAGAAGACAAGAGAGATTACCTTTACGGTTGCTGTAACGATCCCTAATGGTTTAATTTTAAATTTAAATTTTTGCATTTAAACTTTTTATAAAGTATTGTCAACCATTTTACTAAGCCAACCATATGAATTGGGAAGAAAAAAAGAAGGAAAACCTTCATCCAATTTTTGTTTCTTTTTTTTTTTTTTTGCTGTCCATTGAATGATGATGCCATAGAGTCATCTATTACAACAAAAAAAAAAAAAAAAAAAAAAAAAAAATGAGGGAAAAACAAAACAAAAAAGCTTTTGACCATCAAAAGTTTTTATACTTTTGACCATAGTTTTTGTTGTTGTTTTCGTCAATGTCCTCGTTTTTTTTTTTTTTTTTTTTGGTAACATAGCCTGGTAGTTTCTATTTTTTCTTTTTTGTTGATGTTGTTGGCTGTAGTTATGTACATAACATTATGGATGATGATGTTGTTGTTATTACAAGTTTTTTTGCCTCCTTTTAAACCCTCTTTTTGATTTTTTTTTTCTTTTTTTTTTTTTTTTTTGGTTGAAGTTGATACTGTTTTTGTGCGTCATTTTTTTCGTTGTTGTTGTTGTGCATGTGGGTACTTTTGGTTTCAGTTTTCTCTGTGTGTGTGTTTTTTTGTTGTTGCAATTGCTGTTGTGTTTGTGATGTCAAAAATATCACAGGATTTAAGAACAACAACAAAATCATACTCAGCTGAATTTGAAATTGAACTGAAAAAGAAAAAGAACACGAAGCGTATAAAACAAAAACAAAAACAACAAAAAAAAGACACACACACACACACATAGAGATTTCATGGGATTATGCCAATTATATTTTATCGTAAGTTTTCCTTTTTTTTTTTTTGTTCTGTTTCTGTTCAGCTTTTCTTCTTTACAAAATATATGCAAGTCTTGTTTGTTTGTTTGTTTGTTTTCTCTTCATATCATATTTATATTTGTTGTTGTTGTTGCTGTTGTTGTTGTCGTTTTTTATAAACTGACAAATCAAAGATTTGTTCACAAACGTAGTTTTTCTCTACGCTTCCTCTAGTGTTGCTGTTCTTCTGTTCTCTTTGTAAAAGATTGTGTTGTTGTTGTTGTTGTTGTTGTTGTATTTGTTTTTGCCATAATAAATCACAAGGATATGCATCATCCATAACATTTATTATGGAGAGAAACAGGATTTCATCAGGATTAAAATCAATCGCTTCCAAAGTATGCTCTTCCTATTTTCATTCGACTGTGGCTCCATTGATGTGTAGCTCTGCCTGCCTTCCCCTTCCCGGATTAAATGTTTGCATAAAGAAATGTATCAACTTTAAACGTTTGAACACAGGATAATGATTGTCATGGTTATTCTTGCGTCTGTGTGTATGCATATGGGGGATATAACATTTTGAAAAATTCTTATTTGTTTTGGTCCCTTTGATCAGAATTTATTTGAAAAATTTCACCAAATTTAAGGAGATTATTTTGTATGTGTGCAGTTGTCGTTATTAGCGTGAATTATTTGGACTTGTTTGCTCAGATAGCCATTCACAAACAGATTGCAGCATAACATACAATTCCATGCGCAATTTCTTAACTTAAAAGTCGTAGTCTAGTTGGTAATGTTTTGGCTTATTAAACGTAAGGCCACGGTTCAAACCCCAGCTCAGACATTTCAAACAAAACAAAATGAAAAAAATATTTTCTCGGCGACTTCCTCTCAGCACGTTTCTGGCAAGAACTCTCAGAGTAAATAAAATTGTCATGGAAAGTTTCTCAGAAAATCTGTCGTTCGGAGTCGACTTTAAACTGCAGATCCCACCAATTATGTATAAAATTAACACACACACAGCATAAGTGGTGTGAGAAACTTGGTCGTAATACTGTCTAAAGGGTTGTGATGACCAATTATGTATGTATGTATGTATGTAGTTTTGGACGACAATTCTGTTAACTTCTCGATGGATTTGTCCACCGACTTAGATTGATTACGTACAACCTTACGTAGTATTCGAGTAATTCTGATTTACCACCAGATAACTCTCTGACGCCCTGCCAATCACAGAAACTGATTTCAACAACGTCCTTCATTTATATTAAAGTCAGGATGCGTCTACCCTTAAGGAAGAATAGAGGCTAAACTAGCAAAGAGTTCCTTCCCTACTACTCCCCACAACAGATGGACCTGATATCATAACAAATATCGTGTGCTAATTACTCTGAAATACAGCAGCATTTAAAAAGAATTGCGTGAAATGCTTTGTGACAGTAAATAAGCTTTTAATGTACAAAATAAGCAAGTTTTTGTATGTTAAAGTTCGTTTTTAAATCTCAATTCAGATTTTTATGAATTGAAAATTATCCAAACCACCCTCGTTGCAACAAAATTTAACACATTTTAACTGTGAAACTTTATTTAAATGAAACCCCAGTTGTTTTGCATCAATTGACTAACAAACTGCCTGACTAACTGACTGAATGACTGACTGCTGAGACTGCAAGAGCACATGCCGTTGTCGAACATTTAAAATATTGTCAATAAATATTCGTTTTAAGTGATATGAAGAAATAAAACGTATATGAGGCCTTAAATAGCCGTCAATTAAATGTACCGGAGAATACATACATACATCAGCAGCAGCAGCAGCAGCAGCAGCAGCAAATCAACACACAAATCAAATCAAATGCAGATACCCAGTCACAACAAATGTTAGCCGACAGTCGTTATGGCCTATTTAGAAGCGGTATTCAGAGAACAAATCAAAAAGATCATGAGATATTATAAAAACAACAACAACAACAATGAACGCTCATGAGAATGAGAACTTTTGTTAAAAAATTTTTTAATTTTTTCCCAAAATGTTTAAATACTAGGGGGGGGGGGACTGACTCTAGGCGAGGAGTGTATGACAAATATTTTTATGAGCAAAAACCAAGAAAACTAGAAGTGAAACAATTTAAACGCTTCCGTTCATAAACAACAAAATCACACAGATTGAATGAATGAAAGACTGAATGAATAAGTGAATGAAACGAATGATTGAGGGAGTTGAGAGAATGAATGAAAGGAATTTTAACGAATGCTACTGAATTTTTGGCAACAAAATATAATTGTTTGGTATTCTCTGCAACAACAATATTACGGATTTGTTGTTATAGGGTCTAGCGTTCTATCTGTCTATCCGGCTGTCCCTCTGTCCTTTATATAAAGCCAGAATGGACGAAAAAAAAAATTGATTTTTAAACGAAAATAACCTCTTAATTGGTTTTTCATGGAATAACAAATGATGTTTTGTTGTTATTGTTTCCTTTTCCAAATACAAAAAAAAAAAAAAAAAAAAAAAAAAATAAAACAAACGAAATCCCAGTCACATAAGCTAAGGAATAGTAATGTAGAGTGTTAGTATTAAATGATGATATTGATGTTGTTGTTGTTGTTGTTCTTGCTAGCTAGCAAATATAAAAACAAAATATTTCGTGTTGTTGGCTATGAAAGCCACACAAGTATTAAAAGATATGGCCAAAGATCTGTTTGTTATTGATTAAAATCAAAATTTATTGCTCTTCCACCGATACCATCATTATCAATAAAACACACACACAGACACACACACACATATGCATACCATACATATCGTACACTTTTGCATTGATACACGGAATTGTGTATTCACATCAGCAACATTACCATCGTCACCATCATTATCATCATCAAACACCTCGGAAACACGAACTCTTGAATTGGCCCGTTACTTCTGCTTCTTCTTCTTCTTCTCCTTCTTCTACTACTGCTTTAATATTTTGAATAACGATTAAAGAATTATACCCGCATTCGTTTGGCGGCCATACCGTATAGCCTGTTGAACATGAGAATAATGAGTAGAGAGCCTCAACTATAATTTCAGTTGGTCTCTTAAGAAATCCTTTCGTCTCTTTTTATTTTTTATTTTTTATTTTTTTTTTTTGAAAAATTTTTAAGTCACGCAACTGTTTGCCAGCTTCTGGTTTTATTTCTTGCCTACTTTTGTTTCTTCTTGTTGTTGTCGTTTTAAACTCATAAATTTTAATCGCATGTCATTTTATATTTTATTCGTATCCGTAGTCCAAGAGTAAAGAGAAAGAGAAGAGAAAGAGAAGATTGTGTGTTTCAAAGTTAATTTTTCTCAAAAATTACTCACCCACTGCATAGCAATTTAGAAAATATTTAACCCGCGATCCTTGTATGTAACCAGGAGGAGGATAATTTTCTAAATTTTAAACACCACGTCTGTTGAATATTTAATCACTGTTATTAACACTTAGGAATGCAACTACTGGTCTTGGATTTTTGAAAAGAAAAAAAAGAAAAAAATTTTGAAAAAATTATAAATTAGTGTGTGATTAATTTTTTGCATTACTGTAGGCAAAACTCCTAAATATCTGAAGGGAAATTTAAATATTCTTCAATTATTGATAATCATATGATCCTTCTTTATAATCTGAAACTAAATTTAATAAAAAATTCTTAACTTTTTCGCATGAAATAAATACAGGATCTTTCAGGTTTGCATTTTATTTTAAATGGCGTTTTAATTTTGAACGAGAATTCACAAACTCTCTAGTTTTTTGGAACAGTTAGGTTAGGTTAGGTCGGAGTGGTAGCTTTGATACCAAAACCTCACTTGAGCACGCATAGCAGCCCACTGTGACGCCACAGGTAAACAAAGTCTCTGTACTGACCAAGTGAAAGAAAGTGGATAACAATCTCTCTTGGAAGCCGCATTCTTTCTGCGTGTCTTCCCATAACACAATAACCCGTAAGCATGGTCAGTACGATTGAGAAGACGTTGGTGTGCCTTCTATCCATCGAGGGCTAAGTAAGCCTAGCAGTGGATCAGGACTCTCCATTGACACAGGATAGGTTGGCGTCTCGAAAGAATTTTCGCGCTATGGCCAACTTGATGGAGGTAAGTGGCATACCTAAGTTTATTGAAGAGGATTCCGGAAGTATTGCATTAGCCCTGGCGAGCTCATCGGCTCTACAGTTCCCCGGAATATTACTGTGCCCAGGGACCCAGATAAGTGTGACACTGAAGCGACCAGACCGAAGGTCGAGACAGCGGCGACACTTTCTGACGATCCTAGAGTTTTCACAACGTTCGACAAAGATCTTATGGCAGCTTGACTATCACAGTAGAACGAGAGTGCACCGCTGACAAGGATCCATTGAGCAGCCCGTTAAATGGCCATCCACCTCTGCTGAAATACGCTACAAACCCGGGTAAGACGAGGGAAATGTTCAAGCCCAGGTTCACAGAGTAGACACCGCTACCAACCCCAACATATCCAGGAGCCCCTGCTCGAAATTAGAAAGCGAAAACCCCTTTCAAAACAATATTCCATAGGGCCACAGGACCAATCTGCAAAAAAGAGGAGTGACCAGAAGGGACGATGCGACAGATCATTGAGTCTAGTCGCAGTGAACTTAGCTACCTGCTTAGCGAGAAGCACAGTAGGAAGCCAGTTAAGCATTGCAAACAAGACCTTAGTGGGAATGGTACATAGAGCAACAGGTGTTCAAAAAATTGTGATAACTTTTCTTATTAAAGGAAATATGAAATACGTATTCCTCTGCAGCTATGCTAAACATTATCTCTAGTTCACTAGCTTTCAAATCCTTATTGTACGGAAATAATTGTATGGCACAAGGGAAACGAAATTTTTCAAAATTTCCATAAAAAATCTCAAATTCATCCTTTAAATCAATCTCTATGGGTAACTGAAGACTTGAAATAAAAGAAAAAGAAATTGAAGAGAAAAAAGAAAAAGAGAAGCGGAGAAAACTATTGCTTTTGGCAACGGCTTTAATAACCGTGTGTTAAATCCTTATTTCTCATATTTCTCTCATTCTCTACGTAATCGTTTCTTGAATACTTTGCAATGGCAAACACACTTTTTTTTGTTGTTGTAATATTCTCAGTCAATTTTCGCCGTTGGTTGAGACCAAATTAAGGACGTAAAACAGTTACAAATTTGTATCGTGTTGCAAGAGTTCGTACGTTCGCTTGTTCGCCCGCTCGCCCGCTCGCCCTCTCGCTCTCACATGAACTCACACTGACAAGATAGAGATTTTATTACCAGAGAGTATCAAATGACACGAATTCATTTACAATTTCTCCGTCCGTCTGTCTGTCCGTCTTTTATTTTTGCTGTGGTTGTTGTTGTTGTTGTTGAGAAACATGACATGACATGAAACTCATGTGTGTTACATGTGGCTCACACCCAAAAATATAATCGAGACGTTGTCAATATGTTTGGCTGGCTGATTGGGTTGGTTGGTTGGTCGGTTGTTTGGTTGGGTTGGCAGCAGCCCATCAGAATATTAAGCCTACAATACGTATTCTTATTCGGGCAGAATGAAAGAGGTGGAGGCCACATGCTGAGCTTTTGAGTAACATTGTCAGCTTTTCTGTTCGTTTTCTTTCCCTTTCTTTTTCTTTTTTTGACAAATTGATACACTCGAACGTGTTTCTTTACGCTTTTCATTGCATTGTCAAAATCCATGAAAACGCTTCCAAATAATGCTGAAAGGGATGAGGGCTGGCTGTTGCAATGGGTTTAGCTACTGCTTTAATACTCCGTTTTACTTTAAACTAAGACCTCAAGACTATAAAAACACCATGCAGGGTAGTGCACAGGTAGATTTTTTTTAAGGAGGCAACTTAGTTTGGGCATCGCTTAATGATCACAATAATAATGATGACGATGATGGTGATGATGATGATGTTTGTTTGCTTGGTTTGGTTTGATTTCGGTTTTGGTTTCATTTCGAGGCTTTTTTTTGTTCATTCTTTTACCTTCTTATTGTTGTTTTTTGTATTTCTATGCGAATTAAAATAGAAAACAAAACAACACAACAACAAAAAAAAAAAAAAAACAAACAAACAAACAAACAAAAAAGAGAAAATGAAGCTTTTGCACGTGCTTAAAATAAAGATTTTTACAAACGCCAACAATGAGTTGCACGTGCAACATACAAAAAAAAAAGAAAAAAAAAAGAAAAAGAAAAGAGAACGTTTGCAATGGCAACCCAAATCTCATTCCATTCTATAAAGAAAACAAATGAACGCCATAAAAATGTTGCTTCTACTACACACCACATCACTAACAATGCCTTAGTCAAGCAGCTTCTGTTGCATGGCTTGTTAAATCGTGGCAATAGCCTGCCTAATGCCTTCTGACTTCAGAAGCTGTAACAAGACTACTCATCGTTTCATGATTCTTATTTGTATTGTTGTTGTTGTTGTTGTTGTTGTTGTTGTTGTTATTCTTACTGCCACATTTACCTTTGCCAACATTATGTTTGGCACGTTTGGTTGACTGACTGACTGTTTGCTTATATGGATGGACTGGCTGTATGGCCCGTTGGTTGTTTGGTTGGTTGGTTGATAGATTTGTAAATTAAGGAACGGGAAAGTTTTGACATTTGACTTGAACAACAACAAAAAAATGGTTCGAAAATTACAAAAAAAAAAAACGAAAACACCAAAGACTTGTATTTGTAAACGATTTATCAGTAAAGGACATTGAAATATTAGGGCGGCACTTATTGAAAGGTGATCTAAAATCGTAATTTTAGAAAAAAAAAGTTCACTCCATGAAATAAAATTCTTTTTAATGTTGACAGGCCTGTCTCAAATCAATTTCCAAAGTCTTTACCTATTAGACCATGGAATAAAGTTGTATTTCAGCGAGTACTGGCGAATATTTCCTTAACAAACTCAAGCTAAAGATCTAGAATGCCGGTTTTTAAAGTACCAGACTAGTGTGTATTTTTGTTGGAATCACTCTCTCATTACTGATTAACATTAATCGACTGCTTTTGGAGTCAAATACCAAAAATGTTACAAAATTCATGATATGCCGTATGACAAAAGCTTGTTTCTGCAAAAATATCTCAACGGCCATAGTCTAGTAGTTGAGGAAGAGAAGGACACTGTCCTTCATCTGCTGAGTACATGCCCGACTCTTTGTCAGACGATAAAGAAGTACTTGAGTGCTTATTACATGGATAATCTGAAGTAACTCTCAAGAATTGACATTGACAGCCTAAATCGCTTCATCAGGAGCTCTGAGTGGTTTCGAGACTAGAGGATAACGGAAAACTGTGGTAACATAATGGGCCCTTTGAGGCCTAAGTGTGTTCTTCCAATTCTCTTGGATGGGCAGCCACCTCTACCTACCTACCTACCCAGTCTATAAGTCAAATGCTGTTCGGATTGCTTTCCTATCAAAACGCGTTTGTTTTGAAACCAATAAAATGATGCCACCCTAATGTTAATTAAACACACACATGCTGTGGGTATGTGCTGTTTAGTGCATGTGCCAGGATAGGTATTACTATCGCATCGGTGTTGATTACATTATTTTCTCTTCCTCACTGTCTCTCTATTTCTCAACCTCCTTCTCCCTTTGTGTGTAAAATCAAATAAAATTAAGATGTTAAGAGGCTTTTCCAGTTATAAGTGTGCGTGTATTGATGTGAGTGAGTATGTTTCTGTTTTCAAGGAATGGGAGTAGAAACAGAAGTTAAAAGAGTGTAAAAATGAAGCAGAGGCAGCAAATCCAGCAAATGAAATCCAAAATACCGTGAATGCATGTCATTAAGCAAAAACAGAAAAATTTTGCTTCAAAAAGTATTTGAAAAATTGTTTGTAGCCAAGCAAATTTACATGTCAGTGTGTGTGTTTGTGTGTGTGTGTGTGCTTTCTCTAAATTTGCTCATTCGTTCATTTAGATGAAGTGGGATTATGTGCCTATGCGTGTGTATGTGTGTGTGTCTGTGTCTGTGTTTATTTTGAAATTTGAGCCTGTTAACCCGGTTTAGAGATTATCCTTAAGAGTTAACAACGTACTCTCAGATCGTCTGTAGTATTTTAAATCAGTATCTCTGTGCTTCAAAATTGTTTCGACTGTTTTGCATTCCTCATCGTCATCATCAACATCATCCGCATCAGCATCAGAGCATCAGAGCATCAGAGCATCAGAGCATCACAGCATTAACAACAACAACGGTTTTGATAATCAGCGTGTAAAATGTTGAAAAAGGCACTTGTAAACTGAAATGCAAGAGAGAGAGAAAGAAAGAAGGAAAAAAAAATGTACAAACAACCACAGAAATTTGTTCTGCTTCTTGAACTTTCAATTACATCTTCATCTTGATAAACGTTGTGTACGACAACATGGACGAGTGTGTGTATATAGTAGCATAGCACAGCTCTCATACCCCGAAACAACCTATTTTTCTTAAGCTTAGCAGTCAGCCTCTCTCTCTCTTCTGCTGTGTGCCACTCTAATCGCAATTTCGCAAGTCGAAATCAAAGTCACAACATTTTGGGGGGGAATTTTTACTTTTTTCTTGAATTTTTCTTACGTCGTTCCATTTCATTTTTCAGCCTATTGGTGCAGAGTACAACAACAGCAACAACAAACTTACTCTTAAGATTCGTTTTTTTCCCTCTTTTTAAAGGAGATTGAATTCATGTTTCAATTCATGCAAGAGATTTTTATTTTCAATCAACACGGCATCAGACTTGTATTGAGTATGGGGGGCGGGGGGAATGCATATGCATGCAGTGGCTTTACCTTTGGCGAGGCTTTAACCGGTAAGTATTAGAAGCAAAACACGGTAGAAATTGTAAATTTTTGATCTTCTTTTGGATTCTTTAACAAGTTTTACGAATTTTGCTCAGAATGTCATTTTGAGTTGATGTTGATGGACTCTTGACTTTAAAAAATCCTACCAATCGTGTATTATAAAGAAATTTTACATTACAGAGCTCGTTCAGAGATGTCAAAAATTTCTGTCTCTTTATGACAAGAGCAGGTCACTGACACATGAGGTGAAAGACAGACTCTTCCTTCTCCTCTTCAGACTCACAGCTCGTGCAGAAGTCATTTGTCGAAATGCCAAGAGTTTCGGCATGCCTACCAAAACGAACTAGTAGCGCACTCCAATAAATCATAACAAATAGTGAAGATGGGAAAAAAAATGGTCAATGGAACTTTAAGGACAGAAGTAAAGTGACGGTGATCTCATACATAACCATATGTGGTCTCCAACAGAGCCTAGCAATATTGCACGTACCCTCTTGTTGTCGACTAGATTAAGCCTCCCTATTATATCTGTTGCTGATATCCAAGTTAATTGAAGCAATTGGATTTCCTATGACCTGTAATCTGTGTGAGCTCAGTAGCAACTCATCTGCTGCCTACAGTTTCCAACGATATCTCTATGTTTCGAAGCAAACATAAGAGTTACCTTTGAATTTGATCCGAAATTTCTCTAAGAAATCACTGAAACTATGTTCGTTAGGGATTTAAACGCAGCCAGGCTGTCCAGATAAATCAGGAGATTTTCAGGGAACATTTCACAGCATAAGTGGTATGAGAACCTAATTGTAATCCTCACTAAAGGGTTGAAATGACCAAATAGTAAGTATTGTAGCTTCTAAATTGCTTCTGTCATTTGTGTTACTAACTTTCGTTGCGAAGTAATTTGCAAAATCGGTTCTCTCCAAGGGACAGTTAAGGGGGGGAACTGGAATCTTTAAACGCTACATTTGTAGGACTATATGAGTTTGTAAAACAAAAATTTACCGTTTAAGAAACCCTCATTGCCTTGCACTTCGTAGTTACAATGCGTTTAGAATGAAGCGATGGGTGTTCGTATTTCCTTTCAATGTTTAAACGACCCCTTTGCCTTCAACGATTTGCAGATTCATTTTCACTGATTGTTTAATTAGAAAAATCAACAAAAAAAACAAAAAAATTTCAAACTTTTTACGAATGACTTGATAAGCATTGAGGTGGAAAAGTAAAAATTATTTAATGCCCGTAAATCAATAAACAAATACGGCAACAAATGCAAATAAAATAGAAATTAAAAGAATAGAAAAGAAAAGAAAAGAACTGCGAATACAACAATAAGAAAAACAAACAAAAAAAAATTAAAAACAATAACGCCGACACATACAATTGAGAATTAAAAAGTAAATAAAACTTGGCATACCTGCAAACAATCGCACTCACACGCATACACAAAGTTCAAAGGAATACAGTAGAGGAATAATGGATGTGTGTGTGTGTGTGTGTTCGAATGTTATATCACCACAAGTGAATATGATGGCTGCCAATGAATGCCGATGAATGAATGGCAACAATAACAACAACAAATAATTTTTATTGTTTATTTATTGTTCTTATTACTCGTATTGTTGTTGTTGTTGTTTTGTTGTTGCTGTTGTTATTATTGGTGTTACTATAGTAGTTTCCAATAAAAACTGAAACCACACTGGAGCTGTATTGTATTGAATGCATACACTCGTATGAATTAAACGGTGTATACGATCTCCATGTATCGACCGACCACCAATTGTGGCCAGATATCGATGTACGGCATATGGGCTTGCATGTGTATTTACATTCATATTCAGTAGAAAAGTGATGATGGTTTTTGTTGTTGTTGTTGTCTTTGTTGTTTTTATTATTATTATTATCGACGCAGCTATTGTTTGTTGTGACAATTAACACGCGAGTCTTAAATACATTTTATGGACTTTAAGTGGTAAATTTTACTTTAACACTCCTCTACCAACCGATAGTTATCTATTCAATTCACACACACACACACACATACACACATATACTGTCTTTTAAATATTGACTCAAACCTCACACACTGCGCCACATCCATATTGTATTTACACTGGGAGTCTATTAAACACTACGAGTGTATTTACATTTTGGTATTCATTTTGTTGATATTTAAACAATAACAACAAGAACAACAACAACAACAATAAACAAAAATAATAAAAAAAAATAATAAAAACAAAACAAAAACTAAACAAAAAATAAAAAATTCAATTCATTTGTTTAAGCATGCATGCATGTATGTATCTATGTATGTTCGCCTCCTTATTACAGTGTGTAGTTAAAAAGTCAACAAATTTCGATATTTACTCCACCCTCCTCCTACTCTTGTTTAACCACAATTTGAAAAGATTCAAGATTTGTTGTGTGATACTCTGCTTTTTAATTTCTCTCTCTTTTTTTTTTTTCTTCTTCTTTTCTTTCATATTTATTTAAAGAACAGCATGGGGGGGGACCTTCTCTTTTATTTTTATCGTAGAAAAATGATAAAAAAAAAGTTTTTTTTTTTGTAATTTGAAGCTTCTTCTTTTTTTTTAACTGAGAGATGAAAGTCAAAACTTTGTATAGATTTTATGGCAGCATAATAAGATTTAAAACAACAACAACAAAAAATAACAAATTAATCGAATTTATTTAATATTTAAAATTGTCTACTTTGTGCATGTAAATAAAGAAAACTTTTCCATTTTGAAAGGTAGGCAGCATTCCCCAGCACTTAGGCCAGCATTCAGGTCCATTGTAATACAACAATTAAGTCTCCAAAAGAAAATAAATCTTGCTATTGCAAGAAGTTTTGCATCATAGAGCTCGTTCAGAGAGGTCGGAAATATCTGTCTCTTTATGGCCAGAGCAGGTCACTGACACATGAGGGGAAGGACAGACTCTTCCTGCTCCTCTTCAGAATTACAGCTCCTGCAGGAGTCATTTGTCGAAATGCCAAGAATTTTGGCATGCCTACCTAAACGTCAGAGGCCCCTAATAATCGTCAATATGTAATGGATGGTCATGCAATTTAAGGACAGAAGTATGTCGCAATATTGCACGTACCCTCCTTGCTGCCAACTAGATTAGGCCTCCTTATTATAACTGTTGCTTGACATCCAAGTTAACTGAAGCAATTAGATTTCCAATGCTCCGTAGCGGTGCAGTTTCCAACAGATCTCCTTGTTTCGGAACAAACATAAGAGTTACCTTTGAATTTGATGCGAAATTTTTTAAGAAATCATCTTCAAACATGGACAAGAACGGACATTGAAACCAAGATCGTTAGTTACTTAATCGCATCCTAGCTGTCCGAGTAAATCAGGAGATTTTCAGGGAAAATTCTCCCCACTTAACAATCACTGCGCCGCTTTCAAAATTGCCGATGCTCTGATAAGACTGCAGTGGTCACCAGCGAATAAGAGAGTTTAATATCAGAACCCTTAATAAATATCCACCCTGTCACTCATGCTTAAGCCATCAGTGTAAGGCTCAGAGGAAGACCTGAAGTTATTGGAAACCTAGGAAGCATAAGGCCAGAATGTTTTACTTTTTCTGCTTCTAGTCTTCTGGCAAAAACTGTGGGGATGTAAATAAAATTGCAATGAAAAGTTTCTCAAAAAAATCTGTCATTTGGAGTCAACTTTAAACTGTAGATCCCTGTAGAACTGTAGAACACACACAACATAGCTGATATGAGAACCTAGGTTGTGATCCTGACTAAAGGATTGTAATGCCCAATTAAGTAAGTATTGTAGCTTCTAAATAGTTTCGGTCATTTGTATTACTAACTTTCGTTGCGAAATACTTTCCAAACTCTCCAAAGGACAGTTAAGGGGCAAACTGGAACCTTTAAACGCTACGTTTGTAGGGCTATATGTGCTCCTAAAACAAAACTTTACCTTTTAAGAAGCCCTTGCGATTCATTCAACAAATTTTACAATTTCTTTTCATTACATTATTGTTATTATAGTCCTTATCGTTGTTGTTGTTGTTGTTGTTACTGTGGCAGTACTGTATTGTCCACCGCCTTAGAAAACCTGTTACAATAGACTTCGGAATATTGCAACGTACGTGTCAATGACGTGTTGTCACTCACTAAATTATTATCATTGTTGTTGTTATTGTCTTTGTTGCTGGTGTGTTTTAACTACTTGCTGTGCTACTTTCTGCTACTGGAACTGTTTGTGCTACTGTTTCAGTCTCGATTTAGCAAAGGGGCTTCTGTATTTTATTTCTGTTACAATTCGTAACGCTACTGTTTGTTTGTTGGGCTTTTGAGGCTTTTAATATTTTTTCAATTCTATTCGCTTCTTTGTTTTTTTTTCTTTATTTTTATTTTTTTGGTTTTTATTTTCAAGCAATTGTTGTTGAAAGTCATTGTTATTGGTTTTTCTGTGTGTGTTTTTTTTTTTTTGTTGCTGTTTTGTACCTGTAATAATGGTTCATTATAATGTGACAGAAAAATAAAAA
>QOCX01000002.1:577313-598090 GCA_005959815.1 Sarcophaga bullata
GCGCTCCTTTTGAGTTTGAGTAGCCTTACCGTACGCACTCCATACAGTTTTGAATTTTCTACACCGTTCTGCTCGTGTGCGTAGCCATCGAAGTCGGTCATCGATTCGTTAAGCTTTGTTAAGCTTACATGCCCCCAGAGGGATTCTAAAAGTGGAGTCAGCAGAGTTCTGTGATTGTGTCATGCTTGGTTATTTCATGCGTTCTGCAGTTACCCGAAATATTATTGTGTACTGGTACCCATATCGGCAACAAAACCTAAACATTTCATATGCAAAACAAATTTCTTATTGGCAATGCCCGAAACGTTAAAGAGGCGATTATTAACTGCTTGGGAATTTCCCATGAGTTTTTCTCAATAAAACTTGTTTGTTTTAAACAAAACCAGTTCTATTGATCCGTTATTGCAAAATAATTACAAATTTTTAACCGAAAAGAAAAGAAAATCGCAGCATGCAGTCTAAACACGAAATTGTCGTGCATGCAGTCTAGTTGTCAAACAAAACAGCTGCTTAACTACAATATTTTTACAACAACGACTTGGTGATCGATAGTCTTAAGGAATGTCAAACTGCATGAAGTCTAGAAAATTGCTGCATGAATGCAGAAAATCTAGTTTGGATAAGATTTAAAGGGTTTTCTTTTAGAAAATTTGCTCTTGATTTGCCTTTATTGTAATTAGAAGAAGAAGAAGAAAGTTGATGAACGCTCCATAATGTTTAATTTCGTTCCTTAAGTAGAGTATTTTCGGCATCTGCATTTTTATGTGGTGTGTTCCATCATGCTTACTTACTTACTTACTGAATTGGCCATTAACAATCTGATTAACGCATTTCGGCCTGCCGCAACACATCCTTCCAGGCGCCTCTGTTTCATGCGCACCTACGTCAGTTGGTCACACCAATGGATGACAGGGCTTAAACGATTAAAGTCCTCATTGGATTTATATTTTTATGTGGTTGGTTCCAAGCCTACGAGCAACCCAAATTTATCGTCCAGGGGATTGGACTTCGTTGCATGCACTAATTACCATCTAGCGGATACTAGCATGCCATCCTGGAGGGGCCACGAGGGGGCTGCGTGTCAACTTGAATACAGCAAAGCAAGGATGGTCCTGGAGGTCGCCTGGAGCTTGACCGCAGTCAGACTAAAATTTTCTCAAAAACAACAAAAGCAACATCAGTTTTTTTTTTACTAATTTTCCCTTAAGGAACCCTAGTAACAATAAGAATCTGAGCGAAAAAACCCATCATAATTCTATTAATCGATGACAATCTTAAAAAACTGGAAAACTACCTGGTCATTAAACACACAAAATTGCGGTTTTCCCATACAATACTACACCGCACCTCTCTATTACCAGCAATAGCAACAACAACACTTCATTTCCTAAACGATTCAGAACAACATGCCCACTTGCAGAGAACATACAGCAAAAGTAGGAAACATTAACGAGTACGGGTATCACTTCGTCATCATTTACTCATTTAGAGGCAGTCAAGTTATAGAAGTTAGGAAAACACACGCATACAAGCACATACATACATACATACGTACACCACGACCAATTTGCACAAGAGTAATGGGAAAAAAGGTTTCATGCTGTGCTCTTGTACGTATACGTATAAGAAGACCGTAGAAAACCGAAAGAAAGAAGCGGTGCAGTGTGAAATACAATAGTATTGGTGAAGTGAAACGTATTGCACAATTTAAAAAAGAAAAAAAACAAAAACTTCTCGTGTTCATGCAACAATATTTTCGCACCCGATTACGATTGTTATTGTATGGAAAGGAAAAAAAACGAAAACCAACAACAACAACAACAAGAAAAGAATACAGGAAGAGAGCAAAAGTACTTTTGGAATTACACACGTACCAACCGCACACACATAGACATCATACTTAAAAACCATCTCTTGGACGTATCACATGGCATATCGTACTTAAAAAAAAAACAAAAAAAACATTTTTTTGGTGAGTGAACCATTCATTCATTCAGCCAGTCAGTCACTCATTTATTATTGTCATGTATTGCCGATTATTTAAGGCAAATAATTGAAAGAAACTCCACACAAATGAACGAATAAATGCGTACCAAAAACAAAAAAACAAAAACAAAAAACAACAACAAAAATTACTCGAGCGTATAAAAATAATGCCCGTGTACCACTCTCACTCTACTTACTCACTGCCTAGGGCAAGCGAGTATCTTTAAGTGATTTGTAAACAAATTGAAAGGCGTACACGTGTCAAACCACCACATCTCTTTATAAAATTTTTCTTTTTTTGTTTTTGTTTTTGTTTTTGGGTTTTTAGTTAAAAAGAATAACTTTACCTTGCTTTTTTAAAAAGAAATGATTTGAACCGTGCTGAACCGTACTGAACTGAACTGAACTGAACAGCATAGAATTGGGCGAAATGGTAAGGAAACAATAATAAAAAAAGAAAGAAAAGAAAAAAAAACAATATTTTGTGGAAAAAATCTGTACAAATGCATGTCTACGGTAAGTAGATTTGATTTTCCAACAAAATAAAGGGAGGAAGGGATTGCTTAGAATTGGATTACTTTTACAACAAATTGTGGCAAATATGGTTTGTATTTATTTACCGTTAGAATTATAACAGTTTAGCAGCAGGAAACATCAACTAGAAAAACAAAATAAACAGAAAAAGAAAACGCGCATCAAATTTAACCTCACTTTTGCAAGATAAACAAACACACACAATCGCATTAGTATTCCTTAATGACGACCGTGCAATCAAACATTGGACCCTGTCAAGCGTATAAGTACAAACAAACGATGGGAAAATACTCGGCACGAAATGTAAACTAATCTGGGATTTAATGAAAAGGTACTTAGGTTTGATCAAAATTACACAAACAAAAATGGGGTAGAAGAGGCACCGCTATTTTCTGTTAGTTGGCTTACACAGATATTGAGTAATTGATTAATAATAATGTATACTCCCGTTATTTTTGGTTAATTCCTAAAGTGCTGAACAGTTAAGTTGGTATCTTTATTTCTGCTTAATTTCATGTGGTAAATATCGCTTTATTATGCCCCGTCTTTCTGCACTACTCTCTACAACAATCAACACACTACTTTTCAATGAGGTCTTTGACTGTTACTTTGTTATGCTGCCCTGTGGATTCCAATCCAAAGTTCATCGCAAAATTTTTTGTGGTTATTTCCACGATTCACCCTAGCTTTGCCTTTTTTGCTTCGGAGGTATTAACATTTTGCAGCTAAGTAAGTGCTAAGCGTACCATTGTAGGTCCTAGGATGATAGCATTGACTAGAAACACCAGCATATTTGAAAATGTATGACACCGGGAATCTAATCCGTAATTATCATTTTAAAATTGGAGTACTTACTTAATTAGCCATTAACAACCCGATAAAGGGATTTCGGCCTGCCGTAATACATGCTTCCAGGCGTCTCTGCTTCTTGCGCACCTATGCCAGTTAGTCACACCAATCGATGACAATGCCACCTCGATTTAATCCCTCCAACGCAAACAAGCTCGTCCTCTTCGCCGACTTCCGCAGATCTGCGTATTAAATACCCGTCTCGCCGGAGCATCCTCCTCATTTCGAACGACATGGCCGAGCCAACGCAGCCGCTGGATGTTAGTACGCTGCACAATGGCTATGTCGTTGAAGAGCTCATACAGCTTAGAGAATATGGTATACCATGGTCTTAATATATTGTCAGGGCAAAACTTAAGGTTTTAAATTTGAAAATTTTCATTTAAAACATACAGGAGCGCAACTAAAGCTCTTCCCTTCAGTAGCAACTGCATATCATTAGGCATTTTAATCCCTTCTTGCAGCAATGTAAACCGAAAGCTAATAAAATAGTTACGCTACCCAATACTGGCTTCTGTTGCTTACACAACAGCAATAACAACAATAACGATATGATAATCGTTGTATACGTTTACAACACTAAGCATATATACGTACGTATGCATGTATGTATGTGTGTATGTATGTTGAATGTGCTTAACTTTTATGGCAAAAATATTACCAGTTATACGCTCATAAATTTCCTTGGGGTTGATGACACTCTTACACTCTTCCATCCATTCCAACCATCCATCCATCCATTCGACCAACACTGCACGTCAACATTATTAACCCCAAAAACAGATTTACAGATTTACGTGTTAATAGCGAACATACGTTCGTTTGCATTATGCATTGTAGTGGTGGTGTATTGTGTTGTTGTTTATTACTTTACATTGTATTGTGTTACATTGCGATTACGATTACGTTTACGATTACTTTGTACAATTGTGCTTATGTGGTGAATTCAATGAAAGTATAAGCAAGTGTAGTGTATGTATGTGTATGTATGTATATGTGTGTGAATGTGTGTGTTGAGTTGTGTTGTTGTTTTTTATTTTATTTATTCAATAATTTGATCCCAAGGGATCTAATTTGTGATTTTTAACCATTTTTTTTTTGTATTTCTCTCTCTCTCTCTCTCTCTCTCTCTCTCTCATTGTAAATCAGAAAATATTATAAGTGAACAGCAATAGTAACCGCGCTGCAATCAAGGATGCTGTGCACACGCACTTATAAAGTAAAAATTTTTGATACTTAAACTGCAGAAAGAAGAGAAGAAAACGTGATGTCGTCGTCTATGTACACCAAGACCTTAAAGTTATGTATGTTGCGTTGTACTGTTAGAAATGAAATCAAAATAATGTGTCCCCAGTGAATTTTCTGAAAAATATTTCGTTTTTTATTGAATAAAAAATAAATAAAAAAAAAAACATGCCAACAAACGTACGGCCAGCTACTACTACATAGTGGTGCTAGAACAGAAGTTAAGAAAAGAAAACCGATATGAACGATAGAATACAACAGTAAATGAAAGAAACAATACGTTTTAATGTTTTGCAATATGAAACGATGATGATAGAAAGGATAATTTATTGTAAAATTATAAAATAATCTTTTCCATCATAGTGAGAATAGCAAGAAGCCACGAAACCTAGCTTTATTAGATCCAGTTCAGTCTTAAGTATTGGGCCGTTAACACAGAGAGAACAATATGGTGATAGTGACTTGATTGTGGTTTCAATTTCAGTTTGAAAATCAATGAGAATGTATCCTAATCAGCAGAAGTCGATGCAGTAAACACCGGAATATCACATAACAGCTTACTATGGCAATACCTAATAAGTTTTTCTATAAATATGCCAACAATGCAGCTCTAATTAGCATGCTAATGTATGTAAGAAGCCGCCGTGGTCTAGTAAGTAGTGTGGTGGCTTATTAGACGAAAGGCCAGGGTTCGAATCCCCGGTCAGACATCAAAAACGAAAATATTTCTTCGGCGACTTCCTCCCAGCAGATTTCTGGCAAAAACTCTGAGAGTAAATAAAATTGCCATGAAAAGTTTCTCAAAAAATCTGTCGTTCGGAGTCGACTTTAAACTGTAGGTCCCGCCACTCATGTATAAAATTAACACACACAACATAAGTGGTGTGAGAAGCTAGGCCGTAATCCTGACTGAAGGGTTGTAATGGTCAATTATGTATGTTATGTATGTAATGTATGCAGTCAATAAACTTCTTTCCGTACTGACAGTGGAAAGGTTTTGTGTCGATTGAATAAATTGTGTCCGAATTATTGTCGAGCAGTTTCATGAATAGAACAGTAGCTTATACATCCTATTACTGAATTTTGAACGTGCAGTCGCTACTGTATCCTAACCGAGTCAATGGGAGGCACGACACAGCAATGGCTAACCCAAAATTAAAACCCTTTTTCGTGAGCTTTAAAAACCTGCTGCTGCAAAGGTGATGACTGTGCACTTTTCGCTACCAACACAGGCGCCTTTTCTCCTAACTAAGCACAATGTAATGAAGTTAACAAATGCCTTAGCACCATATGATGTTCGTTGGAACATGAGAATACTCTGCCTCTGCCATATAGATTATGCAGATTTCTTTTCCTACCGCCGTTTCTTCTCCTACCGCCTTCAGGAATACAACTGAAATACATTGAACTGTTACTTCATTACACTTTGATTTTTTCAATTCGCCAAAAAAAATATCTTTTGATATTCTACGATACTTTTTAAAACATGTTTCATAAAATTTTTATTTAACTGTTGATGAGCTCAGTATATGCTTAAATAGTTACCCAAATACCAACCAACTTTTTAAGACTTCACTATTCATAGAAAAAAAAAACTTTGAAGTCTATTTGCAGTCATACTTTCTGTCAAACAAATTCCCAATTCAGTTTCGTTTAGAAATAAAAAAGAAAAAAAAAAAAGGAAACAAAAAAGGAACGATGGCTCCTATTCCCCTAAGCTTTTGGCTACAAAAGTACCTCAAGTAACATGGTTTCTTTTTGTACGTGCCTCATGTATCTGTTCAGGATAAGATGAATTTCTTTGCTTCATTTGTACTCTACACTACTGTGCCGTTATGGTAAAAGGTATACTATGTTTATAGTTATGTTTGTAACAATTTCAGCAGCATTTCTTAATCCATGGATAATAATTGTCGAAAGCTTCAAGTTCTTGGTAAAATTTTTTCACTAATACTCCTTAAAATGTCATTAGTCTTGAGGTTTTATTTTGATTATCCAGCTCTTATTCAAACAATCTATCAAGAAAGGCTGTATTCAAGAGCAGCACATCTATGTTATTGCGACTTCCTCAGTTATTATTATCTTCTGTACTAAATACACTAGTCCGCATAGAAAATATTTTCGACCACAAAAGTAAAATCTGCCGGTTGCTAAACGTGAGTAATACAGCACGAGCTACATTATTATTATTTGACGCCAATGGTTGGTTGGATGGCTGACTTGTACAACAGAAAATTCGAATGAATCCAAGGATAGATAGGATAATTGAAGTCTTCGTAGTCTAGTAGAGAATGCTTCGGCCTTAGAATTGAGGGCATAATTCAAACTTCAGGTCAGACATCTCTACGTTATCCTCTCAGCAGTCTCCTGCAGTAGCAGTCTTAAACTGTAGGACCGACCACACTTGAATAAACATTGGTTATTGGTTGTTGGTCTGGGTCCTAACTCTGACTGAAGAACTGTAATGACGAATTAAATAAGACGTAAGTTCGGAAATTAAATCGCAAAATGAGCTCGATCCACATCATAGATCGGCAATGAATCCTTTTTTCGCTACTCATAAGCACTCAAGTAATTTTGAATATAAGTTAGTCCAATAATATTGAAATTTCACCACGTAGTACGTACTCTGATTCATTCGTACTCTTCTCGCTACAACTTTGATTTATCAGTACATGTTGCAATGAGTACGCGTACAACGTTGACATCAAACTCATACCATTTGAAATATGTTTGATTCATAAGCCGCCTGCTCATTTAAATTCATAACTTTAGAAAAATACTTCGAGTGACTTGAATAATTCATTAAAATTTACAGTCTTAGCTAGTTATTGTTGCATTTACAACAACTGAAAAAAGAGACACATAAGCAAACAAGACAGAGCAGCAAGCAGAGCAACCAACACATAACCTTCTAGTGAGTCTTTTAGTGTTCGTACGCGATTCATATTTATTTTGTGATACGCGAATATGTTAAGTCATGGAGAGTCGAAATCAACAACAACATCATACGTGTTGTTAAGTATGAAGGAATATGATGAGTACGTACTTCGAACTTAGAATATGAGTAGAGAGGTTCCATGATATTAAAATACGTATGAATGCGTGCGTATAAGTATTAGAAATTATGAGTTTGATTCGATTCGATTTGATCTCTGATGTAGAGCATCTCGAAATACGGTTTGACCGACTGTCTTTCTTGCGTTTTTTTCCATTTGGTTTATTGGTAATTCCATATCATTTTCCAGATGACCATTTTTAGTTGAATGTTGTTTTTGTTTTTTGTATCATTTTTGTCCATTGTTTTGTTATGGTTCTTCTTTCCTTCTTTTTTTTTCGTGATCATAATAAATGTTTATGCGTTTCTCCTTCTTCTTCTTCTTCTTCTTTTTATTGTACGAAAATGTCATTTGTGAACACTGGCTTCCCTACACTCTTCCTTATTTTTTTTCCCTCTTTTTTTTTTGTACATTTTCTTGTTAAATGTGTTTGTGTGTGTGTACCAGCCAGAAGAGTAACTATCTGGCAATATGAAGTTGCTTCCATTGTTTTCCCCAAAAAAAAAAACCGAAGAAAAAAATTGAAATTTATTCCATGAATGTTTTGCTTTCCTTTTTATTCGTCTTTTTCTCCTTTATTAATATTTGCTGTTGTTGTTGTTGTTGTTGTCTTTTTTATAGTTGTTGTATTGTATGGTAATTTCATTTTTAGCCATAATTTATGAATTCATATCGATGATGATAACTGATGGCTGATGGCTGTATAGTTAAGTGGTTTGGTTGGTTGCCTGGTTGCGATATTCATGCGATGGCGAACGACTATTCTTGACTACGTTTCATGGTCTCTTTATTTTATTCCAAGGATTTATGTTCAAAATAAAAAAAACCCCACTCCTACTGTCATAATCAATATTCGTTTGATTATGGTTAACTGATGCAAGAAAATGAAACAAGATGGTGAATTTATTTTTATACCTGCGTGCTTCATTGAAATGGAAAACTAACTAACATGGTCCGCTCTCTTTTCTGTTTATTTTTAATATAAGTATTGTTCAACGGAAGTTCTTAATCATTAATGATTGAAGAATTTAAAATTCAATTTAAAAAAGGATTATTTTTTCCAGTTTAAAAATTATCAAAGATACTGCATGAATACAATGACAGTTTTGGAATGCAGGCCACAGGGGTCAATGTGATACCACAGTTTTTCATTATCCCCTAGTGCTGAAATCTCTGACTCTGAGCTTCTGAAGAAGCGACTTAGGCTGCCAATAATAGTTCCACCAGATCGTGTACATTGTCTCGAAACCTTTCTGAACGTCTGATGAAGCGACTTAAACTTAGTTCCACCAGTTCGTATACATAGTAGGCACCAAGATGCCTTCTTCTCCTACGATATAGTGCCGGGCATGTACTCAGTAGGTGAATGATGAATAACAGTCTCAATCTCTTCCTCATCGCCGCAGATACTACATTAGCAAGATGACCAAGCTCAATCGGCCTCCCATGCTTGCCTGTAATGATCTCGACAACAGCCATACTAAGCGTGCTTCTTTGGATTTAAAGCAGATTTATCAAGCTACCTCTAACCACTTTTTACCAGATTTTCAGAGCCATTCTTACCGTGTTCGAAGCAGGTCATCTATTGTTGACGGAATCAATGACTTTGGTAATGCAAAAAAGGGGCATCTCATTATCCCCCCGTTACTTTAGCTTCTGTAGCTGATTTATGCGGCACATCACAACTGACAGTCAATAGAATAATAGGGACACGCAATGTCATGAAATCACGCGTATTTATTAGAATAGCAGAGCAGGCACATGAACAAACCAATCAATTTAGTAGACTTCTGAGAATTAGTCAAGAGGAGACAAAAGGAGAAATCGCCGTAATTTNNNGTGTTGGCTTATTTGACATGAAGCCCTGGCTCACAAGCCCTCCAGTCGCAAATCTCGAACGTAATGAAATATGAAATTTCTTCGACGACTTCCTCTATCAGCAGATTTCTGGCAAAATCTCGGAGGGTAAGTAAAATTGCCATTCCTCAAGAATCTGTAGCTCCCGACCACTCATGCATACAATTAACACACACAATAATGGTTTTGTGAGAAACTAGGTTGTAATCCTGACTCAAGGATTGTAATGACCAATAAAGTAAGTAAGTAAATGCCATATACCGACAACTACTTGATTTTATCGACCTTTTGCCATGTTGCTACAATTCAAACTGCTACAATTCAAACTGCGAAGCTGTCTTAGACAGGAAAACCTCTGATGTATTGCAAGTCCATAGTTTTATACGTTTTCACTGCAGGCTTTAAATAAAATACGAAAAATATGAAATCTTTTAAACAATAGAAGAGGAAAGAAAACGAAAAAAAGTGCAACAAAAAGAAACGAATTTCCTTGAAATCTTGTTGTATTCGCATAAAAATCAAAATTCTTGAAAATTTATTTTTTATTTCGTATTTCTTTTTTGTTTTTTCGTTTTTTTTTTGTTTTTCTTTATTAAACTACTCAAGCAAAGATTTCCAGCAGAATTTTGTTTTATTTTTTTATTTTTCATTTTCATTTTGAGTTTTTTTTTGGTGTGTCTTAAGGTCTTGTCTGACAAAAAAAAAGGGGAAAAAAGAAAGAAGGAAAACAGCTCGAGGTTTATCAAATTTTGAAAATCTGTTTTTGCTTTTGCTGTTGCTGTTGCTGTTGCTGTTGCCATATTTGCATGTTGCAATCATATGTACGTATGTATGTACGTAGAAAGAGAGCGAAAGATGGACAGACAGTACTACTACAGTAAATTTAGTTTAAATATGAGTAGGTGTAGATGGTTGCAACCATATTTTTTGTCTTAACAAACGAACACATACATACACACACACACACACACACACACACACATAAAGGGAACCAAATTCAATTGAATTGAATAACCCACTGAATGGAAACCATTTTTAGGGTCTCTTTTAGTCTGGCTTTTAAATTTTTCAATTCAGTTTTTTTCTTCTTCTTCTTCTTCTTTTGTTGCGATTTATTTTGTCTGACTTTTAAACAATACCTTTAAAGCAACAACAGCAACAACAGCAATAACATCAACAGCAATAACAACAACAATAACAAAAAGCTAAAACTAAAACTGAAGCTGAAGCTGAAGCAATGAAAATGATATGAAACACGTTGCCACTGTAGAGGAGGCTTAAAAATGTTTTGCTGAATACCACTGAACAGAACACACAATACCAACCGCCAGCAATCAATTCCTCAAACCACTTTACCAAACCACCATATCAACTTGTATGTTGTCGTCAATGCATGTACGTGTGTTTGTGTGTGTGTGTGTGTGTATAGATAGATAGTGTTTGGTGGCACAATATGGAAGTTACTTTTTGGTATAATGCTCTCTGATACCATTTACTGTTACAACCATTTACTGACAACCACCCAACCAACCAACCAACCAACCATCCAACCAACCGAGCAACCAGTCAGCCAGCCAGCCATCTCGCCAGCCAACCAGTCAGCCATAGAATAAACAAAACGCCAACATATATTGGCAACAACACACACACCAACATATGTACATACACCCCTAATACTGATGTACATACGGACATTTATCTAAATCGACAAGCAAGTACAAACAAACAAACAAACAAACGAACAAGAACAAACAGAATCTTTTTCGTTTTTTTTTTTTTATTTTTGTTTTGCTTCTCATTTTGTTTTCGTATGTTTCCTTGCCATACACAAGTGTCAAAAGGAACCAAGAGCAACGACGACAAAGTGAAGGCTTAAGTTGTATCAACCACCAGCATCAGCATCAGCATCACCACCTCCACCGCCACCACCACCGCTGCCACTGCCACTAGCATTTTAGCCAACCAACAAGAATAACCAAAAATAACAACAACAAGAAAGGCAGCAACTACAACATCATCATCAGCTTAAGCACCATCACCACCAGCAGTCAGCCAGTTAGCCAGCCAGCCTCACTCACATCCTTTTCAATTCAAAGCATCTCCATCATCAACGTTGTCGTTGCTGTCGTTGTCGTCTCCATCGTGTATTGTCGTGTCTGTCTAAACAAACCAGAAGAATAAAAAAAAAAGCTGCTGATTCTCTACCTTTTTTGTTGTTGTTATTGTTGTTGTTCATTGAATTCTTTTTATGTTGCTGTTGCTGTTGCTGTTGGATAAAACAAAAAACGGAAAGGGGGGAGGAGGTAGAACAAAAATTATGTTTCTTTAAAAATGTTACAAAAGGTGGTAGCTGCGTTGTTGTAGTTTTTTCTTCTTCCTTTTTTCTTTTTTTTTTCTTTTTTTTTTTTCTTTGTTGAAGGGGGCTTTTATAGAATGTTTAAACGTTGCATTGGCCACAGTGGGTTGCTTTCAATGAAATCCATTTTCTTTTTACATTCACTTTTATTTGTTCAATCAGGCATGCTTTTCAATATTTTAAGCCATAAATGATTAAGAAATGATGCGAAATATTTCATTTTCGCTGGGCTTATACAAAAATCTTGATAACATAAGCTGGATTCACCCATGGTTTCGGAAAACAAACAGCTTTACTTACCAGAGATGAGCAATGAGTATTCAAAAAGATGAGTCGAATCGAAATCATACTCATAATGTCTGATACTTATACGCACATACATACATAATTGGCCATTACAACGCTTCAGTCAGGATTACGGCCTAGCTTCTCACACCACTTATGTTGTTTAAAGTCGACTCCGAACGACAGATTTTTGAGAAACTTTTCATGGCAATTTTATTTACTTTCAGAGTTTTTGCCAGAAATCTGCTGAAAGAATGCCGCCGAAGAAATATTTTTTCCATATTTTGTTTTTTTTGATGTCGACCGGGGCTTCGAACCCTGGCCTTTCGTCTAATAAGCCAACACACTACCTACTAGACTACGGCGACTACTTATACGCACGCATTCATTATTATTTTAATACCATGGAACCTAGCTCTACTCATATTCAAGTACTCATCATATTCATACTTAACAACACGTATGATGTTGTTGCTGTTTCTAATCTCCATGACTCAACATACATGTTCACGAATCACATAATAAGTATGAATCGCGTTCGAACACTAAAATACTCATTTCTAATGATAGAGTCAATAATTCTATCTTATCTTATCAAAAATATAACAAATACGCCTGTTTTGATTTCAAAAATATTCTACCAAGTCCCACCTACTAAGTTTAAGCATAGACTGACCTGAGACTTTCCCAAAATAAGCAGAATGAGGCCAACAAAAAAAAAAATTCTTTCGAACACAAAAGTTAAAACAACTTTCCAATGAAGTTTTGCAATGAGGCAGCGTATATCGATGCGAAAAACTTTGAAAGACAAAACTTTTATTAAATAATAGCTGCGCCACTGTGCAACATCGCTCAGAATTTCATTTCTAAACATAGTGGCAACTGCCAACATCCATCTATTCTTCGATATTTCTGTTCTGTTCTGTTCTGTTTTGTTTTTGGTTTTTCTCTATAAAGTCTCAACCAAAATCTACTGGGTGTGGTTATATGCGTTTCTGTTACTGCTGTTGGCTTTCTTTTTTAACCGTCTTGTATAAACGAAAGAAAAAAAAATTTCCCCAAAATAAACAGAAAATTGTATGCGAAAATGCTACCAAATGAATGAAAGAAACGACGACGAAGAAGAAGAAGAAAAAAACTTTCATAAGAAATGGAGAAAAAAAAAATTACATGGAATACGGCCTAAAATATACGACAAGAGTTTTTGCCACAAAAAAAAAACAACAACAACAGCAGCAGAAACAAAACAGCAACTTTAAAAATCCCCAAAGCCAAGAATACTTTATGAAAACCCATAGTCATGTAGTCGCTTTTGAAATTATCAAAAAAAAAAAATTGAAAAACAACAACAAAAACCAAAAAACAAAACGAAACATTGAAAACATTTTGTTCACATTATTTCTTTACATGGATTTTTCCTTTCTTCGAGTTGGCCAGTAAACAACAACAACAAAAAACATCAGCAACAACAATATTTTGTATTAAAAAAATTATAAAAAAAATAAAGAGGAGCCCTTTATTATCAAATGGTATGAAGCAATGGAAAAAGAAGTAGAAAATGAAACAAAAATTACTGCCTTAAATTCGTATTGACTTGATTTCACTTGCAGTTCTCTTCAACAGTATCGAAAACTAAAGGAAGTTGTTCTTCGTTTGTGGACAATTGTGATTTGATTGAACACTGCTTAAATTAACTGAAATGCGTAAATTTCGAAATAAAAATTGAATTCTAGAAGAGTTTACAATTCCGAATTTAATACCAAATCCGGACTATAACAGAAATGCATAAGAGCTTACCAATAAAACCCCAAAAACCATAGCAGCCTGTGGCGGAAGTCACCATACTCCAGTAGGTAGGTAGTAGTAGACCGTGGATCAATCAATTCCTGGCTCTGACTTAACGAAAATATGAATTTGAAAAAATATTTCTTCAGCGGCTTCCTCTCATTAGTCTTCTGACAAAAACTCTGAGAGTAAATAAAAAATTGCCATGAAAAGTTTCTCAAAAACAAATTTGTAGTCCAGAGTGGGCTTTAAACCGTTGGTTCCACTACTCATGGCTAAAATTAACGCTTATAACAGGGCTGTAGTGAGAAGCAAGATCGTAATCTAAAAAACTAAAAGATGGATAAGACCAATTATGTAAGTTATTTTCTGTCACCCACTGTATAAACGAAGACTAGAGTAAAACTTTTTTTTTTGTTTGTAAAGAGTATGTCAACTTTGCATAGATTGCTAGCAGCTCACATTATAAGCGATTTTCTATAGACAATAATTTCCATATGTTGCTAGTGCTGATGCTGGTGCTGCTGCTGTTCGTATTAAAATTATGGTGCTTAAAAGATGGCTTTTTCTAGTTTTTTTTTTATAACTTTATGTTGTTAATATTCTAAGTGTTCATATGCCTATGTGTGTGTGCCTGTATATGTTTATGTATGCGTTTATGTTTGTGTTTCTGTCTCCGAGTTTAAATGTCTCATTTTCATTTTCATAAATTTATTTTTCAATTGAATTCATACGGTTGTTAAACTATTTCATACTTCAAATATCATTGTATCGTCACATCATACAGCATAGCACAGCACAGCACAACAGAACATAACACATCTCAACACATCAGTATCCTCATCATAATCTAGACAAGCAACGAACCAGTCAGCCATCCAACCATACATCCAACCATCTATCCATCCTGGTTATTTATCTATTCATTCTATCTGCATATGTGTACGCATACATACATATGTACATATATGTGTGATTATAAATATTCTATCATGTATGTATGTATGTATGTATGTATGTATATAGGGTATCATGTTTATTTTGATTTTTTTTTTTTGATTTTTTTTGTAAGCAAGTCGTCAGTCTGTATGAATACATTTACGTATGAGAGATACAAACTCATGCCTTTACAAATCTTGTATCATTTCGAATCATCACTTTGGTTTGTTTTGTTTTGTTTTTTTTTTTCATATTTTCTTTGCCTATACTTGTGGTACTTCACCCACCTCTAACCTTTTTTTTTCTTTACCTTTTTTGTTGCAATTGATATTGCTGTTGCTGTTGCTGTTGCTGTTGTTGCTGGCACTCACCAACACAATCTTTTATCTTTGTTTCCTTCTCATCGCATCACATCTCTTCACTTCGCATCGGTTTTTCTCTTCACTTTTCTTTTTCTATGTTGTTTTCTCCTTTTTTTTCTCTTCTTTGAATAGCAAAAACACAACAAATGTACAAGAACAAGAACAAGAACATGAAGAGAGACAAAAACAACAACAAAAACAACAACAACAACTCAACTCAACTCAACACAAAGAAATAAAAAGAAAGAATCTCCATGTACGTGTGTGTGTCTGTGCGTGTGTGTGTATTTAACTTGTTAAGTAGTCACTAGTAAAACGTTTCTTTTTTCTTCTTCTTATTTTTGCTGTTGTAAGTTCTTTCGTTTCTTTTTCTTCAACATTTTTCAAAAAGGACTTTACAACAACAAAAACAACAACAACACAAAAATATAAATTACGATTGTAAATGTGTCTGCATGTGTTTGTGTAGAAAACTGTTTTTCTTCCATTTGCTTAAAATTCTATAAAAGATTGCATGTGTATGTGTTTGTACGAGAGCCTGTGTTTCTATTGAAGGCTTTAGAACTGTTGTGTTCATAAGCATACGATAAACAGAAAACCCAGTGAACAATTTCTATTCAACCTATCGAACCAACGGAGTAATCTGAATTTTTTTTTAGCTTCAATCGCACAATTAAACGTTTTATTCAAAAGTGGTTGTCCCCTAAAGTCTTGCCAAATAAGACCTCCCCAAGGTAAGGAACTCTGTTTCTCGGATGCTCGCAAATGAATACATCAGCAGGCTGTTTTAGATGCGATGACTAGATTCGGGGATATGATTTACTATAGTAAGAGGCTCCTACCCAGGCAGACGAAATCGACTCTATCTTAACTGAGACATCCGCCCAGGAAATAATCAATTGTCCCAACCTTTTCCACATTGTCACAGCCACTAAAGTAATAATAATACCCATTCGTAGGACATGTGTTCTAGTAAATATAGCCGCTAATCTGATACATTTTCTCTGTTGTAATTTTGTGCATCTGGTGTTATGATCAAGCCAACTGAGCCTAGCAATCCTATAAGATTCAATAGGCCATCATATAGAATAATAACTGTCGTATAACGCAACCATTTAAGCTAAGCCCTTTGAGGCGGCCGCCAATCTAACCTAACCTTCATCTCGAATTCTCTTATTACAAGAGAATAAAAATGTCACTGTTATGCCGATGCCAACCGTGATACCACCACCATACATTCCATACGCTTTCCTCATAATTCTTGGTTTTCATTTTCTTCAAAATCTGACTGCTTTTGAAAGAAAATGTTTGCTGGGTAAATAATTTGTATACACAATTTTTGTTGTAGTTGTTGTATAATGTACGTGCTAGTGCTTATTTAGAAGAAATAAAGACTGTGCTTCAGATCGAACTCAGTAATCAAAGCTTAGTTACATTCTGATCAGAGATCGGCAATGAATCGTTTTTTTTTTTGCTACTCTTAAGCACTCATGAAATTATGAATGTAAGTGAGTCCAACAATATTGAAATTTAACTACACCCTCTGATTCATTCGTACTCACTCACTACAACGTTGATTAATCAGTACAGGTACTCATTGCAACTTGTACTTTGACATCAAACTCATACAACTTTGACATCAAACTCATACCATTCGAAATATGTTTGATTCATAAGCCGCCTGCTCATTTAAGTTCATAATTTAAAAAAAAAATACTTCGAGTGACTTGAATCATTCATTAAAATTTACAGTCTTAGCTAGTTATTGTTGCATTTACAACAACAGAAAAAAGACACTTAAGCAAACAAGACAGAACAGCAAGCAGAGCAACCGACACACAACCTTCTAGTGAGTATTTTAGTGTTCGTACGCGATTCATACTTATTCCCTGCACTATTTATTCATACATATACACGAAGTATATGTTGAGTCATAAAGAATAGAAATCAACAACAACATCATACATGTTGTTAAGTATGAATACGATGAGTACATACTTCAAACTTTGAATATGAGCAGAGGTTGCATGATATTAAAATAAGTATGAATGTGTGCATATAAGTATCAGAAATTCTGAGTATGATTCGATTCTAATCATCTTTTTGAATACTCATTGCTGATCTCTGGCCAATACAGAGAATTGTTTCATAACGTACAACCTTACCATTTGGCGATTTCAGACTTCCGGCGAAAACCCTGAGCGTGAAATAAAGTTGCAAGGAAAAATTTGTTGTTCGGATTTGACTGAAACTGTACGTCCCACTAAACAGAACATGGGTGGTGTGAGAGGCTAGATTATTATCCTTACTAAAGACTGTTAATGGTAAAATTATGTAAGTTAAGTAAACTTCTTTATTCTATGTATTCTTCTTAAGGAAAACTTACACTTGTGGAACACATTCTTTGTTAAAACTATTCCTGGAACAGTCTTTAGAAAATTATTAATATGAATACATATACATATGTATTGTATTATGTATGAATGTATGTGTGCATGTGTGTTTATATGTGTGTTTGTGTTAATACTTGTCCATAAATGATACTTAAAATTTGTATAAGAAAACAACAATACCATGGGTTTGCATCTGTATATGTATGTTGAGAGAGAGTGTGTATGTATGTATGTATATGCAAACAAGCATTTCTGCTATTAAAAAATGTGAAAAGTTAAATAGACAGAAAATTGTTTAGACTTTCAAACAAACAAGAAAAAAGTATACACGCTCAAAAGAGTAAAAAAAAATCCATACAAAGAAGCTGCTAAAGTTAGAAAGCAAAAAAAAAAAAGAAAAGAGGAGTCCTTAATTTAAAATGAAAAACTAGAAGAAGAAGAAGAAGAAAAAAAGCACACAAAAGAATTTCTGGAAAACCAATACAAGACGAAGATACGAGATGATGAAACAAAATGAATGAGGAATGGAATAGACAACTTGAACGCAATTCAACTCAAAGACAAAAATAGAAACAAACAAACAAAAAAAAAACAACAACAACAAACAATTCACTTTTAAATTAAAACAAGTTGAAAAGAAAATTGAAAAATAAAAGAAATTTTTTTTTAAATGAAATTGTTAGAATTATGATCGAAGAAAAGGGCAAAAATGAATTGCAAATAATTTAAAAAAAATTCATTTTCACTTAAAAACAAATAAAAAAGGGACGCAGGCTAAGACTGATTACTTAGTTTACTTAACTTAGAGAATTACAAGCCCTAAATCAGGAACACAACCTAGCCTTTCACACCTCTCATGTTGGATGGGTGATGGGTGAAACCGAATAGTTGAACGTCGTCTCCGAACGACAGATTTTTGAGAAGATTTTCACAGCAATTTTCTATTTACACTCAGGGTTCTTGCCAAAAGACTGCTGAGATTAATTTGCCAAAAGAAATATTTTTTCATGCTTGGTTTTGTTCAAGATGACTCAACTAGAGCTTAAGCATTAAGATCTACTAGACTATCACGATCAACATGGACATGGTTCTCCTGACGAAGCTCAAAATGGTTTTGTCCTGTAAATGTTAATAACTTATCAGAACAATTCACTTATCATTTATGAATTATAAGCCTTCTAATGCAGGTCTTGTGCACAATCTTAAGAAACTAATCAGTTTCCTAAACTCGTTCACAATTTCCAAATAGGTTTTCCATACTATTTTCTTCAATTGTGTGATACTTTATTACTTCATGCCAAACTCTTTGGCCAAACTCTTTACAAGCCATACCAATACCATAAACAGCAAAATGAATGCCTTTCAAACTTAAACAGTAAAAGAAAAAAACTTTGATCGATAGAACGTTTTGTAAAATTTAAATAAAATTGTAATTCAAATTACAATTTCGTTTTAACACCAACAACAAATGCTAAATTATACCAGCTCCATGGATAGTTAAACCAACCAACCATCCAACCAAACAACCAAGCAACCAACCAACCAATGGACAACCAAATAAATGCAGATTTCAGTTTACAGATCTTGTAATCAAAAACTGCTGCTTCAGCTAGCTGCCCATTATTATTAGGCAGCTGCAGTTGAATGGAAAGGATGGCCAGTCAAACCAAATACGAAATATTACGAAATGCTAATGCCCATATGTAAACCAACATAGGCCTCCATTTCATACAGCATGGCCGCATAGCAATTCAATTTGAATTTAAATTTTCAGTTTCTTTTTACCGTTTCTGTTCCTGTCTTTTTTGGTTTTTGCTGGGATAACTGATGATTTTTTGACTTGGATTTCCAACAAATCCCGATCATCTATTTGCGTTTAAAATGTTTTTGGGCATATTTTGTTTTGTTTTCCTTTTTTTTTTTTTTGATTCTCTTTTGATTTTCTTAGAAATTTCTTTTTTAAATTGTATGTCGAGTGGTTTATATTATTTTTTTTTCTTTCCATTATTATTTGCAATATTGTGTGGCATACATATGTGGCAGCAGCAAGCACGGCAGGCTAAAATGTTTTTGCTGAAAGGCTTGTTGGCCGGCATGGCTGGTTTGGCATCAGGCAAAACTCGAAAACTGCCAATTTTGTTGTCATGAATTGAACATAAAAAAAAAGCAACACGATCACGATCCACACAATGTCAGCAGCAGCAGTAGCAGCAGCAGCAGGATCTGTCCAATATCGACAGAAGAAGTAGAAAAATGATGGTGGAACGAACAGCAGCCTGCTCTAAACAGAATCATTAAATAAATTCATACATAATGCAACAAAAGAATTGTTTAAAACAACAACAACAACAACAGTACAATTACAATATATTTGATGATGCAAACGTAAAGTAACAAACCAGCCAACCAACCAACCAACCAACCAACCAACCAACCAACCAACCAACCAACAATAATCATCACAAAGAATAGAAAAACAACAACAACAACAACTTCTGTTCCAATATTAAATAACACAACAACAGCAACAACAAACAATATCGCCTGAAACAGTATAAACAGTCTAAGGACTTTAGATTCTCTTGATTGTGTTGCACACAGAAAAAAAGTACCAAAACTCCTCCGGCTACCATTTCTTCCACATCAAGTACTTTCTTATTTCAAATGGAATGGCCCAAAGTACCTTTCTGATACGACAGTTAAAAATCATTTTTATTATTAGAAAAAAAGTATAAAAAGTCCTATTTTGGAAAGGAAATATAAAAAGTACTTTTTTTTCTCACACACTACACATCAAAGCTCAACGATGAGTATTCAAACTTCATTCATACTTATTTTAATATTATCGAACCTTTCTACTCATATTCAAAGTTTGAAGTATTCATCATACTCATGCTTAACAACACGTATGATGTCGCTGATTTCGACTATCCTTGATTCAACATAGAATCTATGTCATAGATGTACACGAATCACAAAATAAGTATGAATTGCGTACGAACACTAAAATACTCACTAGAAGGTTGAGTGCTTGCTCTGCTTGCTGCTCTGTCTTGTTTGCTTAGGTGTCTTTTTTCCTTTGTCGTAAATGCAACAATAACTAGCTAAGATTGTAAATTTTAATGAA
>QOCX01000002.1:598104-614911 GCA_005959815.1 Sarcophaga bullata
CGAAGTATTTTTGTAAAGTTAGGAATCTAAATGAGTAGGATTATGAATCAAACATATTTGGAATGTTATGAGTTTGATGTCAACGTAGTACGCGTACTCATTGCAACCTGTACTGATAAATCAACGTTGTAGCGAGTGAGCACGAATGAATCAGTGTACGTACTACGTGGTAAAATTTCAATATTTCATGATTGCTTATGAGTAGTGAAAAAACGATTCATTGCCGATCTCTGCTAGCCATGTTGTTGGTGTTAATTTTATCCGTGAGTGGCGGGTTCCTCTAGTTTAAATTCGATTCTGATCGAATTTAATCCAGACTTAGAGTTGTAATGGCGCTTAAGTAAGTAAGTAAACGGAAGGCTTTAATTCTTCTAATCTTTCAGCCATTTTGGATGATCCATTAGTTCTGTTTGACCTACGCCAAAACAGTTAGTGATGAATGTCCTTTTCTTAATTATTGATTCCCCTTCAAATCATCACTGATATTCGTTTGATTGCATGAAAAAAAGGAAGAAATTTTTGAATTTTAAACGTAAATTTTGTTTTGCTGCTGCTTAACTTATGTATGGATTTATACAACATATACACACACACACCCGCCCCCCCCCCCTCCTTCCCCTGAGCATGATTATTTGAGTGACTAATATATACAGTCAGAGTATGTGAGTGTAAGTGTATGTGTGTGTGTATGTTGGTTTGGGTTTTTACATAACAAATCAACGATTGTAACAATCAAGGCTTTTGACTTCGATTGAAAATCAAAACAAAAAACAACAAAAATTCTTTCTTTTCTGATGTTTTCATAACTTTTTTCTTTTGTTTCTTTTGTTTCTTTTATTTGGAGGATCAAATACACACTCACCCATGTTTAAAAAAATTGATTGTTGAAACGTTTAAGCGTCTGTCTAAACCAAAACACAGTCACACAGTCACTAAGGGAATAAACGAGTGAGTGAGCTGGAGCTGCTGCAGTGCCAATGTACAATTTTTGAAAAATTTATTCAATTTCACTTCAATTCAATTCGCTATTGCACGTTCTTATTGTCGTTGTCGTTGTCGTTGTCGCTATCGTCTCCAATTTTTTTCCTTTTTTTTTTTTTTTTTGTTGTATTTCCCATTCCTAATGCTGACAATGCGAATTCGATACGTTTTTTTTTCTTCCTCTTTTTGTTTGTCATCTTTTGCTACTTTATTGCGAATTTTTTTTTAAATTTTTTTTCTAGTTTCTGCACTCAAGAAAGAGGAAGAAGAAGAATCAATTGGAATTGAAAAACAATTTTTTTTTCATCAAATACTTCTGATGCTGCTAGATTTTTTTTTTTTTTTTGCTAAAACGTCAGTCTACCTGTCGGTTCTTTTATCGTCCTTCTGTCGTTACGTTTTTCTGTTGCTTGCATTGTATGTTGCTCTTTCTCTTCTTTTTTTTCCTGATATTTTTCCATCTCCCTGTTGTATGTAGTTGTAGTTGTTTAGTTCCTTTTGTGTTATTGCTCTTGCTGTTGTTGGTGTTGTTGTTGCTGTTGTTGTTGTTGTTGTTGTTGTTGTTTTTTTTTTATTGTTATTGTTGCAGCAGCGAATGTTATTGGGCTTATGTTGTTGCGGCCTTTGCTGTTACAAATACAGGTTTTACATCCTGATTTCATTTCAAATCAAATAAAAAAAAAACGATACTGTTTACCCTACTTACGGGCCCTATAAACAGCCCTCATTTCAAATGAATTCGAAAACTTAAGTCTTCATTTTTGAAGTGAAATATCAGATTTAATCGCTTTTTAAGTTCGTTTTCTGTTTGAAAATCAAAACGGACTAAAAATCTGTTTGGGGAATGTAACCCAAAGAGCGTAGTTATTATTTTCTTATAGCCTGCCTTTAAGAATTTTGGATTTTTTTTATTTAAAAAAAGCTTAGAACGGCTCTGTGCAATTATCATCTCCCTGAAACTTTCGACAATTGCTCTGATTGCGCCAAATATCCTTAAGACTCATCTGTTAGCGGGCATTCCATTTGCCAATCTATTGATACACGATTTTTCGTGAAGGACACGCTTAATAAAGAACAACTACGAACCTTTATTATACACACGCATACAGTGGACTTTCGCATAATCATACGTAGGTTTAAGCCTAATAGTGTTGCAACATCACCCACTAGACTACCAGAGCACCCAACATTTGATAAAAAAAAACAATCGAATTTAATTTCTTTGATCATTTCTTTTTTTTGTTGTTGCCATTTGTATAGCACCCTTACGGAATTCTTTGTGACCCACTATAAATGATTGAAAATAGTTTTTCCTTTTTCTCCTACAAATTACAATCTCCTCGCATTGAGTGAACAAAAAAGAAAACTTAAATAATTCTCTTGATCTGTATTTGTTGTTGCTGTTGAATGATTTTTGTTTGTTTTTGTTTGTTTCTTTTTTCTACTTATTTTGCTTGTTTATGTTGCTCTTTCGTTTTTCAGAAAAATTTTTTTATTTTTTTTTTTATTTTTTTTTTTTTTGTAAATATTTTTTCATGCTGTTTATTTTGTTGTTATTTTTTTTGTTTACCTTTGCAAAAAAAAATGAAAAATGAAAAATAAAAATACAGAAATTCGCACAATGGCACAGCCATCACAAGAACGGCATTTCTTTTGATATCAAAAACAACAACATTTTGCCCGTCGTCATCATCATCATCATCATCATCTTACCGGAGAGTCAAATGGATAAACGACGAAGAAAATACAGGAAAAAAAACAACAACAACAGACTGCATGTAATGATGGCAGCCACAAACGGAGAGTATGAAAAAAATAAATACAAGTACAACAACAACAACAGCAGCAACAACAACAAACAACTATGCCAGGCACTTTTACTATCGTAACTAAAAGTAACGTCAAAGGAAATACACAGAAACAGAAACAGAAGCTTTGAAACGGTGGCAGTAAAACGTTAACGTTAAAAATTCCCCAAAAAAAAAAACGAAAACAACAACAGCAGCAACAAGAACGTCAAGTGTTAAAACGCAGCAGCCACTGTGAATACTCAGTCAAAAACATTATTTAACTCCTGATAACACATTCTCTCTATTTTGTTCGTCTTCATCTTCTTCTTGTTTTTTTGTTTTTGTTTTTTTTTGTGTGTGTTTGTTAGAAGAATTTACCATTTTGTTTTTCTTTTATGAAATCCTAACGTTGAGAGAAACAAAAAAAAAAGGAAACAGAAAAGAGAGCAGAGCAGATATAAAATTTAACATTATTTGTGTGTTTGCTTTGCTTAAAAAGAAGTTACAACATACACACACACACACACATAATCACTCTCACGTAATAACACCCAGCCAAACTATTAAAACGCACTATCAATGAACACACAAATACACAACACACACAACATTACAGCAATGAAAACGTCAACGTTAACGTTTATCTACAGTAGCAGAAGAGTACTCTTTATTGTTGGTTGAGTAATGGATTTTAAGCTTACTGTACACAACAACAAAATGAACGGCCATAAATTAAATGGTAGCACAAGCCACGCCCTAACATTTATATGTTGAGTTGGTTTTTTTTTTCGCTCACCCTGTGTATGGCGACAATTCTTGTTTTCTCTCTCTTTTTGATGATGGTGAAATGAAGACAAAATAAATGCAGAAAAGCAACACTAAAAAAACTAAAACGTAACGTAAATCATAAAGAGTAAACGAATAAGCCTTAATGCGTTTGAAAATAAAACATTCTCTTGCTCTCTTTATTTGCCTTGTTAAACAGGAAAAATCTCTCTTTTGTAGTAGAGAGTCTCGGCTGTAGGGCAAAACAAATAAGTGCAACAGAGCTAACTATATACAGTAAGAGTAAGAGAGGAGAAATATTTGTTTTTTTTTGTTTTTTATTGAAATTTCAACTCTCAACACTTCCAACATAAGAATTAGCAGCGGCGGCAGCAACTTGTCAGTCAAGCATTTTTCATTCACCATCAAACTTGCCTAAAGGTGAGTCGGTTTGCTTTTTTTTTCGTTTTATTTCTCAATATAAAGCGCGCGCATGTCTCAACTAAAAGAAAAACAACAACTATACCAACAACAACAGCAACAAATAAAATGTTTTTGATTTGATTTGTTTTTTCATTTTTTTTTTCATATGTTTTATTGTATGTGATCGGTTTGTTTTGTGTTGATTCTACTTTTACACAACGGCGTTTCGTGTACATATTGAATGTTGTTGTTATTGCCTGCTGTCACATTACATTGTTGTTATTTTGTTTTTGGCCTCAACGTAATCATCACAGTAAACGCGTTTAGAGGTGTAAAGAAACCAAAAAAAAAAAAAAAGAGAAAAAATGTAAGAAGAGTAAGTACAACAACAACAACAACAACGAAAAAGAAACACTTATCACACGCATATTTTTATAAATGTTTTTGCTTCGTTTTGGTGTTTCGGTTTTTTTTTTTTTGTTTCTTGTTGTTTTTTTCTTTTTTGTGTATTTGACCGACGACCGTCAGCAGCGAATCAGTCGGTAGTCTGTATGTTGTTCGTTACTGTAACGCGTCAGACGTGTTAAAATCGCTTAGCGGAACACTGGATTAGATTTCGTACACGAAACTTGGCATAACAAAAATTTAACCGCGGGCAGTTTAACACTCGCTTAATACGCTCATACATACGCACGCACGCACACAAATACACTCTTCGATTGTTTAAACGGCTTAATATTGTCCGGCTATAGTTTTACAGCCGTTATTGTGGTTCTTTTGTTGTTTTTACTTTCCTAATCGTCTGTATTAATTGACAACACTTTTGTGTTTAAATACTCGCGCAGGAAGAACGAAAAAATAAACAAAAACACAAACGGGATAATAAAACGCGTAAATCACATTAAAAAGAACGTTGAAATTATAAATGGAAATGGTGTAAAATGATGGTCAACTTTTTTTAATTAAAAAAAAATGTTTTAAAATAAAAGAAATAATAAAAGAAGTGAAATAAAGAAAAAGTTTTAATAAAATTTGTTCCAAAAAAAGGAGATAAAAATTTGAAAAAGAAAAAAGAAAAGAAAAGAAAAAATACAAAATTTTTTAAAGAATTAAAAACAAAATAAAGTGAAAAAAAGCAAAGGAAAAGATAATAAAATGAATTAAATTGTGAGAAAGCAAGAAGAAAAAAGAAAGATAATCAAATAAAGAAAATATAAGCACAGGATTACTAAAAAAAAATAAAAGAAAATAAAAAAAGGATTAATTTTCCAGTCATAAATACGACGCTTCTAATCACAATCCTCTCGCCATCATAGGGGAAAATATTACGGATATAAAATTCAAATTCAAAATTCAATTTTTCAATTGAAATTTTGTTTAAAAAGAAGGTAAAAAATACCAGAAAAATAAAGGATCATAAATAATAAGAAAATAATAACACAAAAACAACTAAACTTTGCCTATAAGAATCAATCTTACCCAATTTACTTACCTGAACGGCGGAGTCATCGTTGAAGTCGTCATAGTCTAGTAGGTAGAGTGTTATCTTATTCGACGTAAGGCCTCGATTCAAACCCCAGATCAGAGATCAAAAGAAAAATATTTCTTCTACGACTTCCTCTCGGCAGATTTCTGGCAAAAACTCTGAGAGTAAATAAAATTGTCATGAAAAGTTTCTCAAAAAAATCTGCCGTTCGGAGTCGACTTTTTAAACTGTAGGTCCCGCCACTCATGTATAAAATTAACACACACAACATTAGTGGTGTAAGAAGTTAGGTTGTAATCCTGACTGAAAAGTTTTGATGTATGTAGGTATGTGTATGAATGGCAAGCCCGCCGCAGTTTGTTCCGTCCACCTAAGATAGCGAACGGATTAGGCCTCCATCGCCTTCATATATTTCGTTGTCAATTAACCATTTGAACTCCAAATCTAGAGCTTTATTTAGTGGAATTTAAAATCCCTTTGCCATTTAAGGCACTTCTTTTAAGTCCCTCACTTGAACAGTCAGTTTTCATAAACTTCTATTAACACAAATTCCCCAAGGAACTAGGATAACTGCTTGGCAGCAGTTACGTATTACATGAACGATGTATAGAACTCTACCATCATATACAACTGCTTTCCGATTATAGTTGCCAATTGTTGTTTTGATCAGATGTCCTAATGACTGGCAGTATGATTGCTGACAATTTCTCAAATCTGTTTACATTTGCGAAGGCCATGCCCTGAAATCGCTCGGGCGGAATATCCAATGTGGCATAATGTGGTAGCGCCGTCCTATCGAAATCACATAACTCTGGTGTCCATATCATCTAGTTGAGATCAAAAAAAGTTGGTAATTATGGCCATATATAGCGCGCCATTGACAGTGATGGTCTGGCCAACTTCATTTTCAAAGAAATATGGACCGATTGCGCCGGCAGTAAACGTTAAACCGTATTCCCTTTCATTCATGGAAAAAATTAACGCACACAACATGAACAGTGTGGGAAACTACGACGCAATGCTCTGTCCAAATGGTTGTTAAGGTCAATAGGGTATATTTTTCTTTTTCTCCAATACCCCTCTTGGCAGCATAGGGCTTTCACAAAGCATTTCTGCCATGTTTCCGTTGCTTTAAATAGTGTAAGTAGCACATGGATTTTGTAATTCTTTCTGATTATCAATCCTCGTTTGGCCATCTCACAGCAATTTGATCACACGTTTGTTTTCGTTTCATGAGGCTTAGTTTCCATCATGAGTCACCAATTGTCAATTTAGAAACGGAGCAACTTCTTGTACGTTAGATTAGGTTAGGTTAGGTTAGAGGACGTGTGTTTGCCAAATGAGACAATAACAGTATCCGGAGGTCCAGTTGACCCATTGTACAACGTCCTAAAGGGGAAATAATAATAGGGAAGATAGGAAAAAAGGAGAGAAAGTAGGAAAGGGAGATCTTGTTTAGTTCTAATGATTCCAAATGGTTTCTTGCAATGTTTAGGCTTTTAGGCAGTCGAAACAGGTTTAATATGGCGTAGGGCCATGGTGTTTCTAATTGTTTTATTGACATTTCAAACTATTAACCTTTATAGAGGATCAGGTACACGGCTTTTTATTAAAGTTATGCTTTCTTACCTGTATCACTATCAGGACCATACGGACTATTTACATTGTTAGTGGTGACTTGGCCTTACAACGAAGGATAAGGATGCATTCAGGCTTATATAATGCACATAATCTCACTGATCTGTTGAGGATAGCCATTGGAAGCCTAATTGATGTGATTTAAGACTCTGGATGGTCAGAAATTGAAAGACGGTGGAATTAAAATGAGACATATCTGGCTAAGCTCTATCCTTTTTGGTGACAACCACGTGTTTATAGGTACCTAATGCACCGCAATGGTAAAACCATGTAACAAAACAAATCTCTAGCCTTAGAATTTTCGCCCGAAGAGAAATATTTTTTGTTCATTTTTCATTTTGCTGGAGATATCTGAACTGGGGTTTGAACCGTATGGCCTAATATGCCAACTTACTACCTACTAAACTACAGCAGCTGTTATTACGCTCCAAATAAACTGAATTTTTTCTGTTAAATTTCAGAAATTTGAATTCAAAATTTCATCAAACAATTGTTTATAGGTCCGTCGCTTTCAAAATTTAAATTTCGTCTGCAGTTTACGTTATATTGTGGAGATTTTTAATAAAATCTTGTTGAATTTATAAAATAAAATGAAAAATAAAATGAAAAAAAAAGCAAACATTTTCGATTTCAATTTGTATGAGGAACGATTAACCTTAAACCAAATATTATGCTAAGCTTTTATGTTCTTACAATAAAAAGAAAAGGAATGAACTGCCGCTTAAAGGTTATCTCATGCCTAAGACTGACGCTAAAGATTTTAAAATAAAATTATCAAATAATTTCTAAGCTTTTAAAGCTTAGTGCTTAAATACGAGGGCTAGTGGCACATACAAAATAGTTTTGCCAATGAAGCGTTTAATTATTCGCAATTTTCTTGTACAAAATTTTATGTCTGTCCAGCTAGTAAGGATTTAATTTGTTATTGACGTAGATAGCTTTACAAATAATCACAATTAAATTTTAACATATCGAAACATTAAATTAGTATTCTCAATGGGTGGGTGTTATGGTCACATGGCTTAATTAGAAATGGAAGTTGATTCGGAATTGGTTTGATTATCTTCCAGTCACTATCAGTATCAAGCAATCGTTCAGTATTTTTATTATGGCTTCACATTGAAGTGACCGTTTTAAATTAAAAACAGACAAAAAAAAAACACGCAGTCAATGAAATCTACAAACATTTCAAACTTTAGCATGATAACTCAGGGAAATTCGATTAAAAGCAGTAGAAGTTCTCCTAGTTTAGTGATTAAAATAATCTACGCGTATATCCTTTGAATTTACATCCATACATACATAACATAACTGGTCATTACAACTCTTTAGTCAGGATTACGACCGAGCTTCTTATACCACTTATGTTGTGTGCGTTAATTTTATGCATGAGTGGCGGGACCTACAGTTTAAAGTCGACTTCGAACGACAGATTTTTGAGAAACTTTTCATGGCAATTTTATTTTCTATCAGAGTTTTTGCCAGAATTCTGCTGAGAGCAATATATTTTGAATATTTCGTGTTGATTGTGATGCCTGATCTGTGATTTGAACCATGGTCTCACGTCTAATAAGTCAAAACACTACGTACTAGACTAGGACTACAAAAATTCCAACGAATTTTACTGTAAAACCTTATAAATTTTCTAAAGACTTGTATGTGTTACATGCCACAAGCACTTGCTGCCACCGGATACAATCGCCAATAAAGTTGTGAACATGCCTCGACTTTATTTTTAAAGAATAGTAAGAGATGCCAGGAGTTGCCAACTGCCGACGTTGCTTATGATAGTTTAACTTCAATTGTGAATCTTGTAAAGTTTATGGCATAAATTTGCATTAAAGGTTCTGTGGAATGGTTGCCAGAAAATATATCTTGATCTTCTTCAACGCTGATCTTTTGCAACTGCAACATGTTTAGTTGAACTAGTGTTTCTATTTCTAGTAGGAATCCAGTTGATCTTATTTTGTACATGACATTTCGTTCCTGTCAAGAGCATAGGGCTGTTAGAAAATTCTATCAAAAGGAATAAAATACTCTTGAAAAGGAAACTCGAACTGCACTTGCTCCAATTTCGGTACGGAGGTTTAAAATTTTTGGTTTTGAATTGAAATAAAACTCGGTTGACTAGTCACTTGAGAAATGTTTGACAAAAAAAAAAGTATTCCTTTAGGCTTTTGAACTAAACAAGACCTTTCAAACTTTTCTACTCCCCTCTCTTCGTTAGCGCAACACCAGTTCCACACTCACCCATCATCATATGTCGAAGATTGATATTTTCGGCAACTGCTTTGTTATTGAAATATCCCATCAACACAATTAAGTCGATAGTGAAAGATTATCATCTTATAACTGCCGAATTCTTTTTGTGGCCCCTAAACAAAGACCATTACTGGTTAATAAATAGACTTGCAGTCATTCCAAGCGCTTTGAAATCTACGAACAAAGTCTTTCAAAGTTTGTGTATTCTCACTAAAGGCGTATGTTGTATTGCACTGTTAATGCCTAGTTTACTACACAGAGCCTCATATTCGTTGACATTTTCAATTGCCGTCCTTTTAACATAGAATGATGCGGTGTTGCTTGTTTTAAGTCGCATGCATTTTGTCTCATTCAAAACGTCTAGAACCGCAATGGTTCTTTCAAGCTGTCGACGTACATACTGTCAGAAGCTGTGGACCTAAGGAGAAGAAGGAGTCCACCTTTCATCTCATGCATCTGTAGTGCCTTTAGCATTACATGACTGAAGTCTCTATAATAAGGATTCAGTTGAATAACAAGATGTCGGTATGGTTTCCTATAGGTAATGTTAGATTCCCGGTTTGAATATTGATTTAGGGAGCTAACCTCTTGTCTATTTAGAACTTTAACCTTTTAGGAGGAACTTTACAATTCTAGAAGATTCCTTACCCTTATTTGCGCCATAAATATCATTCTCGTGAACATTTCAGATCAACTTGATTACTTTTTCCAGGGTTCCTCTAGCCTACACTAACCTTAACTCTCTAGAAGGGGCCTTAATCGTGAATGCTGCAGCATTCTTGTAAATATTTCTTATCAGCCTGATTACTTTTTCCAGGATTCCTCTAGACTACAGTGCTTTCATTAAACAGGCTCTTTGAACAGAGTCGAATGCATTTCCTATGAAGAAGCGAGTAGTACTCGCTACATATTAATGTGTTCTAAAGTCCTGGGTAAAAACCAGGTTTGTTAAGATCTTTTCAAGGCACTTATACGTTCGAAAATTCTGTGGCTTATTATGATGATGAAATATTTTTGTAACAGAGGAGGGAATAATTAAAAGTCCTCTCCACTTCGAATAGATTCAAGTGTCGAATTTTTTAAGCAACTTCTAGAATAATTTCAGTGTTACCAACCTTTTGAAACATTAATTGCAACCTATTAAACTCCACTTTACTGCGTTTAATTAAATTTTCTTTAGTGTTTGAACTTTGAAAATGTTTTTCATATTGTAGCCATCACAGTCATAGAATGTTTTTTCTTCTTCGTTTTTTTTGTTTCTAAATTTTCAAAAGATTTCTTATCAGGATTTTGCATCTTTTTATTGCATGTTCTAACGAGGAGGGTCAAAAATAATGTTTGACACTTAATTTTTTTTTATTTATTGTTGTTGTTGTTGTTGTTGTTGTTGTATTTTTTTTTAAATTTGTTCATTTGCAGCTACTTTTTCACAATAAGTAACGAGTAACGAATAATATATTGGCTGCTACCTTTGCTTAACGTTTTTGTTTTTATTTTTATTTGTTGGTGTCTCTAAATTAATGTCATAAATTAAGTTAAAAATTGTCAACATTTTGGACACTTTACATGTACAACAAACAACAACTGCATTAGGAAGACACGGCAGCAGTCGATAACCAAACGAAAAAAAAAACAGACAACATTTGAACTTCCCCAAAAAAAAAAAAAAAAAAAAAAAAAATTAAAAACCCAACAGTCAGACAGACACTGAATGCAAAAGGTGATAGTGGTGCTGGTGGTGGTGGTGACGGCGATAATGATGCCAAAGACGATGACAACAACGTTAACGACTACACTACAATGGTTGGCTGGCTTAAGATCAGCTCTCCCCATAACTTTTGTTTTAACTGCTGCTGCCGCTGCTGATCAGTGTTTGAGATCAAATGGTTGTGAATTGAATTGGTTTCTTTGGCTTCAGTTTGAAAATGTTTTTGTTTTTTTCTTTTCATTTTTCTTTTTTTTTTTTTTTTCTTTGGGAAGGTCGTTTTGGTATCAGTTTTCCTTCTTAATTTTTTATAAAGGAATTTGAAATGTTTTTTTAATAAAATTTTTTAATGGGAATTTATATTATAATAGGCTGGCGCTTTAAACAAAACAAATGAACACATAAAGTCCTTCAAAATTAAAATAAAAACACAATAAAAAATTCAATAAAAATAACATAAGAAAACAAAACAAAATGTGTGGCAACCAAACAAAGTCAATTCGGTGTGAAATAAAAAAAAAATTTAAATTTTAGAAATTCCTTACGATAACATAAGGAATGTCCTGAAAAATTAAAGCTTCCGGTTTCACTTCAACCAACAGAAATAAAGAAAAAAAGAAAACAAAAAACAAAAAAAGATTTCCCAGATTAAGTTGCGTGTGAGCTTCAACAGATTTTAAAAATTCTTTCCTTTTATAAAAAAAAAAAAAAAAATAAAAAAAAAATTAAAATTAAATGCAAAAGAATCTTGTTCAAATAAAATTTTCATTTGTTTTTCTCTAATTCCAGTGTTAATTTAAAAAAAAAAAACGCAAAACTATTTCGTAATTTGAACGACAACACCATCAACAAGAACAAAATAAAAAAAAAGCTTACAAAACATTATTGTTGTCGTCGTCGTCGTTGTCGTTGTAACTGTAAAAGCGGAATTCAAATTTTGAATTAAAAAATCAAAAATTTTCAAAATACGTCAGCAGCATAAAATACAACATCCTGCCGCCGCACTGCCAAATAAGCATCGTTGGAACCAAACCTCGTGATATCTCAAAAGACGCACATGGGCGTCTGCACCGAAGAGCGCCCTGTGATGCATTTGGAAGTCTTAAGAAATCTTTGTTTTTTCTTTTATCATTTTCATTACACTTTAGCTTCCCAAAAATATCATCGACTCTCTCAGCCGTTTTTAAAAACTTTTATTACGAAAGAAAATTTGTTTGGAAGTTTATTTTTTGGTTGTTTTTATTTTTTAAGAAGCTTGAGGTTCCAGAAATAATCCTTTTAAACACTGTCTTCTCATTTACTGAAAATATATTTGGTCAAGTAGTTACTGAGACTCAGATAGGCAGTTGGCCTGATGAACGTCTACGTAATCTGTATTATCTACCGCAAACAATGGTTTTTGCATGCGTCCACATTAGTGTACTGCGTACAGTGCGACAGAGCCCACAACTGTTAACAAAAGTCACCCTTTTTCACCCTTTCATTAAATTCTGGGGCGGGCGATTTATCTTTACAGCCTTATAATATGGCCGTCAAATACTTTATTACCGTCTATCGTGCACAGTTACAGGACGCTTTGCCTGTATCGCTCTGTATTTGTGTCTAGTAATTTGCCGGCATTATCGAGTCATCTTTTTATTCTCGATGTAGCACTATGCTACCAGAATATGTTACCAACCAACGGCATATCGTCCGTATAATCTACAATCATCACCTTATTTGATTCTTAAAAGTGCTTCGCAACACTCACACATTGTGAATCTGTTCCAATGTTTGATAGCGTAATCATCAGCATAGTATTTGACATCTGACATGCAACATATTTTGTATGCTTTCTGTCTGAGACATGTGTCCACGAGTTTACTTTTGACTAAATCAATCGGCACATATTAACACGGACTTGCTCAAACGCATCACGAATAACAGTCATACGTTAGGTTAGGTTAGGTCGGGTGGTGGCTCTGATACCAAAAAGCTTACTTGAGCAGCGACATAAGTTGACCCGTTGTGATGCCACAGATGAACGCAGTCTCTGTACTGACCAAGTTCTTCTAAAACCAGGAGCGAAGTAGGTCAGCCCAAGGGCGGAACATCAAAAGCACGACTACCCCATGCTGGAAAACTAGTCATAAGAGTATAACATAAAAATCAGAGCACAATCGTCGCAATGAATGTGGTCAGAGAGCCCTAACAGAGAAAATATCCACGAATTTTAATTAAATTGAAGGCTTTGCGCATTGTTATCTTCGACGAGAATGGTTTAAAATAGAAAAATAGCGCTTTTTATGTTGCTCAATTTAAGAAAGGATCAAGATGAAGTGTCTGTGTAAAGTTGTATAGGATGAGGCTTGAACCACGACTTCACATCTAATAAACCAACACACTAACTACTATACTACGGCGACTTCTGAAAATTCAATCCATGATTTAAAAATTGCAGTGAGAGCCATAATGCCGAAATTCATTTTGTAACCAAGCAATTCAACTCCATATATTATGGAATCAGTGCTTCCAAGATGACCAAATTTGTTATCGATTGGTCTTTCGAAGAGTTAATATAGCTCTGCCACCAGAGAAGAGGCATAAGTTGGGTTCCTTTATGCTTTTGCTTTTGCCTCTCCTTAACATTTTATAGAAGGCCATCGTAACTGAATCCACTTTCATTTCAAACACTTATTTATAAATTCTTTTAGATCCACCCTCGTATTTTGCATTGTGATCACAATAGGCAAACACCAGTGCCAGTCATAAATAACGTGTACAACATTTTTCTAATTCTCCTAGGTTTTGTTACGAATTAAATTTATTTTGTTTTTGTTTTTGTTTTTTTTGTTTTTGTTTTTATTCGAATAGAAGCGATAACTGTTATCAGTTATCAATTTCCAAAGGCCTTTTCGGAAGAAGAAGAAGAAGAAGGAATGCAGTGGAGGCAAAAAAAAAAAATAGGGCCATGACTGACGATGATTGGGCGATAACATTTATAACCCTAGACTAACAAAATCGAATTGACAAACGGACACACCGAAATATGTAGAAATAGACGAACGTTGAGTACTTTTTTTTTTTGTTGTCGTTTTTTTTTTTTATCAGTACGAAATGCACCGCGATGATGCGGTTGAAATTCATGATGAAACTGATGCTTATGAGGATGATGATGATGTTGAAGATGATGAGAAATGCATCATGTATTCTATTCTGCTTCATTACACAAGAAGAGAATTTTCTAAACTGATAACAAAGTCACAGGGATGTGGAGCATGGTACAAAAGTACTTTTTTAAAAAAGCTGCAAAAGAACCAAAAAAAAACGGAGAATAAAGCTTTTTGCCAAGCTTTTGCAAACTGTCATCGTGAAATGGTTTTTAATTTAAATACCAGAACTTTATAAACAATTTTTAATTAAAAAAAGTACCTTTTTTGGTACTTTTTATTACAAATATTTACCAGAATTGAATTACCAGTGGTAGCTTGATAATTTTTCTATAATTCTGAAGACAATCGCCATGAAGCCATGAAGGCTTTCTAAAAACCTTCAGTATCGCTTGCTTGATTATTCTGTGTCAGACCGACCGTTTTAATTGCGGATCGCACAAAGTTGTCTAAATCGTTAAGAAATTCGTATTTTTCTATGAAACTAGGCTTATCATCACTTGCTGTTACAGGCCTGATGTTGAATCCTAATTTTCCTAGACAAACTTAGCCCAATTTCCGAAAACATTTTTGGCAACTGTTCTTCCCAATTCAGACTCAGATTCGTCTCAATTGTTTTCGTTGCACGTTTACCATTTTTCGCAGCTATTCCTTACCAGAGTATGCGGATGGCTACTGCCCGCAAAAATAGGAGTGAGATTTGTACAGAACGGAATTAAACTAGGGTTTGATGAAGTCGCCGTGGTCTAGTAGTAGTGTTGGCTTATTAGGACTGACTTTGAGGCCTCGGTTCAAACCCCAGGTCAGAGATCAAAACAAAAATATTTCTTCTACGACTTCCTCTCGGCAGATTTCTGGCAAAAGCTCTGAGAGCAAATAAAATTGCCATGGAAAGTGACTCAAAAATAAGTCCTTCGCCACTCATGTATACAAATTAGCGCACACAATATAAATGGTGTGAGAAACTAGGTGGTAATCCTGACTCAAGGGTTGTAATGATCAATTATATTATGTATGTGCTACGAATAGTACTTTTTTAATTAAAACTTAATCAAATAAACAGTTTGGTACAATTTTTGTTAAGAAAGTACTTTTTGCTTATTCTACTCATGTATACCTGCTGTCTTGATAGAGCATCCTTAATTATTGCTTATGTATGAGATAATGTTTGTTCATTTATTTTTAATTTATATGTTGAAACAAATCTCATATCCGAATAAATTGTGCACATGAAAATTTAGTACCAAAAAAAAAACGAAAAATACTTTGGCTTCACATATGATTTAAATTGGATTTTAATTTCTAATTCATTAACGAATTAAGGATTTAAAGTTACAAACAAATAGAAAACAAACTAAAAAAAAGTTGTAAATCTTCTGTAACTGTATGGTATTTGCATCAGTGGAAATAAAAAATTGGTACATTTTCATACCAAAAAAGTACCTTTTCGTTGTAAATTTTATTTAATTTTGTTTTTTTTATCATTGAAATTCTTTTTAAATAGAATTTTGAAATTTATTAAAAATAAAAAGAAAAAAAATCCAAAAAAAAAACAGAGAGCGGGTCTTGTAAAAACAAAAATCAAAAAATTAAAAACGTTTTTAATGAGACAGTTGCTGTATTTGTACGTTGACATCTACACGAATGACGACCAGTCGCCGGTCGGTTGGATTTCAATATGAAAATTATTTTTAAAAAAATTTTTATTTATTCGTTATTCGTTCATTTTAACATTAAACAAGAAACGAGACAGCAGATGAGTTCCCCAAATTACAAGTTACAGACGTACATATGTCTGTCTGTCTGTCTGTCTATTTGCCTGCTTGCCTGCCTGTATGTAAATTTAAGTTCATTTTTTTTTCCAATTTTGCATTAGCAATGCAAAAGTGCATCTGCAAGACGTGTTTTCTAGATTCCATATCCTTTGATTTTGAAAAGATTTTGTGATTTTCGTTGCTTCTTTTTTATTATTCGTTTACATCATCGTCAAGAAATGAAATGAAAGAAGTGTCTGGGCTGGTGAAAAGTGTCAACCCTAAAAACATATCAAATCTGTTTAACTTCAAATTAATTAACCTTAAGCAAACACACACGTACGTACACACAAATATTTTGAAAATATTTTTTTTTCTTTTTTTCATATTCAATTTACATCAACGCATGTAATGTTAAAGACATGTGCTGTTTAGTTTCAAATTTCTTAAAATTTTGAATTTTTTTTTAATCGAATAGTGTAGCCATAACCCGCGGACTTGCTTTGTCAGTTAACTTGAGTTTTAGTATAATATGTTTAAAATATTATTTTTTTATTCCTTTTTAGTTCCTTCTTGTTATTTCTTAACGTCGCTTCTGTTATGAAAATTTTCCAGTAGGTTCTAGAATGATAAGCTTGCCATTTGTCTTTGCCTCTCCTACTTACTTAATTGGTCATTACAACCGTTTAGTCAGAATAACCACAAGGCATCTTAAACCATTTATGTGTGTTAATTTTATCCGTGATTAGCGGGACGTATAGTTTAAAGTCGATTGCGAGAGTTTTTGTGAGAAGAATGCTGAGAGGAAGCCGCCGTAATAGACGTGCTCGCTTCTAAAACGCCTATCTACTACA
>QOCX01000002.1:617507-743092 GCA_005959815.1 Sarcophaga bullata
GCTGATCTCTGATCCGTACCATCGAGCCGATGTCCATACTCGATGACTAATATTAGCTGCTTAGCGGAAAAAGAGCATAATTTATCTTCAGCGCCACTCTTAAGCAAATTTTAACACACCTAATATGGGTGGCGTGAGAATTTAAGCTGTAATTCTGTCTAAAGCGCTGTAATAAACAATAATGTACGAATGTATGTATGTATGTATGTGTGTATAAATACGTACAATTTATAAGAAATTTTGAAATTTTTTTTTCTGTCTCGCTTGGTTTTTATTTCACTATTGAACGCCCCCCCTAATATTTTCTTTGTAATTCTTCTTTGAAATTTTCTAACGTATACCTCGTATTTAAGAAATAACGGTGCATGGCATGTATTCTTATGTTTCATTTCATTAAAAATTGTTTTTTTTTGTTTTTTTTTTATAAATTTCAGGATCGTTTCTACCTCTCTGCTGTGGATAAACGATGGCATGCCAGCTGTCTGCAATGTTATGCATGTCGTCAACCCCTCGACCGGGAATCATCGTGTTATTCGCGCGACGGTAATATTTACTGCAAAAGCGATTATTATAGGTGAGCTTTAATTGTAATTTTAATTGTAAATAAAAAAAAAAGAAAACAAACTCGTAACAAATAACAGCCCAAAACGAACAGCCCAACAATGAGTAGCAAAATATTGTAACAACCAACAACGGGTGCACAATTTAAAAAAAAAAAAAAGAAAGAAAGAAGAATTAAAAAACATAAAAATTACAAGTGAGTGATGCAATAACAGTGTTTCCAAGAAACACCTTCTAAATGCAATCAAAACCACCTCACGTTGTTACTCCTCCTCCTTTTGCCTATACTTCTATTTCTCTCTCTCCCTCCCTCTCTCTCACACTCTCTCTCTCACTCTCTCTCTCTCTCTGTATACAGTCTCATATGCAATTGAAAATCAAAAAAAATTTAAAATCAGCCTGCCATGCCAAGACGTTGGAGACGATGCGTCAGCTAAATGCTAAAGACAATGATGACAACAATGGGGACCGTCCTCAAAACCAAAAAACGACAGATAGACAGGCAGACCGGCAGACAGACAGACAGACAGACATTTCGGCTTTTACGGTTGTTACTGTTCGGTTGTTCGGTTGTTCAGTTGTTCGGTTCCCAATGGTAGTCATGTCTGTTCAGAATTGTGCTATAAAAACTATAAAACAGTTTGAAACGGATCTTGTGTTTATTTTGCACAAAAAACAACAACAAAAAAAGAATCTACTTGGAAATGTAAAAAATGTTAAGCTTTTATTGTGCATTTTTTTTGTTGTTGTTGTTGTGTTCTTTTTTTTTTAATGTTTAGGTGCTTCCATTACACCAGCCCAGGCAAGAAAGCCAAAAAAAAACGAAAAAATCCATGTGCACTGCACTCATCATTGTGGCCATAGAGTTTGGAATACTTTCAGTTCTTGAAAAACAAAACAACAACAACAACCACAACACTGCTGAACTGATGAATCGCTGATAAAAACCTTAAGGCTACATGCTAAGACATGCTAAGACAGTGACTATAAAATGATTTCTAAACACGCAAATAAAATATTTTTAATGCAGTTGCTGCAGTTGAAAAAAAAAATCCACAATAAAAACAAAAAAAAAAAAAAAAAAAAACAAGAAAAAAACTTATAATAGAAGAAGCACTAGAAACGGTAGGAATATGTGTAGTCGTCGGTACTTGTAGTTTAAAAGCCAAGTTAAGCTTAAAGTCAGCCTGGCAGTCAGTCAGTTAGTTGTACTCACCAAATGTCTGTCCGGCAGTTTTCTTTGTTTTTCAATAACGTTTGAGTTTTTCTTCAATTTTTCTTGTTGTTGTCTTCTTGGCGGCAAGTTAAGCAGACCGAAACGACAGAAAAACAAAAAAACAAAAAACCTGTGGAAAAACTGAATTGAACTGAAAACTGCCTGTAAAACAAAATCAACAACAACAACAACAACAACAATAAGGCTTAAAAAAGAAAGAACTGTGCTGAACGAAGAAGAAGTAGAAGAAGAAGCATCCGTTGCGGTGGTATCATGTGCCAAGAGGTTTAAGAATAGCCGAATAGTTAATGCCTGAGAATCTTACTATATGGCCATAAAACCTGGTCAAAATACTACAAATCCAGCCATAAAACTCTTTTGTTTCTTTTTCTTCTTCTTTTTGTTTTTGTTTTTTTTTTTTGCTCTGTAAACTTCAAACATAAAACAACAACAACAACGACAACAGCAACAACAGCACTAAATTAACAACAAAAAAATAAAAGAAAAATTCATGAGTTTTTCCAAAATACTGGCAATTGTTATTGTAAAACACAGTGTGTTACATTTAATTGAAAGCAGAATGGCTAAAGCCAACGTAGTCTAGTCTAGTAGGTAGTGTGGTGGTTTATTAGACTTGAGAACCGTGGTTCAAGCCCCAGCCCATATAAATCTAACAAAACGAAATCTGAAAAAAAATATTTCTATCCGCGTATTATTCTCAACAGTCTTCTGGCGAAAACTCCAAGAGTAAAATAGAATTTTCCATGAAAAGTTTCTCAAAACTTTAGCGTTCGGGCTCGGTCCTCGTCACTCTTGAATAAAATTAACCCACATAACATGTCTGGTGTGAGAAGCTTGATCCAAATTCTAATTAAAGAGGTTGTAGTGGTCAATTGAATAAGTAAGGCTGAGAAGCACAGAAACTTTTCATGGCAATTTTGTTTACTCCACAGTTTTTGCCAGAAATCTGCTGAGAGGAAGTCGCCGAAGAAATATTTTTTTCATATTGTGTTTCGATGTCTCACCTGTGCTTTGAACCTTGGTCTTACGTCTAATAAGCCACTATACTACCTACTAGACTACGGCGAAGCCAGGTCGTTATTCTGACTGAAAGGTTGTAATGACCAATTGCACATAAGTTTTCTTGCGTCTTAATCTGAAACTAATGACTACTCTTTAAGCAATCACACCCAAATTCTTGGTCTTGTAGTCCTTACAACAACAATTTCTAAACACTTTGAGTTGATATGAACATACATATCGACTACATGATACCCGAAGCTGCATTCGATCCTAGTTTTTTAACGACGATACCATTTAGATCCTCCCTGAGAACGCTATCCAAGTATTCACTGATAGACCCAGATCACAGGATAAAGTCGGATGTGGAATCTTTTCAAAACAACCGAACCTTGGATTGTCCCTTGCACTACCCAATTACTGTGTTGTAGACTTTAAGCTGGAATAATGGTTGCCGCGACTATGGTAGCATGTACATCTTGTCGCGATATACGCATATTCACCGCCAGTAAAGTGGACATTTGATCTCTAGAGAACGTGTACACCACAACTAAGCTTGTTCAAAATTGCCTAATATCTCTAGAGAAGAGGTTGAGATTTAAATCCATTTTTTATCCTTTTCGCAATAAAGTTCATAAAAATCTTTATTGGAATTGAGTTTCATTACACGCACGCATTAGTTGCGAATTAACAAATTTCCCTGACTGTAGTCGACTATGGAGAAAAAGATTCTCCAGTTATGGAACTACTAGACTGAAACATTAGTTGACATTAAAAGCACTTGCAATTCTTTCCTTCTTTACTTCTTGCAATTGTTGCTGCCACTTATGTACGTATGCCGCAGCACACAACTGCTGCTCTAGAGAGTGTGGCTGCCAGCTGCAAGTGTGTTATCCGCTTGCCATATTCTTTTACGCTGAGTAGTACGCTACAATTGCCAGCCTGCTGGCTGGTTGTGTTGGTATATCGTGATAAGCAAAGGTTCAAATAAATCAAAACATTTCTAAATCATACTACGCTGCTGATTCTGTTAGTTTTTGTTCTTTCCTTATATCACAGCCTCATAGTCAGTAATTAAAACAAATTTTTTTCAATTGCAGTTTCATGTTCATCAAAAAGAAAAAATTTTGTTTCTCTTCTGTTCTGTTCTGTTCTATTCAGTTTCCTTTTTTTTATTTGACATTTTCACTCCCTTTCACCTTAAAATTGTTTTCCATTTAAGCTTTAACACACAGAAGCACAAATAGAATGAAGGGAGCATAATTTTTTTTTATTTTTATTGCTGTTGTTGTGCATCATGTTTGTATGACAAATAAGGCCCTTCTTGCATCTCATCGCAACGCATTTGTTGGTATCGCTTACAATATCGCTTGCGTTGTTTTCTACGTTCGCTTTGTAAAGGGTTAAGCATTTAATGTATGCGATAATTTGTTTATAGTTTTTCATCGTCGATATGTGGTGAAAATAAACGATTTCGGCTCGTTTATGATTTTTATTTCCATTTTTTTATTTCTGCGTCTTTTTTGTGTTTTTTTATTTTATTTTTAACGATTTGAATATGAACATTATCGATAACAAAATGAAAGGCAATGAATATTGTCCCACATATTGAATAAATAGTCACAGATTAGGGGATCACTGCAGGCTGTTGTGACAGAGGGTTAAACGATTTTTAATTCCATAGTTGAGGAGAACCTTAGCAAAGTCATAAAACGTTTAACATAAGAATTTGAAGGGAATTATGAAGTCGCCGTGATCTAGTAGGTAGCGCGTTCGCTTATTAGACTTGAGGCCTCGGTTCATTATTTCTTTGGCTACTTATTCTTTGGCTACTTCTTCTTTGGCTACTTCTTCTCAGCAGATTTTTGGCAAAAACTCTGAAAATAAATGAAATTGCCATAAAAAGCTCCTCAAAAATCTTTAAACTTTAGGACCCGCTACTCATGTATAAAATTAACTCACACATCAACAGTGATGTAAGAAGCTAGGTCGTAATACTGACTAAAGGCTATGTATGTGTATGTGTATGTATGTAATGATCGCCCTTATTTAGTTTAAAGTGTCTTCGTAATCCTTCTTACTGTGTGTCATTATTCCACAGTAGTCGATGCTGACGCTTTCCTTTCGTCCACTTTCTCAGTTTGGTCTTCAATGCACTGAAAGGCATTGGGTTATCCAAGGTGATGGTCTATTAGCCGGAATATTCGTTACCTCATTTCCTATTACTCGTAATGCGTACCGTTCCATATCTGAGCAAATGCTTATCAGCTTTTTACACTCCAGAATGGTCTTTGATTCCTTTCTTCGAATTCCTGTATATTATCGCCTTATTATCGTCTAACTATCTGTAAAGATATTTAAATCCCTAAAAATTTTGCTTAACTTGTTCTAACTTTTAGACATCATCAGTGATGTAAGAAGCTAGGTCGTAATACTGACTAAAAATACTCATGGTTCTCTCCTCATTAGGATCTCCTCAAAGTATCTTTGTAATCCTTCTTACTGGGGTCATTATTCCACAGTAGTCGACGTGACGTCTCCGTCCACTTTCTCAGTTTGGTCTTCAAATGCACTGAAAGGCATTGGGTTATCCAAGCTTATGGTCCTGACGCTTTCCTCCACTTTCTCAGTTTGGTCTTCAATGCACTGAAAGGCATTGTGGGTTATCCAAGGTGATGGTCTATTAGCCGGAATATTCGTTACCTCATTTCCTATTACTCGTAATGCGTACCGTTCCATATCTGAGCAAATGCTTATCAGCTTTTTACACTCCAGAATGGTCTTTGATTCCTTTCTTCGAATTCCTGTATATTATCGCCTTTATTATCGTCTAACTATCTGTAAAGATATTTAAATCCCTAAAAATTTTGCTTAACTTGTTCTAACTTTTAGACATCATCAGTGATGTAAGAAGCTAGGTCGTAATACTGACTAAAAATACTCATGGTTCTCTCCTCATTAGGATCTCCTCAAAGTATCTTTGTAATCCTTCTTACTGGGTCATTATTCCACAGTAGTCGACGTGACGTCTCCGTCCACTTTCTCAGTTTGGTCTTCAAAGCACTGAAAGGCATTGGGTTATCCAAGCTTATGGTCTATTAGCCAGAATATTCGTTACCTCATTTCCTGTCACGCCTTAAATAACTAGCAATCCATATAATGCGTACCGTTCAATGCCTGAATACTTGTATTCACCTTTTAACACCCCAGAATGGTCTTTAATCTTGAATTATTGTTTATTTTTGCCTAAATTATCGTTTAAGTATCTGTAAAGATATTTAAATCCTTAAAAATTTTGCTTAACTTGTTCTAACATTTTTAGACAGTGTTGGAAAACGTTATGGAAGCATTAACCATGTTTTTTTCTCTGCATAGCATTATTTAATATTTTTAATTTATTCAAAAAGAGAAAAAAAGAAAAGTAAATTAAATAATTTCTTTCTAATTGAGACATGTTTTTAATTTATTTTAAACATTAAAAAAATTAATGAAGAAATATTTTTTTTTCTTTGTGGAATAAATTTCATATTTTATAAATAATTGTACGTAAATAAATTATAATAAATTTAAATGTTTTAAAAACATTCAAAAAATTGTTGACATTTTAGCAAATATACAAAAAAAAAAAGAAAATAAAAATAAGAAAGAAAATTAACAAAAAAAAAAGAAACAAATACAAGGAATACGATTTTATCCCGAATTTTTCTGGCAGTGTATTAAAATGGCATTAAAATATGATCCCCAATACAAGCGAAACGTTTACGGATTATTTATTAAAATGTATCCATTCAAATAACAGTTTATTTCATAAACAAAACAACAAAAAACAACAACAACAACAAAATATTAAATATTTCATTCATATTGATTATGTATGCAATGACAAAACATACAAACACACACATAAATCCATGCATATGTACATATGTTTGAATAAAATGTATAAATCTTGTTTTGATATCTACATACATATGTTTATATGTACATTGTACATTCAATGACTATACATGTGTGTGTGTGTGTGTATGTAAGCGTGGTATTGTATGACAGCATGTTGGAACATGATTTTTCTTTTTTTTTTTGGTTTTTTTTTGGTTTTTTTCAACGAGTAAGTGGGAGGATATAATAAAATGCAATACAATAAATTATAAAATGCCACATCTGACGATCAACATTTTCAAAAATTTGTTAAGGCTTCATAAATAATACCCAGAACAACGATAACAGCAACAACAACATCAAACAATAAGTAAAATTGAAATTTCATTTAGAATACCGAAAACAAACCAGAACGTAACGAAACCAACAAAATTCAATCGAAAGAAAATTTACACACAAAAAAAAAACAACAACAACAACAACAATAAGAGCAACAAATAATACTAATAAAAACACATGTACCAGTAGACAAGACTGACATTCATAAAATATATTTTAAAACAATAAAAAAACAACAACAATAACAACAACAAACACATTCTATTTTATTTTAAAAACCAAAAAAAAGAAAAACATAGAGAGAGAGGGAGATAATGTTTTATTGGATTTGTAATCGCTTTAGATTATCATCTTTAACATCATCATCATCATCATCATCATCATCATCATTATTATTATTATGCTCATCCTCATGATGTAAAGTAAACTTTACATAGCATGCTCAAAACAAAACTAAAACAACAACCTTAAATCATCCTTAAACACAATAATAACAACAACAACAAGCGCAATTTAATTTTCTCTTGAAATTGTTTTTTGTATGTATTAGTGGCGTCTAATGAAAATAAAAGTTTACCGTTATCAATGGCTTGTGCGTTATGCTTGACTAAAAATAGAATAAAAAACAAAAAGAAAAGAAAGCCAACTAAAACTCATTACCACTGAAGAGAACATCATAATATGGAAAGAAAGAGAGAGAGAGCGAAAGAGAGAGAGAGAGTAATAATTGTTGTTTTATTCTGTTTTCTAAATACAAGTGTTGCTGATGAAGTTATTTTAATGCGAGTGTTTTTTTTTATTTTTATTTTCGTTTTTCGTTTTTCATTTTCTGTTGTTGGTGTTGCTGTTGTTATTGTTATTGTTCGGTTATAAAAAATAATATTTATGTTGTCATACAACATAAAAAACCAACAAATAAAAAAAAATAAGAGATTGTCATATCTGACGTTTCAACTATAAATCACCAGCGAACGGGAACATTTAACATTAAGTGTACAATGACAAGAAACTACAACAACACCAGAGGAGTAGTAGCATAAAATATTGTATGGCCGAAACATTTAAGAGTTACCAGATGCTATATTTTCTTAAAATTCCAAGGATTATTAAAATTCAACAAGAAATATGACGAAAATTGAACAACAACAACAATAACATTAGCATTAACGCTATGTATTGGTCAAATATGTTATCTTATCAGCATATGATGCAATCATTGCACAAACTTTAATCAGCCAAAAACAATGGCAAAAATAGGCAAAGTATGCCAATTTGATAATCTAATAGACATTCAAATGCAAAATTTGTTGTCAACTCTAAAGACTGCTGGATTTCTAAAATAGAATCGACTTCAAATGCCGATTTTCTTCGACATTTTTATTCGGTTTTTTTTGCCTTGTAATCAAAAAAGTTCTAAAATGGCAGGGTTGCCAGTTGTTGTTACTAGAAACAAAGCTCTCTGTGAAAATGCATTCGCTTGTAGTCTTAAGTGAGAACAATTATGGAACTTCAGTAAGCATCTTCATTATTTTTATATGCTATAAACGAACGTACGTTCCAATAACGTTCGGCTAATACTACCTATCGAATGATTTCAAAAAATGCCTCCGCGCAGATTTATATGTATTCATCCATGACAGGTCATAGAGTGGCATTTTGTAAACAGAAAAACGTTGCTCTTTAAAGTTGCCGATAATAAGGTGGCGTTAGAGGTACGATAACATCAAAAAATTGTTTGAAATTATCGCCCAGTTTCTAAGGAAAAAGGAAAAAACAGTTGTTTTCTCATAAAAATGACGCCAAAAAAAACACACACACACTCCTTCATCTATACGAGGCAGTGCAGTGCAGTGCAGTGCAGTGCAGTGCAGTGCAGTGCAGTGCAGTGCAGTGCAATGCATAGTTCAAAAGTCATAAATTTTGTTTTGTTTTGTTTTGTTCTGTTCTTCTCAATGAAAGCTTATAAATTATTATCTCTCTTAATCTCTATTCTTTATCAATATTTGCTTATTTAGATGTGTGTGTGTGTGTTGTGTAAAGTGTACTCTGCTTACAAGCATACATAAAATTGTCTCCGATGTTTATGTTATGTAGTGTTCTGTTTTTGTTGTTTTGTGTTGTTGTTTACAATTTTTGCATGTTTTAACAAAATTTCGTGTTGTCATATCAATTGCACTTGTTTAGTTGTGTTGTTCTCTGTTGTTCTCTGTTGCTGTAGCTGTTTGTTGTTATTGTTTATGGCACGATAACATCTCGATGTCACTCACAGTTAGTGGTGATGCTGATGGTGATGGTGAATGGTGGTGGTTTTTTATGAAGAGTTTAAGGTTAAGTTACCGTATGTTTGTGTGTGTTTGTTTGTTTTTAATTTCACACGGGGGGAAAATATTTATTAATGGTGAGATTTTAATAATTTTTGTTTTAGTTGTTGTTGTTTTCGTTTATTTATTTATTAATAAAGCAAAATAGTAGTTTAACAAAGTGGCTGGCTAGCTGGCTGGCTAGCTGGCTGGCTGTTGAATGAATATGAGCAATACAATACATATGTACATATGTATGTATGTATGTACATGCAGGCATGCAATAAATGATAATGCTGATGATGTTGCTGATGCTGATGATGATGATGATGTCAAGTGCTGATAACATAGCACAAATGAAACCAAAAAATAAAGCTGTGGCAAGTGATAACAAAAGTCTTAAGTATGCGAGAGGATGTTGTTGCAAAGTAGCCTTGTTTTGAAGTTTCAAAACAAATCTTGTCAGTCAGCTAGTCAATGGCATTATTATTGTTGCTGTTGTGCTGTTGTTGTCTTAACAATATTAAACAAAGCCACAAAAAAAAAAAAGAACAAGAAAACAAGTGTTGTTCTCTTTGCTGTTGTTGGATTAAACAACATTATCATTGTGTCGTCATCCATATCTGCACAGTTGCCATCATTGATGTCGTCGTCATCGTCATCATCATCATCATCATCATCATCATCATTTTGAGTAGACTGTTGGTGTTTAGTGTATTGTACCTGCTCGATTTTAGCACTCACTTGTGGTTTCCTTTAATTTCCGTATGCGAGACAAGACTTAAAATGAAAAAGCCAGACAATCTGAATGTCATAAAGACACTGGCAGGCAACAAAACATTCCAGCATCCAGAATTGAATGCGAATGTGATAAGCAACTCCTGGATGCTGATATACACGCTCTCACAACGCAGGGTAATAAAACTTAAAAGCTGTAGCAAACACTGCAACAGCAATAGCAACAACAATAGCAACAACAGACAGGAACATACAACTCCAAAGATAAATTTAATTTCTTTATTCCTTTCCCTTTTTTTTTTGCATTTTTGTTATTGTTTTGGTTTGTTTTGTTGCTCTTGTTGCAACTTGCAAATCTTCCAACAGCAGCTAAATTACATCAGCTTCAGTTTCTTATTTAACTTGACCGCTAAAGATTAAAACCAAGCAAAAAAAAATAAAAAAAAAAATAATAATTCTAGCGAAGATCGTAAAACAACGACGACGAGCTTTAAAGCCATAAAACTACTCAACAACAACAACAACAAACAAACAAACAAGCATACGAATAAACATGGATTAAGTCGCGCCGCTGTAATAAAATTGTTAAAAAAAAAACAAAACAAAAGAAAAGAGAAAAAAAACATTGAAAATCCAAATGAAACTTTTGGTGTTTCTTTCTATTCTTATTATCTGCAGATGATGTGTGTATTGATAAATTTCGAATGATGCAAATATCTGACAGCTGTCATCATAGATACGGTGTTTCTCTTCTTTTTCTTTTCTCTCTTTTTTTTTTTTTTTTGTTGTAATTTTCACTTCAAATGTCATATCATTCCCGACACTTGTTTCTGCAGACTGGCAATGACTGCAAAGGCAGAAAACAAAAATAAACAAAATAGTATGGAACACGCTAGAATGAATAAAAGAGAGAACGAAGTTAGGCTCACAGCGTTTTCTATTGGAGATTTCAAAATTGCCACCCTTTGGTGGCACATAATAATTAAAAGAATAGCCTACGACATAATAAAAACAAATTGTTAAATCAAAGGCTTCGTAGGAACATGAATCCTTTAAAGCTAGGCTCATAAACTGCCTGAAAGTTTAACGAATTTAATAATCGACCCGATATCTAATCGGGCCACAATGTTGGCAATATTCTCTTCCACCTCCAGCGATCTCCACAGAATACACAATTACATTTTAGTACATATACAGTGACAGAGTTGTACTTTGGGTCCTATTGCTACGTTTTATATCTAATTTTGGCCAGTTGAGTGTGGTAGTAAGTGCAGATTCTTCCTCTGTAAATTATTTTTCAATGGCCAATAAATCTGTGCCCAATTGGCAGCCTAATGGACGTAATACAGACACACTAGGTATGCGTCTAGAGTATCTCCTAGTAGAGGGATAACATGCAAGGGTACTTCTGGTAGCTGCCAGAATATTAAAACAACTTCAAGTTGTAGTAGAGTACTGTGACCGTACGAGTTGTTGTCCTGCCCTTAATTCATATCGAATATCGTTACAATCCAGTTGCCCTAACAAAGTTGAGGATATTCAGTGCTGAGATTCACTAACACCACACAGATTCTCAGTATGTCTTCTGATAATTCTCATTACAGCATCTACATATTGGACTTGAAACACTGTCCATTCTTAGCAGATTGTCTACTCTAGCAAGTTACATAAACCCCTATGCCTTAACTAGATATTAGACTGTCACAAAATTGCTACAAGAGTCGACTAAGAAACTGGTAATCATCACACATAATAGAAGAGTGATTGTGTGAAATCAATGCTCTACCCATCTCCTTTAAGATTTTATCGAACGTAATGCATGAGTGATTAAAATCTTATGTTAGAAAACTAATCAACGACAACTATGCGGATTTGTGAGAGGAAATTCCACTAAGTAGTGAACATTCTAACGTTCACGATATAGTACTATAGGAAGCCTATACAATGTAAATTGTATAAGGTTGTCTGAGTTTGGACCTTGTATAACACTTTAGAGTGGTGCTCACGTATACTAAGCAATTCATCCATAACTCAGGATCGCAAGTAAGTACTATTTTAGGGTGTGGTGCTGCAGGTCTTGGATCTTTCTGTTACTCTTTGCTGAGCACTGGCTGCAATATTGGCTGTTGTTATTTGGAATTGAATTGCTTTTTCAGATAGTTTTGCTGGTTCCCACATTTGCGGACAATTTATGAAAACCTATTTCGCAGTTTCCTTATATTTCATCAACACTGTTGACGTACGAACTGAAATATTCACGTCCCACTAATAACTTGCTTAGATTCAAATTCACCTGATCGTGTTGCCATCTTTTTTTTTGAAAAAGATTCAATCATTCCGCCATCTTTCCATAGGGTGAAATGCGCTAACCGCGATCTTCTTGCAAGATCCATATCCTTTACAATAACAGAGTGTGAATGAAATAGATTGGATTGGATTGAAATTATTTTGAAAATGTCTTAACATGACAGTGTTAAACTATTAAACAATAACGCTCGCTTTGCCTAAGAGTTCTAGAAGTTGTAAAACGATCTGCTAATAATAAAGAAATGAAAACCCATGAAGAAAAAAAATATAACGTGATCCATAATTATAAGACTTGTTGTTGTTGTTGTGATTGCTGCTGCTGCTGTTGTTGTTGTTGTTGCCTTTTAGTTATCGGCATTGTATCTTAATTTTAGAGTCTTCTTCTTCATATTTTAGTAGCATCATAAAAAAATCTTTTATGAACATGATTTAAAAGTTTTATGCGAGAAAAGAACAAGAAAAATAAACGATTTTTTTTTGTTAAGATGAAATTTAATGTTTTTTTCGCCAAAATAACTATTGGTGTGGGGAAAAAGTCTCAAGTGGTTTTTAAACAAAAATTAAAAAAGAATTTCTTCTCACAAAGTTTTGTTAAATAAAAAATGATAATAAATAATACACCAAAGTATTTAAATTTAAAACCAAAAGTACTTTTAGTTAAACTAAAAGGTACCCGAAAAAAAGTACCAAATGTCTTATAATATTGTGTAAATTGCTCATTACAAAAAGTACCCTGCCACACATTAGCATTTCAATAAATACTACAATAAATATTTATCAATTGAATACCTATTAAAGCATCCACTAGCACTGGCTGACAATATTTAATTTTAATTTTAAAAATAATGAAAAAAAAAAGTGATTTTAATGACATTAAAAAAAATTCATCATTTCTTATACAAATTAAAGAAACAAGAGGCATATGAGGAGAATAGATTTGCTTTTGAAAAACTAATTTAATAACCAAGAATTAATGATAGGAATAAACTATTTAGCCCCGGTCTGGCTGACTGTCCATTTAAATTGAGTATCGTCAAAAAAAAAAAAAAAGATTCACAGTCAAGGTTATAAATATAAGTACAGCAGCTTTAATAACAGCTCCCTGCCTAATAACAAAGCTTAATGAAAAGTTTTTAATGGCTTGCACGATTTGCAATGGCTTTAAAAGGCCACAACAATTATAAGCTTTGATAGGAGGAAAATTTAAAAATTTACCACAACTACTGCTTTAACGCTTTATGGCTGCTGTCTGCACACAAATTATGAACGGTCATAAAATCATATGTAGACAACAGCAGCAGTAGATAATGTAACGTAAAAAGAAACAACAATGAAATAGAAGAAGAAGACAATTCTTAAGAATCCTTGAAAAACGACTTGGAACATCAATTCCATATACGGAAGCCTTAGCTCATCTTGGATGGTTGTTAAAGCGTAAAAATGAAAATTCGTTTTAAAAAATATGAACGAAAAAGCCTCCGGTATTGAGCAAAAATTACAAAAAAAAAAAAAAAAAAAAAAAAACAATTCAACGTTAATGTCTCAATCGTAAAGTGTCCAAAGATGATTGCATACGAATAGAATAGAGGCAGCAGAAAGACAGTCAGTCATTGGTATGAAATTAAAAATCAAAAAACAAAAAAAAAAATAGAAGGGAAAATACAGATGAAAAAAAGAAGAAGAAGAAATAATTTATATTTTATGTTGAAAATTAAAATGAAAATGTGAACAAAAACAAAAACAAAAACAAAAAAAAAACAATTGAAAAAAATAATTAAAATTGTAATTTTATACCATACATAATGAAAATATAAAATTAAATTACAGAAAAATAACACAAGAAACAAAAAAAGACAACAAACAAAAAATATATAAAAAAGGAACATAATTTAGAGACAAAAAAAAAAAAAAAAGACAACAAAACACCGAAGAAAAAAGTCATAAATTCGACAGGTCATGCACGTCACCACTCGTTGTTGTACTTCCTCCCAAATGAATCTTGTGACATTTATTGCGCTGTTCAAGCCAAGCATGAATGAATGACTCTTTATGCTCTCTTTCATATTCACATACACACACACACACACCCACCCTTACGTACTCTTCCATAACAGACACCTACAAACTAGACTACAATTTCAAATGTCCCTCGCATACACGCACGCATACACTCCAATATGGAACTTTCGTTTCATATGTTCGTTTTGCGTTTATTTTTTTGTGTTTTTTGTAACATGGCAACTTAATTTATAGATCGTAAGGGTATTTTTTTTTATTCAAAATTGTTGCCGATTTTTTAATTTTCTTCATTGGTAGGGGATTTTACTATCACTCGATATTAATTCTATTGGTTACTATCGGTTTAAGAGAGAGCAAATCTAAGCCTGAAAAGTTACAAATTGTGAGGATGATTTAATAAAGAAAAAAGTTTATTATTCTTGTTATCAAGAGGGGTGCCACTTCCTTCAATCTAAATTGTTTAATGAGTATTCAAAAAGATGAGTAGAATCGAATCATACTCATAATTTCTGATACTTATACGCACGCATTCCGAACGACAGATTTTTGAGAAACTTTTCATGGCAATTTTATTTACTCTCAGAGTTTTTGCCAGAAATCTGCTGGAGAGGAAGTCGCCGAAGAAATATTTTGTTTTTCATATTTCGTTTTTGATGTTGTCGAACCCTGGCTTTTCGTCTAATAAGCCAACACACTACCTACTAGACTACGACAACTTCAAATTCATACTTATTTTAATATCATGCAACCTCTACTCATAACCTACTTATGCAACCTCTACTCAAAGTTAGAATATTCATACTTAACAACACGTATGATGTTGTTGGTTTCTACTCTCCATGACTTAACATATTCGCGTATCACAAAATAAGCATGAATCGCATACGATCACTAAAATACTCACTGGAAGGTTAAGTGTTTGCTTTGATTGCTAATCTGTCTTGTTTGCTTATGTGTCTTTTATCTTTTGTTGTAAATGCAACAAATACTAATGCTGAATGATTCGAGTCACTCGATAAGTATTTTTCTAAAGTTATGAATCTAAAAGAGTAGGCTTATGAATCAAACATATTTTCAATGGTATGAGTTTGATGTTAACGTTGTACGCATACTCATTGCACCCTTTACTTATAAACCAACAGTGTAGTAAGTGAGTACTAATGAATCAAAGTGTGTAATTAAATTTCAATATTGTTGTCTCACTCATACTCAAAATTTCATAAGTACTTATGAGTAGCGATAAAACGATTCATTGCTGACCTCTGCTCCACATCTATACTTGTTTGTGTTACTTTTATCCACCCGACTCTGAACGACTTTCAGTGGCAATTTTTTATTTTTCTCTCCATATTATAATGCAATACTTGAAGATATCCAGTTCCGTTCTATTTCCATGTTTAAAGTCATCCGTTTAGTAAATATTCGCCACAATTGCTGCTCATATTGAACTCACAAACTCTAATGCCCTTGTGGCTTATAAGCAGACGTCGGCACAAAGAGAACATGAACAAATTGTCAGTAATATTTTCAAGTGTAACCTAACCTAATACGAATATGTAGTGGAAAATATAGAAATAGTGTACAGAAGACAAATCCCTAAAGACTGCATATTTCACTTGATAGACATTCTTCCAAAAATGGAGATCATTTCTCATTGTTATTAGTAAACCCCATTCGAAAATAGTGAAAATCTACTGTAATATTTTTTTGAGTGTATCATTGCAACCTGAAAATAGCATCATGAACCTTGTTCTTTAGAAGCTAACAAGCAACTCAATTCAATTTTACGCTCTTTTTAACCAACATTATTGATGTTCGTGTCCTATGTGTTTAAAAAGCCGAAGATGTTCGTCACCCGGGGGCTTTTGGTGCCGACGTCTGCTTATAAGTCGTAAAAGACATCTGTAAAAAAAAAATGCAGATTGTACCCTAAAGTTTGGATTGTCATTGCAATAGTCATATAAAATTCGAAAACCTGCCGTTTCTAACTGTCTTCTACGATTGTCATATTTTATGACACATTTGTTCCGGTAGAATTTCCTTGTGCATGCATATGTACTGTAAAAAAGTCATTAAATGATGTGACATCCAAAACGCTTTCATTTTTCATTTGATTAAAGTTTTCTTTTCTTTCTTTTCTTTGTTTCTTTTTTTTCTGTTATTTTTTTCCGCAACACTCCCTATTTGCAGTTTCCAATACATATTTGGGGCCCCTTCTATTTTTTAATTTTTTTTTTAAAGCTTCTGCTTCTGGCTTCTGGCTTCTGCTTCTGCTTGTAATCCATTTATTATAGTCATTATTTTAAAAAATAAATTTTATTTTTTCTTGGTTTATTATTATGGAAATAAAATAAAATATAAGAAGAATAATTTTTTAATTTTCTTTTATTATTACACGAGTATTGTTGGTTGGTTTAAGATGCCATTAAAAAAACTAATAATTGCCATCCATCGTAAGAGGTTTCTGCATTACCATACAAACAAACAAACAAACAAATTCAAATTCAAATTAAAAAAATAACCAAAAAGAAAATAAAAACCAATTGATGACTAGTGAAAGAAAACCAATGAATGAATAGAAAACTGAAATTAAGAAGTTAAAGGATAATCGAAAAGGAAATTCTTTTAATAAAACCGTTTAATGATGAGCCCTATTTGAGCATTTATTTGGGTATTTAGCTACCCTATTTATAGGGTATCTGCAAATGCCTCGCAAGTTTTTTGAATTCCATAAGAATCTTTCGATCTTGCTATACACATTCAATTAAATTGTTGTCAGAGGATATTTTTTATAGAAGTACAAAAACAAAATATTTATTCAATAAATTTGAACTATCACAGGCTCCTTTACCCGCGCTCATTCATTAGGTAAACTCTTCAGGACATTATAACAAGATTATAACAGTATAACAGCGATCTTGAGCCGATGGTAACTGACTCTGCTAGGTAACAGACAATACGATTTCCATAAACCTCTATTACAGTTGCATAATTGGCCATTACAACCCTTCCGTCAGAATTATGGCCTAGCTTCTCACACCACCCATGGTGTGTGTGTTTTATATATGAGTGGCTGGGCCTACAGTTTAGTGTCGACTCCGAACGCCAGATTTTGAGAAACTTTTCATGGCAATTTTATTTACTTTCAGCATTTTTGCCAAAAATCTGTTGCTCTATTATGGTTAAGAGCTCAAAATATTCGAAACCCAAGGGAAAATAGCGAGTTTTTGTGCGGAAGTTGAGCCATTGTCTTGGTTAGTAAAAATAAGGATACCTTTCGCTGAAACCAAGGCGAAGACTTGTCTCATACTAAACGGATTTGATTCAATCTAAGCCATTGTTTGGGAATTACAGTGAGTAGAGATTTAAGCCATGTATCAGACTGCATGTAAGTTTTGTGATGAAGAGAATGAATCTACAAAGTCTTTGAAGGAATGCGTACCATGTTCTTGGGTAAGAGTTATACTTACTGACACCAAACAATACCGTAAAGTTTTTCTGGCAAACATAATTGGCAGAGACGTTACAAGGATACCCTAGAGTATCTAGAGTATAGTCACAGTAGTACTCGAACACCTTTATCGTACAACCCGTAATACCCTGGTCTAACGGAGTGCAACAATGCACATACTGACACTTCCAAGTTGGTTTTCTTGAGTCGTTGCTATAATATTAGAATACCACGGAGTACGATGCTCATCATTTATTGAATTGGATAGAGCAGAATGTTATAAGGCTTTGCAGAAACAAAGAGAAAGGCGCACTTACCATTCGTATGATCAGAAATATTTTATTTCTCAATGCCATAGTATTCGCTTCGTGTTTATTGCATAAGAAATTAATCTTTTCTTTAAGTAGTCCTCCAAAACTAATATGAAATAAAAGAAAATAAAAGAAGTTATTGCGAGTATTTCCTCGTAATCGTTTTCATATTCGTTGGCCTTTTTTTTGTTACGACTTGAAGCTTTTTTAAGTTTAGTTTGGAAAAGCCATTAAATTACCGTAAAACTCAATCATCATTTCGTTTTTTTTTTTTATTTTTTTTTTTATTACAATTTGCTCTTGTTGTGTGGATGTATTTCATAATTTTTTTCTTTTCTTTCATATTTTTTTTTGGCTTTTATTCCCATCTTGGGTTTGGTAGCCCATTGTCTATACTTTCCAATTTTTCGGGGGAAACAACTTAACAATGGGCCCATAAAAATGGTCGAAAGTATGGAAAGCCTTCTTAAGCAACCATAATGAAATGAGCACTAGTAATAGCAAATGGTTGTGGTGTTGGTGTTGAGGTTGGAGTTACTTGGCGGGTTTATGGCATTTCGTTTTTCGGCTCCAAAGGCTGCTTCTAAAGAAATCTTTTTCATTTATTAGTACGATTATTATTATTATTATCGTAGTCATAATAATAATGTTCCTCTCCTCTCTACTCTTGTACAATATTTTTTGCTGTTGTTTTTGTTGTTATTTTTATGAATATTTTTTAATACACTTTTTTACGAGTTTTTTTTTTACCGCTTTAGCTGTTATTATTCTTGAGATAATTTTTCTTTTTTTTTCCAACACAAAAAAGAAACTGAAGAAGAAGAAGAAAAAGTTATTTTAACGTCAATTTTTTTTTTGCCTCGTCTAGAGGGTATTTGGGCATTTTAAATTATTTTATTATCACCTGATTATTGGTACGTGAATTTTTGTTTGTTTTTTTTTTTTTGGAAATCCAAAAAGAAAACAACAACAACAACAAAAAAAGAAATGAAAATAAAATGCTTTATAAGTTTAATGGTGGTGCTAGTGGTAGTTGGGTTTTCATTTATTTACTATGCGAGAGGGTCTTATTATTTTTTATTATTTATGCTGCTCATACATGGTACGTTACCATGTAATTTATCCTCTCTCTCGATGAAAGTAATGAAAGTAAGACAATTGTATCATAAATTTTCTTAATGAATTACAAAATTGTTTAAATAATGAAATACAAAAGGTTTTCCGTATAAAATTTTCATTGAGAAAAAGAAAATTATTTTCAAACAATTGAAAAGTGTTGCAATCAAGTGCCTTCTTCGGTAGCTGCAATGAGATTTTTCATTTTTAGAAAGTGTGAATACTTCATAGCTTCTGTGAATGTCTCCCAACTCAATTACACATATAAACTGTATTCGATATTTCACTATTTGCTTCTATCCTTCTATCCTTCTATCCCTAACTGCAATGTGTGTATAAAAAGAAAATAAATTCAACATTTTTACATTCAATTGAAGCATAATTTGAATAATATTTAGAGGCAATTCCATTATGCCTATCTCATATAGCAACCTTCCCCTCTAGGAGCAATTGATATTCAAAAACTTCTTTCTTTAAAAAATTAAAAAGAACCAAGACATTTTGAGGATTTACCTAAGCACCGCATATTTAAAGTCTCTTTCCAACATTCTCAATCTGTTTAGAAAGGCAACACCGTTGACATTATGGGGAGTAGCCCACAAAGGGCAGTAACCGTTTCTAAAATACATTTTCTTTCTCAACAAATCTTGTAATTTTTTTACTTTTTTTTTCTTTTTTTTTTGGTATAAAAATATTCAAATTTTTATTTAGAAAAAGCAAAAAGAAGAGGCAAACGTGTTTAAGTGCTTCAACCGTAAATGTGGATGCCTCCTTCCCAAATGTACTTTTGTCCTTAAAATCTGTGTAAAATGTTGAAAAGGGCGTATGTGGTAATACGAGAGCGTATGCACTGCTGTTAAAACTGATCGTATGTTTAGCAATCGATATGAGAATTTCACATGGCATGTCTGTTGTGTGTGAAATAAAAATTTTAAAACATACACATGCACATCATACATACAGAAACAAAAGATTGTAAAATAGTTAAGGTAAGGCAAGTCAAACGGCAGGCGATTGAAGGAAATCAGTCAGTCAGCCAGCCAGCCAGCCAGCGAGCCAGTCTTAAAGATTCTTTTATTGCTTAAAAGGCAGCAGTAGCGACAACGGTTTTTGCATCCCGCTGGTCGTCTGCTTACTTTTGTGAATAACAATTTTTCGGCACAAGGACTTTTAAAATGTTCAATACGCGTACTTACTTACTTGCTTACCCACCTTATGTTCTGTCATTACAAAAACAATACAGAAACAAACATGCCTTATACAAAAAAAAAAAAAAAAACAGAAAACAAAGAAATACCCAGTCTCTATGAGTATTGTGTGTTTAACAAACTTTCATTAAATTTTTTTTGTTACCTTTTTTGGGCAACGCTGTGTGCGATTTTTTATTTGTTTTCTCATTTGTATTAATGTTCTCATCATCATTTGTTTTTGTTTGTTATGTTAAGTTTCCGTCTACGCTCGTAAGTATGATAACTGTATGTGTAAGTACTTACGAAACGAGTACGAGTACGAGTGCTTTTTTTTTTTAATGCAATGCCATGCAATGTAATAATGTACGTAAGTGTATGCGTATGCGTAAGCATTCGTGTATTATTTTTAGTGGTAAAATAACATTTATTTTGTATTTGTTTTGCTTTGTTTATGTGAAAAAGAGTCCTATTGTTATTGCTGTTTTTTTTTTTTTGTTTTACGTGGGGTGTTGAGAGAATTTTGCCAATGTAAACATGCGAATAAAAACCTATAACAGCAGGAAAAAGCCAATAACTATTGTATCAGAGAATAATTCTCACAAATATATGCGAGTACTACATACATGTACGTGTACATACAAAGAAATATCATGTAATATTTGCTTTAGATTTGAAAGAGAGTTAAACAAATAGTAAGTGTTTGTGTTTGTGTGTGTGTGTGTGTGTATGGTAAAACAATCTATTGTTTATGTTAAACAAATATGTATAATGCATGTATGCAAACAACACATGTTGTTATTGTAGTTGTTATTTTTTACAGTTATTTTATGGACGATAGAGAAAAAATAAAGGATTTACATCCTGTGGAGTTAAGTATACACAACAAACATAAAAAACAACAACAAATTCATACATGGGAAGAGCCTCTATTGTGGATTTAAGTTTAATACAGATTATATGCATGCGTGTGTGTGTGTGTGTGTGTATGCTGTGGATAATAAAAACAAGAACCTAAAAAAAAGCTACAATTGCTTAACCATAAAATTAAATGTGAACAAATAATACAAAAAAAAATCAAAACTTTCATCTCGATATTCTCTCTTTGTTTTTTTGTTGTAATATTCAAAGCAATTTTTATTTAACGATAGTTTAGTTGTGATTACAACATGCTGTGCTTAAGTTGTTTAAGTAGATTACAAAAAACCAACTACACAGTTTCTCACACGCATTCACACACACTTACTTACGCTAAGATCAGTTGCATACTTGCGTACATAAAGTCCTAACGCCTAAGTATATGCTTCACATAAGAATATAAAAGCTTATTCAACTACATCGATACATAATCTCTTCGTCCGTTACAATCGGATTAGAAGTATTAATTTACGAAAACAATAAAAACAATTGAATTTTTTTTTATGTTATTAATATTGGTTTTACGCTTGATTAAGTTGCCTCTAGGCCAAGGTTGTTGTTTATTCAGGTATTAAAAATGTTTTTTTTTCTGCACTTATTTTTTTTGTATTTTTTATATTTTATTAACTGCACAGTTTTTTAATAATTACACGCATTCATTTGATATTAATTAAATGTTAGAAGTTTATTTTATTTTCTGTAGTAAAGCATCTATGCTTTTGGGGTTCTTTGAAAAGTGGTTGACATATTTTTTCGGGGTAATAAATTGCTTAGGCCAAATTAAATTGGCCAATACAACCCTATAGCCAGAGTTAAAACCTTACTTCTCACACCACCCATGTTGCGTTTGTCAAATTTATCCGTGAGCCTTGGGTCATACAGTTTAAAGTTGACTTCGAACGATAGATTTTCTTTAGAAACTTTTCACAGCAATTTTTTACTCCCAAAATTTCTGCTAGTATACTGCTGAGGGCAAGTCTCCGATGAAAAATTTCGTTTTGTTCGAGATGAATGATCTGGAGTATGAAACACAGGCTCGCATCTAATAAGCCAATACACTACCTGCTAGACTAGGCCAACTTCTTGAATTTTTTTCTGACGTTTATAAATTTGCTCCTATACGGTCTATTAGATATTCGGCAAGCGGAATTAGGAATATTCTCGCTCTAAAAACTCGGCTCTAAAGCCAACTGGTCAATGACACACGTTACCACTATACTATGCGCCATAAATATGCAGTGACTAGGAACTGTTATTGCCACAGGATTTGTATGCAATTGATGTATGTGCCACAATAGAACATCTGGACAAAGGAACAGTTCTGCTCTAATACTAAGCAGCCTGAATCAATCATTTATAGTGTCCAAAATATAAACAATAAATGCTAGCATAAATGTTGAACTATTCAGTTCTGAAGATCATTATTTAATGTGAATTATTTCTTAAAATAGTTAAAATATTCCAAAGAGTAAATATTTTTGTTTTTGTTGAAAAAAAATTATAAAATTTCGTTGATATTTTTGGAATTTCTGTTACAGAAAGTTTTCTCAAGAAACTTATGCTAATAAATTATGATTTAAAATTTCTTTTTGAAATTCAATACATGCGAGTTTCATTTGCCACAGCTACTCGTATTATTTGACATGTTTTCCCCACCCATAAATTTAAAAAAAAAAATTCTTTTTTACATTTTTTTTCTTCCTTACATTTTTGTGAATGATGACTACATTTTGTTTTTGTAGTCGATGCGTTTCAAATATTTTCTTTTTTTTTTATCATTTTTTTTTTTTGTATGTGCCTGCAACACATTTTTTCAATGAAATTCATATAAAACTGGGAAACAAACGAACGAGCAAACGAAAATGAACGTGGCAAACGAAATGATGAAAATGATGAGGAAACTAAAGAAGCAATTCCATTTGAATTTATCATAACAACCGATGTATGGCATTTTCTTTCTTTTTATTCTTCTTTTGTAGCTCGTTTTTTGTTTTCTTTTCACGAATATAGACAGATAGGACGACAGACATGACAACTATACAAGGATTACCCTATACCGTACACGCTTGTATGGCATTTTCTAAAAGATACTGAAAAAAAACAGCAAAAATTTTAATAAAACGATCGAAATAAAGGGGAGAATTTCACAGTGTTGAAAAATGATTTGGGATGTAACGTCGCCATGCACTTGGAATCGCAAGACTGGATGGTTGACAGTCAGTCATTCAGCAGCAAACGAAAAAAAAACAAAAAAAAACAAAACCAAAACACTCGCATGTAAAGCAAAAGACAAGAAGCAGCAGCAGTGAGCGAAACCATTCCATTCAAAAGATTTACCGTAGCGTAGAGATGAAAAATTTATCAACCAACAACAACAACAACAACAGCAGCACTGCAATATTCAGTATTCAAAGCAAATAAATCTCTAAAAAAAAATATTTACGAGGACAACAGCATCATCATCATGAGCAGCTTTCGTATCTTGTCGCAAATTACGTTGTTTTTGTTTTTTTGTTTCTTATTTGTTGTTGTTGTATTTTCATATGCAACAAATAAAATGTTAGTGGCTGCCAATGATGCACTCACTCATGGCAATCTTTGGCTGACTGGATGGATGGATGACTGGCTCAATGGCTGACTGCGAAAAGTGTGATTCACACACATACACACACACACACACACACACACATAGAACCAAATTCTAAGCTAAACTCATACATACGAACTGAATGCTCTTGATTTTTATGATGAATTTTTATTTGTTTCTGTTTTTTGTTATCGTTTCTGTTCTTCTTCTACTTTTATTATAATCTCTGGCAGTTTTTACGATAAAAAAAAAATAAATTTTTAAAACAATCCTCTGTGTGTTCGTACTTGAACATAAAAATTAAAAAAAATACAGAAAAAAAACACTCGTAATTCACATATAAAAATAAATTAAGAAACACTTGTCGTCTTTCATAATGAAAATGAAAATGAAAATGAAAAAAAAGAAGAAGAAGAAGACGAAAAAACCGTCATAAATAACACGAAATATTCTTGAAAAAAAAAAATCTCGCTCGCATACATACTCTGCAACAGAAGGACAGCAAACTGAAGTTATAAATTGCGGAACGGATAGTCGAACAGATGAAGTGAAATATAAACATGACACGCAATATACTATAATTCTTCTTCTTCCTTCTCTTCTTCTTCTTCTTTTTATTTTGGACTTTAGTTTTAAACACCCCTTAAATTTATAATTCTGTTGCTTTAAGAAAACAAAATTACAAATTCAGTGATTTACTCTATAAATACACTCACAAAAAATAATAATAATGTCGACAGAAGGCTTAGTTCGAAGGTTCCTATTCCGTTTAAACCTGTTCCTTTTTGTGTTAACGATTATTGGCTTATTTAAGTTTTGAAAATGAATCATGAACTCACAGATTTTTGAATCTTTACTCTTTAACTGAAAGTGCAATATTGTCCCTGTCAACGGGCTCAAGTCTTGCTTGTTCAAATTTTAACAGTAGTCAGCGAATTTTTTGATTAAACCAATGTTGCTCTTTTAACAAAAAGGCTACAATTAGAAAAATCATGGACTTATTGACCTAACCGGCGTAATTCAATTACAATTTTTCTTATAAAAACACCGAAATTCATAACATAATTGGTCATTACAACCCTTCAATCAGGATTACAACCCAACTTATCGCATCTCTTATGTTGTGTGAGTTAATTTTAGCCTGAGTGGCGGGATCTGCAGCTTAAAGTCAATTCCGAATGACAGTTTTTAAGAAACTTTTCATGATAATTTTATTCACTCACAGGGTTTTTGCCACGGTTTCTCGTCTAATAAGCCAACACACTACCTCCTTAGAGTACGGTGACTTCTATCAAGAGCGCTAAGATAAATTTTCTCCCTTAAACTAAACCTTTTCTGTGAGTGTAATTAATTTATTGCTATGAAGGGGAATATTATGTCCCCCCTTTTTCTCTTAAATTTCTAGTACATTGTTGCTGTTGTTGTTCCTCACCTTTTTTTCTTCTTTTTATTGCCTGATCATGTTGGCTTCTTTGCTTCTTCCTCAAATATCCCCTTAAAACAAAACCAAAAACAATAACAACAACAACAACAACAACAACAACACCATTCATCCAGACACAGTGGAAGAGAATGAAAAAATGAATTATTGTTATTGCCATGCAACAGAGCAGGCGAAATGTCAAAGTGACATCTCTTAATATATGACTACGTTTTCGAGCACCATTCGAAATCTGATATGATATAAGGAGTGAATGTCTGAGATAGAATGATTGTTGTGTATGTGTGTGTGTGTGTGTGTGTGCAGATGTAGTACAATTTCTTTGGAGGATAGCCAGACCGTAACACAGTTACAATAAACCACAAAATTCATCACACATATATAGGCACACTCTAGCTCATCCCTTATTCATTAAGTCTTCCTCTCTACTTATAATTTAAAGCATTTCTTCTTCTTTTTTTTTGAATTTCTTGCAGTAAAAGAAGTACAAAGTCTGGCATCATTTTGTTGTTTTGTTTCTTAACATTTATGATTGCTGCATGAATTTGCTTTAACTACAACCGTAACAACAGCAACAACACTAGCAACAACACTATCTCAATGACAGTGATGCTGATACTGATGCTGTCACTCGGTTTAGTTGATACCCCTAATGCCACTATTGATGCCAATAGAAGCAAAAATTTATCTCTGAATTCCTATATTTCCCCGCTGGCCGCATGACCATGTTGTTCATGATGTTCATTTTGTCCGACTTCGATTTGTTTTTGTATTTTTTTGTTACTTTTTATCGGTTGTTCATAAATGTTTCTGTCATAAGCTGAAGGTGTTGTTCTGCTTTTTTTTCTTAATTCCAAAGTAAACAACAAAAATAAGTAAAAAAAAAGTGAATGGTTTAGCACAGATCAACCATTAAACAACTTGTTGGCTGGCAGTGGTTACATTTCAAGTTATCCGCCACAACCACAACATTTGCCTCGCAGATTGGACACAGGGCATGGAGTGTACAGAAACCCAAACTTAAACCGCAACAATTGCCGACATGTTGTACGTAATGATACTCCCAAAATCCTTACTCGTACTTGGATATCATTTTTAATCAAAAGAGGTGGAGCCCAAGTAGTTTTTTGTTTTTTTCTTGTGTGTTCTATTATTATGGGGGGCCTCATGTTTTACAATCGTTTCAATGTTTTCGTAGCTTTTGCTTCGCCTCTTTTTTTTTTTTTTTGTTTATGTTTTGTTCATCATCCTTGTAACCAAACATGCAACCAATCATGCAGTCATACACATGATGCCATGCATTTTTGAAGTTGCTATTGCATAGCAACATAGCATAACACTAGCTGAACAATCGAAGCAGCATACAATTGTTATCAGTAATGAAATGAAAATCGTATGAAGGATACTCTTAACAACACAATCTTATTTGTATGTTAGAGTAGAGACCTTTTAAAACTTAAAATATCTAAGGATTATAAGGTAAATATCTTCACCTTCTTCAGTGTAATTTCCTAAATTTTCCAATGATTTTGGAAAAATGTTTGAAGAAATAGATCTGTAGCCTCCTTGATCACATGTGAAGAAGGAGGAAAATTCAAATTGTCTTGTATGTTTGTAAAAATGCAAGTTATCGATAACTTTACTGTAGCAAATACAAGCCATCAACGTTTTCACTGTAGAAAATACAAGTCATCGATAAATTATCCGTACACAGCATCACCGATCGATCACATTTTCTGGATAACAAGCCTAAAATTCCAAAACCTTTCTTAAATTCATCTTTAGACCACAATTTGAGATTTTCTTAAAACATTTCATACTTTTAAGGGTCTGTTAATAGATAAAAATTCTTCTTTACACACGTAATTGCAGCAGTAGCTGTAATACAAACATGGCAATTGTCCTCGTATGCAGTTAAAATATGGATGAATGGGTGAATGGATGGATGGATAAATTGTTGGTTGGTTGGCTGGTTACATACACATGTCTGAGTGCCTACAAACACATGTACTTACTACCTACCTACCACTCATTTATAGCCGTTGTTAGTTTTTTTTTTTTTTTTTTTATTTCATTTGGTTTGGTTCAGTTTGATTTCCTACTTTTTCTTTGTTTTTGTTATTGTTTTATATCGATAGTGCAGCATCAGTTGCAGCAATAAACTGAAATCTAAAGTGTAACGAATTATCATTATCATCCTCATACTAGAACATCATCTTCATCGTTATACACAACCGAACTCATGGCATGCTTATGATAGATGTTTCGCATGTTGCGTTAAAATTTTGTTGTGCACTTGCTGTTGCTGCTACTGATGTTGATGCTGTGGCTGCTGTATCATTGTCATTGTAGTCAACCACATCTGGTTAGAATACACTCACACACAGACATACACATTTCATATTTAATTTTAAAACACTCAAGATACAGATTCAGTTGCACGTTTCGCATAAAACATTGTACCAGCCAGCCAGCCAGCCAGCCAGCAAGTCAGCCAACTATGCAGTACATGAACACATTGGGAGGTGACATAAATTGTCGACATCGTCATCGTCATCGTCATCGTCAAAGTGTAGGCATACGCATACTGTTGTTACTGTTGTTGTTATTGTGTTTTCTTCTTCTGTGTCTGTTGTTGCTTATGCAGTATGGCCTCACATTTTCTCAGGCAGTGGTAAATGGTATCTTAGGTGCACGTTTAAGTCCAGCTGAGTAAAGCTAGTGAGTGAGTGAGTGTGTGCAAAAATTATATGGCAGTACAAAAAAGAAAAAAAACAACAACCTGACCATATAATATCGGTTATTTATCATTTTGTTATCACAACTAAAAATCTTTTCAAACTTATTTTAACGGCGGAGAACAACAGCATCAAGTGTTTCACTCAAGGTGGCCAAGCTTATGGGAAACGAACAAACTAAAGAAATGCAATTTCTATTTAAGAACAAACATGTGTGGGTTGACCATGTTATTATTTATTGTCTACTTGTTAAACATTTCTACTTTTACCCTTAATAGGGCATTATCAATTGCGTGTGAAACATTTAAGGTCAGACAACATGGTCTGAATGATAGACAACAGCCTTTCCGTATGGCTTTCGGTGATCTGTTGATGTTACTCTATCATATGAAAACACTCACAGAAGATAGTTGAGGTTCTATCCGATGAGTACAGATTAAACACAAGGTTTTTTTAAAGTTGTATTCCATCTCCGCCTTCTTATAAAGCATCATTCGACATAGTCTTGTCTCCATAATCTCTAATGCAATCTAGTCTTTAGCAGATTAGGATAGGTTGATTGATTCGTTAATCGAAAGCAAGATCTACTACCTTAGACTACAGTTTTGAAGCGGAAAAAGAAGAAAAAAAACTGGGAAAAAATCGAAGATCCAGACCTGTACTCCTGCAGGCTTGTCTCAGAGGTAGCCTCTATAGCTTCTAAAATTAAAATTAGATTACGAGATTAAAAAGATATCTTTCGAACGTCCTATTAATGGAAATATCTCCTATTGTGTGTGTAAACTTACAAGCTACTTGGTACAATAATCCTTTAAGGTGAACAGATTCCACTTAGATATTCATAAATTCATGCATATTGCCTTCTATCGTTCTTTAAACTATAATTCAGGAGTAGATGGCCATCCTCTTATATGTACTAAAAAGTGACCGTTATTTATTGCCTCAAAAGCAGCGTTACCTTAAGATTATCATACGTTAACTATACTTCTTTATCCACTCTTTACAAATGCTTCTGACCTTAACACTTTTTTTTTCTTGTAAGGCTAATGCCATCACTACCCAAAATCCAAAGGGGTATTGTGTTGAATGAATGAAAGTGTTTTTTATTGTTAAGACAAATCAAATAAAACAAATAAAATTGTTGGATCATTTCCTTTAAACGAAATTATAGATTTCCTACAAATATATGGTTAAAGGCGATAGACAGACAGACTGTGTCTGGTTCAACTGAATGATGGACAAAGAATTGATTTGTTTCCGAACATAATAATGCCAAGCAACCAGGCAACCAAGCAACTACAATTAAATGACCAGTAGCAACTTAAGAAAAGGGACAAATAACCGCCCTGATTATGTATTTCAAATCGAAAATTGCATGGCAAACTTATAATTTCCCACTGCCAACTACAGTTTACGTTTGAGACAGAGAAACGAAAATTACCGATTTACGATTGCGTATTGAGTATTCAAAAAGACAGAAAAGATGATTATGATGAACACTAAAAAGAAGAAGAAGAAGAAGTTAAAGAAATAACAATAATTACCCTTTTTTTTTAATAATAACATCGTATGTTGCATGATGATCAACATCGAACATCGTAATCCAGACTTTGCTTTGTGTAGGCAGTTTCATCCCGATCAATACAAATTCCTTTACTCCTGAGTTTACCGATTATTGTTATCGAATTTTTTGTATACGTACATATGTATGTGTGGTAATAGTGTTGGTGTTTAGGTGTTGTATTGATTTATTTCAAATCATTACATTTAATTGATATGCTGGCAGTTTGCATGCCGCTCTTTGAATCTTTTGTCGACTGGCTTAATGAAATTTAAATCGTATTTAAACAGTAACACTATCCCACAAGTTTGAATTTCTTTTCTACTAAATTTATACGAAGGTTATATGAGAAATTTCTTGTTGTTTTTTTTTATTTTGCAGTGTTTTTGGTACACGCAGATGTTCCCGCTGTTTAGCCTCAATCGGAGCCACCGAATTGGTGATGAGAGCGCGTAGTCTAGTATTCCATGTGACCTGTTTTTGTTGTGTCGTTTGCCAATCGCCTCTAACAAAAGGTGATCAATATGGCATTATAGATGCGCTCATTTATTGCAGGTAAAACCGTCTACTGTCGTTTTCATTGAATTTATTCAAATAATTTATCTTTTCTTTATTCCTTTAGAACCCATTACACAATGGCCCGTGAGGGTGATACAGCATCGACCAGTTTGGGCTCGGCCGTTGTGCCCGGTGTGGGTGGCGCCAGTACATATCCGTATTCAAGTCAATTTGGTTCACCTCCGAATGATTCATCGAGTCCACATTCGGATCCAACACGTATTGTTCCTAGTAGTATATTTGCATCTGCCTCTCATGTTATGACCGGTCTTCCACAACCACCACGGCAAAAGGGTCGACCACGCAAACGTAAACCCAAAGAAATCGAAGCCCTCACTGCCAACATAGGTATGAAATGCAAGTACTGTTCCCCCCACTTAACAAATGAACAAATCATAAATAATACTGACATTGTCTCTATAACATTTATTCCTCCCTCCTCCCCCCCCCCCCCCTTCACTCCAACAGATTTAAATACTGAATATCTAGACTTTGGCCGAGGTTCACATATGAGTGCATCGTCACGTACAAAACGTATGCGTACATCGTTTAAACATCATCAATTGCGTACCATGAAGTCGTATTTTGCCATAAACCACAATCCCGATGCCAAGGATCTAAAGCAGTTATCACAAAAGACAGGCTTACCAAAGAGAGTATTACAAGTAAGTTTGCTTTTAATAATCCAAACATTAAATAAAGGAAGTAAACCGTGTGAATATCTTTGTTGTTTTCTTAATTTCTAGGTGTGGTTCCAAAATGCCCGTGCTAAATGGCGTCGCATGATGATGAAACAAGATGGTTCGGGACTAATGGAGAAAGGCGATGGCAGTTTAGATCTGGACAGCATATCCGTTCATAGTCCCACTTCATTTATGATGGGCGGTCCCAATAGTCCACCCAGCCATAATATGGATTAGTAGTTATTCTTCGGTGACATTAATTTGCCACACAACAACAACAACAACTGCAACAACAACAATTGCGAATTATAGTAACAACCACTCTCCTTTTACTCGTTTTCAATTGCACCGACCACTTACGCTCTAACACACTACGTTCTAACCCCATACCAACACATAAAAATCTATTAACGACGGCAGGGACTCATACTCTAACTGTAAAAATTACTACACCAATTGCATACAACAACAAAAACATAAACTGAACACCCCACTTCGCTCTCTCAACTCTTATTATGTATTTTTGGTTACGTATTCGTACGTATTCATATTGTAAATGAACTGATTGATCATACCATGTACTCACGTTACTAACACTCATACACTCTTGTTTGTAAACATTACAAGGTACGCGAAAACTTAGAATTTCAAAGATATTTTTCCTTTATTTTATAAGATACAACACCACTATGCTACATGCATACATGTTTACATACGCATGTACACAGATTGGAGAGTCAAAGTAGAAAAGAGTAAAGTATTGAAAAGGATAAAAAATTTTTGGAAATCATAACCAACACCGAAGTTAAAGGAAACAAACGAAGGGATCAGTTGTTGCAATGGAGTGTTTTATAATTTTTATCGATTTATCGATTAACTCCGAAATGTTTTAAAATAAATATTAAAGCTTCGTTTCCTATAAAAAATTTTAACAAATGGCTCCCATCAATGTTTTCCTTTAATTTCAAGCTTTCCTTAGGCCTTAATTTAAAAAATTAAAAAAAAATGAGAAATTCTTATAATAGCTCGAAATTATCATGTGCGTATTTATTTTTTTTTTCTTGTTCTAGTCAAAATTGAAACTAATTTTAAATACTTTTTTTTTATTTTCCTTTTTTAATAAAAATAAAAAAAAAATTTTTAACAAAAAATTAAGCACGATAACCTTAGCAAGGTCAAAGTGCACTCCAAAGTTCCATACTAAAAAAAAAAAAAAATTAAATTAAAAAAAAAAACGAAAGGAAAAACGGAAACAAAAAATAAATAAAAAAAAACCCTAAAAACTTACACTCTCACTACCAAAACACTAGAAGAAAAGGATTTTAAAAATACTCTCCTGTTTAGTTTAGTTTATCAACAGAACAGAAAGAAGGCTTAAAACTAGGCTGGATAAGCAAAAAAATCCTGAAGGGAAATATTTTGTAAATATTTAAAATAAAAAAAAAAAAACAACAACAAATAAATAATAATAATTAACATAAATACTATAAATAAGAGGAATTTAAAATTGTACTTTAGAGTTATTTATTTTTAAAAATTAATAAAAAAAACAAAACAAAATAAAATAAATTTAAAAAAAAATTTTCAAATAAATTTAAGCTGCTCATATTGTTATTTACTTATTGACTCTCATAACCAAACAACACTCTCCAAAAAAAAAAAAAAAAAAAAAAAACAAAAAAATAAATAAAATAAAATACAATTTATTTATAATAATTAATTCTAATTCTAATTCTAATTATTATTATTATTATTAATTATTAATTATATTAATTATTAATCTTCAATAATTTAGTGTTACCATAATTTAAGCATAATTTGTTTATTTTTAAAAGGCAAGGAATTTAGTTTTATTTTTTAATCCAAAATCTAAGCTAAAAAATTGTATTTAAAATTTAAATTATTTTTTAAGTTTCATTTACATAAACAAAAACCATTATTTTATTGTAACTTGTTAATAATTTTATTTACTTACTATAATATTGGCTTAAATAAAAGAAAATTTTTCTATTTGTATAATATAAAGCGATAAAAAGAAAATTATAATTTAAATAAAAAATTAGAAGATTATAAAAAAAAGAACGTATTTATAAAATAATAATAAATAATAAACACTTTAATAAACAATAATTAATAAGTATATAACAATAACAATAGTTACGTGAAGATGATTTTTGTTAAAGAAAAAAAAATTAAAAATAAATTAAATAAAAAAATATTAAGCACCAGAGAAAAATAAAATAATACCAGTTATAATAAAAAAAACGAAAAAAAAATTAATTAAATAAATAAAATATTTGTACTTAATATATTAAATTATTTATAGAAATTATTAAAAGAAAAACCGAAGAAAACAAGTTTAAACCTTAAAACAGAAAGTCTAAGAAACTTACAAATTGAGAAAATTATTATAAAATAAAAAATAAAAAATAAAAAATAAAAAAAATTATATATTAAAACAAAACAAACAAATAAAAAGAAATAAAAAATAAAGCCTAATTACAGAGTTGTAACTTGTTAATAATTTATATTTACTTACTATAATATTGGCTTAAATAAAAGAAAATTTTTCTATTTGTATAATATAAAGCGATAAAAAGAAAAATTATAATTTAAATAAAAAATTAGAAGATTATAAAAAAAAGAACGTATTTATAAAATAATAATAAATAATAAACACCTTTAATAAACAATAATTAATAAGTATATAACAATAACAATAGTTACGCTGAAGATGATTTTTGTTAAAGAAAAAAAAATTAAAAATAAATTAAATAAAAAAAATATTAAGCACCAGAGAAAAATAAAATAAATACCAGTTTATAATAAAAAAAACGAAAAAAAAATTAATTAAATAAATAAAATATTTGTACTTAATATTATTAAATTATTTATAGAAATTATTAAAAGAAAAAACCGAAGAAAACAAGTTTAAACCTTAAAACAGAAAGTCTAAGAAACTTACAAATTGAGAAATTATTATAAAATAAAAATAAAAAATAAAAAATAAAAAATAAATTATATATTAAAAAAAACAAACAAATGAAAAAGAAATAAAAAATAAAGCCTAATTACAGAAAAAAAATAAAAAAATATATGACATATGAAAATAAGTTTCTTTTTTTTCATTATACATTAAAGGTCTGAACACAGATTTAAAAATCTTTAAAGAATCTTTCGGCAAAAGGAAACAATCTGTCATCTCGAACTCCTTTCGAATTCTATAAATTCTGCACATAATTTCACAGAAATTTATTCAAAATACGCATCAGGAAACCTGTTACCATAATATCCCATAAGAAACCAAGTTATTAGACTCACGCTGGGGTTGCCCAGTAGAGAATTAGTTCTGTCATCGGGAATCAATGTTCAAAGATTTCTAGCCAAATAATTGTGCGATCTCTACTCTTAATAAGTCCAAGGCGGTTGGCAAATTAAGGGATTAGAAGCAATACTTACCCTATTAATGGAATGACAACCTAATCTTTAGCAAGGACATCAATCAGCCTTCAGCATTATTTTCTTTGAAGAGAATTCCATTGAATATGTCATAGGGGCAAAAAAAAACCCACCTAAAATTTGTAATAATGATCATTAGTAGTAGTATACTGTGTATTTATTTGAACTCCTAAAAGTATGCTTTACTTCTTATAAGAGAAATTGAGCTTCAAAAAGCTTGCATCGTTAGGGGTTTAATTGATGAAATGCATAATTATAATAGACTTCTTCACCAATCGCCCCCGGGGGTCAAACATCTTCGGCTTTTTACACACCTAGGACACGAACATCAAAAATGTTCATTAAAAAGAACGTAAAATTGCATTCAGTTGCTTGTTAGCATAAAAAGAAGAAGATTTATGTCACTTTTTTCAGGTTTCAATGATACACCAAAAAAAATAATACAATTGGACAACATTTTCCAGATGGGTTCAACTAATAACAATGAAAAATGATCGTGATTTTTAAAGACAATTTGTCAAGTTAAATACGCTGTCTTTCTATATTTTCCACTACATATACATATTATTAGATTACACTTGAAAATATTACTAACATTTTTCCTCTGGTTTATACACATGTCTCTCACAAATACACCTACATTTTTATCATGTTCTCTTACAGCCTACCTCTGATTATAATAAAAAAAATTTGCTTTTTTTTATTAAAAGAAAATTCAAGTCTGCTTAAATCTGATTCAGGATTAGAAATTGAAACAGGATTAAAATACCTTAGCAAGGTTGTCGAAATCAAAATCCAATAGGTAAAATTTAATTGTGGTCAGCCGATAATGTGTGCGCACTCTAAGAGATTTGAATACACAAGCGGGGAGATGTTTGGAGCTACCCAATACTATCTCTAGGTCTAAGTGCGATTTGTGGTTTACTTAATTTATTTTGTGTTGCTGTATGACGGTAGGGCACAGTATTAATTTTTCAAATTTAATTTCTTTTGACCTTAATTCTACGTTACACAATTAATGTTTATTTTTAGTCCAAAACCAAAGTATGTACGCTATCCGTGTTTTGCTAACCTAGCCTAAGAGAGTATATTAAAATTTATCGCCATTATCGCAATGTATTATGAATGAATCGCTATAAAGCAGCAAGTTTTTCATGAGTTACTAAAATGAAAATGTGATAAATCGCTTTTAAAATATCGCATTACGAGCTGCCGTTTATAAACGATGCATTATTTATAATTTTTTAAACTGGTCGCTTAACACTTCAATACTGAATATAAGATGGTGGTCAATGTTTATTTCATTATTTCCTTAGAACGCATGACAATCAGCTTCCTTTAAAATGTTAATCTTTCTGTATTGTTTGATAGAAAAACACATGTTTTGTCTTCAAATAAATATAGAAAAAGATGTTTAATTTTGTATGTTTTTGTTTTTGTTTTTATTTCGGATAATGAATAAAAAATAACTTTATTAAATATTAGTTTGCTTTTTTTTGTTGTTGTTGTTGTTTGTTTGTTTGTTTGTTGTGTTTCACGGTTATACGTATTTGTTTAGTTTTTTGTTCAATTTTTTCTAATAATTTTAGTTTTTTTTTTCATTCTTTCTTTCTTTCTTTAATTTTAAATATTTGTAATAAATTTCAACTTAAAGCTATTGTTGTTGTTTTCTTTTGTATTGCAAAAAATAAAATATAATGTAATAAAAATAATTATGTTTTCTTTTCTTTTTTTTTTTTTGTTTTTGAAATTAAATTTAAAAAACACACACAATAATCATCAATTAAATGCAACAATATTTGAATTCTTTTTGTTTTTGTTTTTGTTCTTTTTGTTTTTGTTTTACTTTAAACAGTATTTAAGAAAAATATAAGAAAAAAAAATTGTGAATCGTTAAGAAAATTTAAATATTAAAAATATTGTTTATTACAAATCTTAATAATTATTAAAAAAAAAAAAACTCGAAGAAAACAAACAACATAATGGAGATTTAAAAAAAAATTGCAAATATTAGTAATTAAAAAAAAATGTCTTTTGTTTTCAAATGAAGCTCGTAAGTGTGTAAGTATAAAACTAATTGTTAATGTTTATAAAAATATAAAAATTAATAATCAATCGAAAAAGAAAAGAAAAGAAAAGAAACGATATGGTAAATGAAAACAATTTTGTCAATTACAGTTTTGATTTGATAAAAAATAATGTTTAAATATTAAAAAAGATTTTTTGTTTTGTTTTCGAACGAGATACAGAGATCAAAACTGAATCGAGCTGAGTTTTTTCTTTCTTTTTTTCTTTGTTTTTATTCAAATAAAATCTATATCAAATAAATTATGTAAAAAAAAGAGGCGGGAAGTTTAATCATAAAAAAAATGTTAATAAAAAAATAACTCAATACTTCCATAATACTTGTACTTAAAATTTTTTTTTTCTTCTTTTGCTTTTCGTTTGCATTATGTATAAACAATTTTCGTATTTGCTATGTTTGTTTTACAATATAAAAAAAAGAGGCATTAATTTAAATAAATTTTTAATTAAAAGGCATTTTCATATAAGTTCGTTTATTACAATATTTTACTTTTTAATTTCTCTTTTAAGGTAAAATTGTTTATAAATTTCATTTACTCAATTTCAAATTCGTTTCTGATTTCATATTTGAGAATAATAAAACAATTGTTGGCAATTGTTTTCTTCTCCATTTCAATCGCTTGATGATTCGATTCTTTTTTTCTTTCTTATTAAATTATTTTTTTTTTTTTGTTTTTATCGTTTTTAAATATCGCATTTAATTTTTTTTACTGGGTTTTGGCTTTTAAAGCACGACTCTAGTTTTGAACCTGCTCTTGTAGATAATTATTAATTTTTTTTTATTTTTTTTATAAATGTTTACTTTCGATTTTGCTTAGTGCTCTATTCTCTTTTTAGTGTTCATTATGATTTTCAGTAATTTGAATTGTTTCTTTAACTCTATTTCCGATTCGAAGATATGATTATTTTATAAGCAATTTATTTGATTTTTAACAGTTAGACTAGTAAGTAGCAAGTTGATTTAAAAATTTTTTTTTTCTTTTGTTTCTTTCTTTTTTTTTCTAAAATATAGACACAGATTTTGTTGATTAGTTTTATAAATTTAAATAGTTCGTTTCAAGATAAATAACCATAGTAATAGTAGTAGTAGTAGTAGTAGTAGTAGTGGTTGTTGTTGTTGTAATATTAAATAGTAGTTAGTAGTTGATGTCGTTAGATTAATTTCGTATTTAATTTTAAAGAGTATTTTCATTTAGAATTTTCCAATATTTTCCATATAATTTCGCATATTCGTTTAATTTTGTTTTTGTTTTTTGTTGCTTTTTTTCTAAATTAAAAAATTTTTTTTTTGTTTTTGTTTTTGTTCGAATAGAGAAAGTTAGCTAATTTCCTGATTAACTGTGGTTGGTACTGTTGATGTTGGTGGTTTTACGCCTACAATTTCTATTGCTGAAGATTCATTTGTTATTAAATTTGTATTGCCACTGGCCGCTGCCATAGCTTCACGATTGCGGCGTTTCATTTCTTGCAGTTTTTTACGTTGAGCCTCACGCTTTAAAGCAGCTGCTGATGGTGTAGCTGTAGCACCACCACCACCACCACCACCACCACCATTTGTCATGGGTGTACTTGGTTTCGATTTACTGCTGAATGGAGCTTTCGAACTTCTTGGTGTCTTTATTATATTAGAAATTGGCTGAATTTCCACTGGTCTCTATTAAAATCAAATCAATTAAAACCATTAAACTTAGTTAGTTTAAATAAGAGAAAGATTTTTGTAATTGTATTCGTTTACCTTCCAGTCATTTTTCTTGAGATTTTCAATATCCGCAAATATAGAATCGACATGATCAACTTGTAAGTAAACCATATCCCAGAATCCTTGTAAATCATCAACGGTTGTGGGAAATTTATCTTCTGGTGAACTGTTCAAATTGTTGTGACACAAACCTTTCAGAAGTATGCGTACGAGTTGGAATATTAAAATTCAAATTCTTTTAAAAATAATTGCACAAAACTTACCTTCAAATTGTTTCATTTTTTGTGACACTAATAGACGTGCTTTACCAGAAGCCGAACGTAAAAGACCCAAAGTATCCTCTGTTATATCTGGATTACTCTATGCAGAATGAAAAATAAAAATTTTTATTACGAAATGATCGTTTAAGGATTTAAAAAAAAAACATGTTAACTCACCGCCAAGGCATCTAAATATTTTTCAGCTTCAGCAGCCATTATCAACAAACGGGCTTGTTCATCTTTCAATTGTTTCAAGAAGAAATGCGCATCTTTAACCATTGGTTTCGTTGCTGTTGCGCCATTCAATGTCGACTGAATTGTATCACCAGCTGCAGGATTTATAACAGGCAATACAACTTTGGTTTCTTCTGTAGCGGGTACAATTTCTTCTAATGGGGTATCAATAGACACAACAACCTTACGATCTACTTCATCTGAACCTGTTGTAATAGAAGGAGTAGCATTTAAATTGGATGATGCTTGACAATTTTGTTGTAGTGTTTGAAGTTCAGTTGGATTGGTGGTAGACATGTGTGTTGTAACAATCGTTGTTGGAGGTGTGGTCGTCATTGTTTGAGATGTACCATTAGTTATAACGGTTTTATGTGTCTGCGGTTCTATTATATCTCTACCAGGGGATGTTCTGGAAAAGTTACGTTTGGGTGACACCACCGGCAATTGTGCACGAAATTCTTGTGATAAGTGTCTTAGACATGGTAAATCAATATTGTTATTGTCCAATTTCGTGGTGTCTTCTTTAGCGTCGCTAGTGTTTCCTCCTAGTGGTGGTATCGGTGGCCGGCCATTTGTCGATAATTTCTTTCGGAATTGGTTGTAGTCTTTACTGGGTGATAACTCTTGAAATTTACGGGCCAATTCTGAAGTGGCTGCACCACCTCCATTTTCTGTTACGTCTGATTTATTAAAACGTGATGAAGAGTCTTTTATCTTTTTTGGGCTATAGAAACCCTGTGCGAGAGCACCTGGCCCATATAGACGCTCTACACGCTGTTGTATAAAACTTCGACGACTTGTTGTGCCGCCACCACCACCTTCATTACTAGTATTGAGGATATCTAAACCATTTTGACTGTGATTGTTATTCTCTGTTATGGAATACCTGCTGCCTATTGTAGCGCTTGTTACGTACACACCGTTTGTAGTCGCCATTTGATGCGTGGGCTGTTGTTGTTGTGGCGATGTTAGATTTACGTTTGGCATGGCCAGCAATACGGGTGGAGCCAGCGAATTATTCTTTTTGCAATACTGTAAACTTGTCGACGATGGTCGAATCGGTGATACTTCTCGGGATTTATTAATGTCTTGTCGTATTTTAGAATCGTATGTCGTGATATTCGAATAACCGTTAACACAACATGCTAAATTTAAATAACTCGGTTTCTTATCGTAACTACCTTCGGGTGTTTGCGGTGATAACAACGTTGTCGTCGATGCTGTTGTTGTTGTTGCTGTTGCCGTTGTCAAAGCCTTCTGATTGGGACTATCGCCTATACCACCACAAACGTTGTTATTCACTGTGGTTGTAGTAGTTGGCGGTTGGGTCAAAGCTATGCACACTTGACCTGTCACTGGATCAACATATGCTGTGGTATTCTTTACAGTCTGTAAGGAACAACGCTCGCGAATATTGTTTGTAAATTCTCGGGTTATGTCCTTAATTGAAATAGGCGTTGGAAAATTTAAACTTCCGCTTGTATCTAGAGAAGAGATATCAATTCATATTTAATAATACTTGTTTGTATTTTCTTTTGTTGATATTTTAATCTTGTAATCCTTTAATGGAAAAGAAAAAATCGAAATTTTAAATTCTTCAGATAGATAATTCTGTAGATAGAATATCAAACTTATTGGATTTAGATTTGTAAAGCTCGTTGTTCCCAATGATAGAATTTAAAATTTCGACCATTTGATTATGGTTAAAATAAACACAATTTAGAATAAAAATATTATTTAATTTTCTTATAATATTTGATGGTGTTTCTTTAAACAAAAAAAAAAAGAAAAACAAAAAAGGCTAAACTTGTATAGGCCGGCCTTTTACCGTTTTATGACTAAAATAGAATAGAATAGTATAGAGGAGTAGATGTACAATAAATTTTAGAATTACATTTAAAATGTTGTTAAAGGTCAATAAACATTTAAGGATGTGTTTAATGGCTCTAGAGGGACACCATATTATCCTTGAATATTTCTTCGAACCTTTGAAAACAAACATACAAACATACAACAAGAAAACTTTTACAATATTGTTGTGTCAGCTATTGGAGAAAGCAACCAAAGGTTGTGTGTGTACATGTGTGTGTGTGTTTTTATATGAATGTATAATATTTGTGGGAAATAAAAACCTGGTGATAGTACTCTACATGTTATAGCATGACCCCATAAACCCCATCTACTAAAAAAAATAAAACAAAAATATGAAAAATATGTTAGTAAAACCAGATATAGACCCAGAAAATAAATCTTAAAATTATTATAACAGAGACAGAGACATTTGTATAGTGTGGCATAGAATAGAATAGAAAATCTAGAATAAAAGTGTCAACAACAACATAAAAATTTCTTATTTTAAGTACAAATAATAAACTTAATAATTAAATAAATAAAAAAAGNNNNAGAAGAAGAAAAAGAAAAGGTAAAGTGTTTCACTATTTTAGCTAAGAGTACAACAAAACCAATTTAGACGAGGTGGGAAAAAGGGGAATATTTTAAAAGAAACGTGGTTTTTTTTTTACAAAGTGTTTTGTTTTTGCAAATAAACAAGAAAAAGAAAAACATCGTACACATGAAACAATTAGAATTCACATGAATTGATATTAACAAATAAGAATACTTTTTAAACCAAAAAAAAAAAAAATTAAAGTAGCGAATGACCTCTATCCAGTCAGTATCATTGCATTCAATTTTTCTTGCTTATTTTGTTTTTTTTGTTTTTTTGTATTATTTTTGTTGACTTAGTATTGGTTGGTTTTCTTGTTGTTTTTTTTTTTCTGATTTTTCAATGTTTATACCTGATATATCTGAAGATTCAGCATCAACATCTAAGGAACAGCTGCCAATTGAGTCCATACTTCGATCCATTTCTTTAAGTGTCGATAAACTCTTTCCACTCTCTCTCTCTCTCTTTCTCTCTCTCTTTTGGGAGAATATGTATATATTTCCTTATGTGATTTATATCTTTAGGTTTTGTTTTTTTGTTTTTGGTTTTTTTTAATTAACAACTCACGTTGAATTAGTTTCTATTTATAGGCCAGGTTAACAAGTACTGTTGGTGGTGGGTTTGTTTTTTTTTATTGTTTTAAGTTGTAAAGACGTTTTTCAAAAGGAGAATAATAAAACATAAAAATAATTAACAAGCAATTAAAAGACTTCTTAAGGAAATTCTTTAGATTTTCCTTTATTGAGCTGGATTTCAAGGTAGTGGTTTAGTTTGAATACATAACTTAATGGACAGCAGTTGGCACAAGAACAAATTCTATATAGAAATTACTATTATTTATTGTTATTTTAATTACAATACAACGAAATATTACACAAAAATATATACAATATCAAAGTATACAAACTAATTTCATTTTAACAAACTTCAAAAACTAAATAACAAAAAAAAAAAACGAAAAAACTGAATCAAAAACAAAAAAAAAAAACAAATCAAAATAACAAAAAATTCAACGATTATGCAAACAGGTATTAAGGAAAATCGTATTTTCAAAAAGGAAACGTTAAACGTTATAAATTAATTTATGCTGTAAATACAGTTTCTGCAAATATTTATAATTAATAATAAAATAATGAAACTAATTTACATCTATTAGTTGAAAGCTATAAGAATATAAATTTATTATTATTGTACATCATTGTAAAATCTGTATATAATCTCTGTTTTTCTTTAAATAATAATCATGCAAAGAAAACTAAATAAAAAGAAAGAAGAAAAACCAAGATACGCATCTATTTATTATAATATCATGGTTAAAGTATTAAAATACTTTATAATTTTATGTGTGCTCAATTTAGATTTTGCAACAATTGACTGAATAATGACTACATTCATGCGGCAATTCCATGCAAACCGCAAGAAAAATTTTGCAATATTTTATTATACACTTCAGTTACATAGTTAATGCCTTCGATTTTATCAGCTAAATATACAAATTAATACTAACTCTTGAACTGTTCGTTTATACAGAGTATTTAGGATTTAAGTTTCTTTTTTAAATGGAGGATTTAGCTTTTTTTTTTAAAAAAATTATTCCCTTTTTCTTCCTGTCAGGCATAAAATGTAGAACTTACTAAAATCTCTTCTATTTCCCTACAGACAAATGGTTATAGACTGTCTTCTTAGACTATTTCAAATAAAGGCCGGAATAAAATTAAATTACGAAAACAATTTCGATAATTGCCCCAAAGGAATGTATAGAGACCAAGCGGAAGTCATTTGCCAGATAAAAATAATCAAATTTACATTAACTTGTATTCAAAATAATTTTGCATTTGAAAAACCAACTGAAACTTGAAGGATCTTAAACAAAATTGTTTAGTTTTTTTTTATTGACGTTATTAAAATATTTAACTAAGATGAATAGAAAAAAAGCCTTGCTTTAGTTATCACCAATTGAAATTAAGTCATCTTAAGTGTTGAAGCAAAACAAACAATATACAGATTCTAAAAGAATAAATTCTGTGCTTATTTTTCAATAGAACTGAAAAGTTTAAGCCCAGCTCTATTTAATTTACATGCAATAATAGAATTAGTATGTGTAATTTGTTTAAAGAGAAAAAAGAAAAAGAAAAAAACAATACAAATTATTTGCTTATTTATAGCTTTTCACACATTAGGTTCATGGAATGCATGTGAATCACGTGCAAGGAAAGTATTTCGTTTTTCAACTGAAGGCACAACTGAACAACAGAACAACTGAAAGAAATAAAGATTGTACAACATAAGAAGAAAGCAAAAATTATTTGCTATGCAATAATCCACCCTTTATGTGTTGATGATAGACTTTCACTTGTTGTGTGACATGAGAATATAAATTATTTTAATTTCAATTTTATTTTTCAAATATTAAATGTCACCATATATGTACATACAAACATACATATGTATGTATATGCATAAAAATAAATTGTTTTTAAATATGCATTATTTCATTCAAATGAATTAATCTTTAATCATGACAATCTTTTTTGCAAATGAAACCAGTTCAATACAAAAGCAATAAAAAATAAAAAGAAAAAAAATTTATAAAATTTGTATGCCCTTGTTACTATTGTTTTATAGAAGAGAAAAAGAAAGAATAAACAACAACAAAAGATGTGAATGATTCATTTAGTTTTTTATTATTATTATTATTTGTATTTTTATTAATTATTTATTGACTTATATTTGCATATTTTTATTAACGGCAAGGTATTCTCGAATTTTGTATTTTCGTTCCTTTCCTTTCATTTCGATCGATCTGTCGTTTTTTTTTATTTCTTTTATTTTTTAATGATTTTTTTTTTAATTTTTCAAAACAATGACGTTTTAAGAGACCGGAAAGAAGAATTTGCATAACAAACAATAACAAGTATTTGTCAGTCTACTACGAGAGCCACATGAAATGCTTAAGTCTAAGCAAGATGATGTAGTAAAAGCTTATAAAACACAAATTATAATCCTAATGACAGAGAGAAAGATCTGGTAAAACAAAAAAACAAAAAAAGAGTTTAAAAATCTTAAGTAATAATAGAATTGTATCATTATTTGTTATTACCATTCATTCTATTTATGTTCTTCGCAACAGGGTTTGGCTAAATTTATTATTTTTTAAAATGCTTTCCGTTAACACTTGCTGTTAATGTTAACACTTGGAATTTAAGCCACAGCTTCTAAGTATAATATTCATTAAAATAAAATTATTTTATTTTTATTTATTGCAAGTATCGGAAAATAAATTACCACAACGAATATTGTTGCCTGGAAATACTGCAATTAAAAATATAGTGGCCATAAGCTTTCATAGTCCAGTTGTTTTGTATTTTTACAGTTTCAAATGATGATGGCTTATTCATAAAATATAATAAGACAGAAATATCTATAATATGTATTTATATCTATGTAAGTCATCGCCTTGTAACCGCTTTTAAACATTTCATCATATTTCTTACACTTCATTATTTCATTACTAAAGAATGCGAGTTCAAATGCAGTGGCATTCCTTAAGTAGATACTTTAAAAATAAATGCTTTCAAGTTGGAGCTGCTAAAGAATATTATTTTCATTTTAGAATTTCTTTCATTTTAGAATTTCTTTTTAGTATTCCTTTTTAGAAATTATTAAAGGAAAGGCAGCATGCATGTAGAATATAACTTACAGTAGTAAATACAAATGTAATATGAAAAACTAAACTATACAGGGGTCGGTGCCACAAATGGTACCATTCATTCATTTTTATATAAATATTAACAAACAGCGTTCTAATACGTTTTTAAACAAATATAGCATAACGTATGGTCCCCTCAAGTGTAACACATCATAGCAAATAATGATTCGAAAGGGGAATGCCAGAGCTCAGGGCCAATGGTGAAAATTCTCAATATAAATGGTAGTAGAACGAGCGTCTTATTGCAAGATCAACAGCAAAAACTAACGATTTTGAAATTTTGGCGTTTCCAAAATTTCAGCAATACATATGCTTGCAAAGGCAAGCGCTTACTGCAGTAATAGTAACATCAGGATTACTTCACACTTGCAATTGACACACCGCAAAGGTAAACAAATACTTCGGTATAAACAAATCATTAAAGTTTTTCAAAAATTAAATTTTTAGGTTTAGTTCTTTACAACAATGGCCAAAATATTATCCGGACTTAAACCCAGTACATACATCAACGTGTGAGAAGTTTAATACCTTAAAACGTATTTATTCGTCGATAATATGACAAAACATTCTAAGCACATCGCATAGTAATAGATTATTCTACAAATTTTAAATGTTTTTATGATGTGCTCACGGACCCCTGTAACATCTAAACAGAAAAAAAAAATGTTTTCAAATTAGATATGGTGGTGCTAGCAAATATTAAAATTAGAATTGCTTTATTGCACATGTCATGGGGATTAACTTTAATTTTCTCTTCTTGTTCTGGTTCTTGGCTCACTGGGATTCATTGAAAATAGAAAATTCAACATGTGCATGTAGACATATGTAAATGTATGTGTCGCTTTCTGTGCTATTTTCTGTTCATAGACTTAAAACCAAAAAACGAAAATTACAAATGCTAACGCTTAGCTACATGCAAACAAATGCGTGCAGAAAAGTACGTAGAAAAAGTTTTAAGAATGATTATATTAAATTAAAATAAAAAAAAAGGAAACATTACCGCACTATTTAAAGCTAAAGGGGACGATGACAATTGCAGAAACAGCAACTAAATACATACATATATACATACATATAATAATGACAAAAACAATAGCAAAACAAGTATGGCGAAAACAACGAGATTTAGTAATTGGCACCAGAATGTATTCTATTTGGTTGTACATACATGTTTATGAAAGCCAGAGTTTCAAAACTATAAAAAGAATATAAATAGCAACTGAGGAAGAATAAAAACAACAAAAAACAACAACAGTACATAACAAAAGTATTAAAACAGAACTGAACAATTAAAAAAAGTAACCTAAATACAGATGTTATGCTTTGTTAGTGGTCATAATTATAGCACATTTAAATAGTAAACCTACCTTACCTACATACCTACGCTACATAAATTCTAAAATTCTCTAAACAAAATAACTCAATTGATTATAAACGATAAGAGTTAAAGAGAGTTTCCTAACCTTAGCTGAGATAATGCGATTTAGTACACTGAACTTTACATTGTACTAAGAAATGTATTTGTTTGTTAAACTCTTAAAACTTTATTCAAACAAAATTAAAAAAAAAAACAAGTTGCATACAAACAAAATACCAAATTTGGCATTTAAATAAATTCATAAAATGCTGCTGATGAAAGTTATTCCATTTATGTGTACATATTTATAGTGACTCTAATGTAAGATGTAGTAAATAGTAATCCATTGTTTGGGCATGAAATTAAAGCCACATAGTTATTGTTTCATTTCTAATTAAAGGTAAATCCCTTACAGTAAATCTTACTCCTTTTGGCAAAATAATTGAAATGCCAAAACGATTTCAGGTGAACGTCCTTTTTCGTTCGTCTAAAAGCATTTGTCTTACTGAAGAAGGAGTTTCGACTGTCTTGCAAGGTTTGAAACAAGCATGGCTGACTTTTGTCCATATGCTATAGTAATTTAATTAATTAAGTTACCGATGGTAAAACTAAACAAATTAATAAACTGATAGGTGAATGTAGTTATGCTCAGGACTTCAAATACAATGAGTGATTATGTATTATTAAATCTTGTGATACGAGTATAACTCCTTAACCTTTATATGTAATACTGCTACTTTTATACCCACTAATGTGTATGTAAAAAAAAAAGGAAAATGAGAAGATATATTACAATAAATAAATTAAAGCATTAAAGAATGATATAAAATGGAAAGAAAAATAAGGGAAAAGTTATACAAATAATGTATTGAACATGCCATGTATTCTGATTTTTTCTTTTTTTTTTTTGGAACACAACTTGGAAACTTTTGTTTCCATATGAAATGAAGTTGATGATGATTTTAGTGCCAAACCAAATGAGAGTCATTTGAGAGAAGAAAAAAAAAACGATTTTTCTTTTGCAAAACAACTACTGTAAAGGACACAGTGACAAGCACTTTAAAGGAAATGATCATGCATGCGCTTAAATAAAGAAACACGCGTTCAATAAACACAAAATAAATCTATAAGACGGACAATAAATAAATTACAAAACGAAAATATACAGTAAAAACATACATATATACATATATGTACATATATATGTAGTAAATAAATATAAAATATTATGATATATAAAATATTTAAAAAAAAAAAAAAGAAAAAAAATAAAATGCAACTTTACCATTTAAGCAAACAGTGTTGGTTGTTTGAATGTATTGGATGTCCAAACAATGGAAAAAAATTTAACTGCACATGCAGCAAAACACAACCTCGTTAGTATTCTCCTCTTTGAAATCTTGTCTGGTCTCGCAATGCTAATGACTGACGGGCTGGCTTATTCGTTGGTTGTTTGTTGGCCGTTGGCTGTTGGCTGTTGGCTGTTGACACTCACTCACTCTGATTAAGGAAATACACACATACACAACTTATAACAACTTCTTCCACAAATGGGCAATTATTTAACACTATGCAAATATATAATAAGAATAATGTCAATTGTATTAAACAATATTTGCAACAAAAACAAAAAATTTGTACATTGTAATTACTTCGCACAAAATTAATAATAAAACAACAAACAAAATCGAAATAGGTAACAAATTATTTAAACTTTCACAGATATACGGAACGATTTACCGAACGACCGGCTGACAATAGAATACTATTTATTGTCCCTTCCCTTTTTACACTGTTTTGTTTGTTTCTCTCATTTTTGTTGTTCAATACATATATACATACAATTTTCTTTTTATATTTTTTTTTATTTTATTATTTGTTGTTATTCTTTAAGCATGTAATTGTATTGTGTATGCGTTTGCTAGTCAGTTTTCCCTGCTGCTGCTTGATGATTGCTTTTGTTTTCATTTATTTTTGTAAGCAATGGTAAATGTATGTGTGCAGTATGAGAATGGTGATGATGATGATGATGATGTTGATGTTGCTGTGTCTCTTGTCACGGAGATTTTTGCCGTTTTGTCTGATGATAGAAGTTCGAAAATAACTGTAATGCGAATGGGGCGATTTATTAAAATAGAACATGAAAAATACAAAAATAAAAATAAAATCGAAATAACAAAACAACAACTAAACAAATTACAATAAAAAACATATGACGACAGATAAAATAACACTATGGACACAACACTTCTCCACAAAACAGTGTTGCCGTTATCTTAATCTATACATCTACTAATCCAGTTTACAAATTGTAAATCTGATTGGCTTTTGGAATAAGAAAGTCGGCAGAGATCCCCCAAATTATAAACACGGCTCAGTTGTAAAAAACCAGATGATGATGTAATGTGTAGGAGCCTTACTATTATAATTCCAGCAATTTGTTATTGTAATCTAACATAAACGAAATAACTTGTTCAGTAGTTTAACTATGCTCAATACAATTTGTGGTAATTTTTTACTTGTTTTATCATTTCTTTTGCAGACCACTGGCAACACTAATTCTAATATTTAGCTATACAAACATTTGTTCATGCCTTTACTAACCAAGAGAATGTAGTGCAATGACTAGTAGTAGTGTATGGTGTTGTTAGTTTGCTTGAATTATTACACGATATTTGCCAAACAAAAATACTTCGAAAGAAAATAAAAACAATACTAACGCCATAAGAAAAACAACAACAACGGTAAATAAAAAAAAAGATAATGCTATTTCATATAATACTTTTTAAGCGATTTTTTCTTTAACGCTAAAGAAGCTCCAAGAAAACAAAAACACACCAGAGAAAAATTACAATAGAAAAAAAAAAAAGATGAAATGAAAGAATGGTATGACGTTAGAGTTACGGTTTAGTGATTCTTGGTGATGTAGCTGTATATGAAATTAAAAAAAAAACACAATTTCTTAATGAAATGCTCAATAACCAAATGTTTCAATCATCATCATGCCTCAATTATATTTGTTGTTTATTAACAGCAGCATTCTCAGCTTATGAGCAAATAAAAAAGTTAATTAGTTCATACACCTTAATTTCCATATGAATGTATGTGATTTTTTTTCTTTTATTTAATTCTTTTTTTATTTATTTTTTTAATACGATTTTAATATTTTTTAAGAGGCGTTGTTGTTGATCGGCATTATTTTATTTGATTTGTGTAATATTTTGTGTGTTGGTGTTTTTCTTTTTCAAAGTCTCAAGGCTTTTTTGTTTTTGTTGATTGAAATAAAAAAATATGCACTTTTTGTATTCAACACTTTCAATATACTTCTTTTACATTTAATTTTTTCCATTACATTTCTTTTTTTGTAATTTTATATCATTAACCAATTAATTACCTAATTTAAGTTCACAATCGTTTTATTAGATTAAAAAAAAAATAATTAAGAAATATACACATATATTGTAGAAAATGAATTACAAATTCTCTCCTCCACTAACAATTGCAACGTTGTGTAAAAAACTTCACCCGAAGAATGAGGGAATAAAAAAATCTCTGTCAAGAAGACAGCAACAACAAAAAATAAAATAAGAAGTCTGCAAGTGATTGGCAACGTAATGTAAAATTCTGGTGTTGTTAATTTATCCACAAAAGTAGTTATATTATAGTAAATCGCCTAAATGACATTTATTTTGTAGAGTTTGCAGAACAACAATATTTCCATACTAAACCGTGGTTTTCAAATCAATTATTGCTTTCAATTCAGTTTTCTCAAAAATTCTGCCACTATAGTTTAATTTTATTCTCTTGATGACTACATATCGAAAACAAAAATTCATTTATAATTGAATGTAAAATTGCGTAAAGCCTACGTCACAGCTATCAATTTTTTGGAATTTTGAGAGGTTGTATGTGTGAAAAAATTGAGCGTAAATCTGCAATGTTAACGAAATGCGAACTGTAACACATACATCAGGTATTTTATTAAATGAAAATTGTAACAATCAATAGAGAGCAATATTATTAGAAAAAAATTGTGTGATCAACGTTGAAAGGCGAAAATTGATCGTGTTAGCCCCGGTTAACAATTTTTAAATCATAGTCTGCGATTAAAGGCACTAAAAGCAAATTAACAAGAATACCGAATGCTGCCACTGTTTTCATGAAATTATTTTCAGACTTGGCATCACTTTTGCAAAACACTCAAACGAGAAGAGAGTACTGCCTAATTCTATATATGAGAGTAATTTCGTGTCTGATTTATTGCAAGAGTTCAATAAAGATTTTTGTTAATACATATTATTTATATATTTATGCACAAAATATAATAATTTAATCAGTTGTAATTTAATTACTTTAAAGTATAATATACACATATTTTTCTCTATAGGCGTCTACTATTTAAACGAAGCTTTGAGTCAAAGAGCACACTTTGTTGTTGTTGTTATTGTTTTGTTATCATTTCGTGCGGTGTGTAGATTGAGCGAGTATTTAAACGGTGTTTTTGTTGCCCGCATCAATATTAAGCAAAAAAAACTGGAGGAAAGTTGTTCGTTCGTTTGTTCCAATTGAATAAGTAAAACCGGCAAAACGTATTTTAATATTTCTTTCTAATTTAAGTTCATCAACAATTTCTATTGTGCATTCAACTGACGTGTGTGTGTTTGTATTTTTGCATAATTTTACAAATATACATCAAATATAGAAAATAAATTTATTTCTTTTTGTTAATATTAAAGTTAAAAGAAATTGATTAAATCATGGCTGATTTACCCAGTGAACTTAACCAGATATTCAAGTAAGTAAAGACATTTTCTTATGGGGAATTTTCCTTATTTTCTTTTCCTGAAAAATAAAGGAAATAGAATTGAATAATTGGATTTTTATCAAAAAAAAAAAAAAAGTTGTGGAAAAAATATTAATTAAAAGCGATTATACTCGGGGGTTTCTTTTTAATAAATTTCTTGGTGGTTGGGTTATAATTCTTCATTTGGTTTAGAAAGATAACGCCCACTGCTGGTGTACCACATTTATAAGCTAAATTCAGGGAAATGGGTTAATGCGATAAAAAAAGACGGGTCAACATTGTAATTGTGGTTTTTTATGAAAGCAAACCAGCAACACATTGTATTTACATTTTGTTGCTGCCATCGCTTTCCTAAATGGATGGCTAATGTAATAATTTAGATTGGATAAGGAATAAGAACTAGTATCCCTTTCCCATTCCTGGACAATAATTCCTGGAATAGGAGCATTGCAATGTATCTTCTCCGCACTATTAAAACTTCTGCAATAAGTCTTCTATTACACATAAAACTTTTTTTTGCTGGTATACTACAGTGTGAAATCTTGTATAATCTATTAAACAGAAGACTTAAGAAAATTACTAACTTCCAACATGTACATTTATTTCATCAGATGAAACTTTCTGAAGCACTATCTCCATGCTTACTTAAAGAAGTTTTTAAAAATATGGAGAAATTGCCTCAATGTTAACAAAATATGTTTAAACATACATACGTACCTTTGTACATATCTTGTCAAGATTTATGAACCGTCCATAATAAATAAGAAGTTCTTATCGCTATAAATTTATCAGAATTTGTCAACAATATGATTTCAAATGATAACAAATTCCGACAAGTGTGCCTTTAACTTCAAATAAGAATTTTTTGTAGGTTTCCATGGATAATTCTAATAAAAATAGATTTTATTGAACTCATATCAGGCATGAAAACAGCTTAGCATCTTTGTTACCATTTAGGCTAAATTTAAATGAAATTAATCTTTAAATTCAATCCCATTATTTTCTCATTACTTACAATAAAGGGAATGCCTTTTTAATATGATTTTTAATTGTAATTTATTCCTGTTGACAGCAAAATTAAATAAGGCAGAATCAAATCAATCGAATACAATTGACATAAACTTAACACCAATTAATTCAAATTACATTGTCTTTAAACGAATATAAACGCAAGTTTAGGGTGTTTTAATTTAAAATGCAACAGCAAGTAATTTATGCACTCTGAATGCACATGAAGTGAAAAAGAAAACCGATTGCGATAAGGTAAAATTTGAAATTATTTTATGTCTTATTGTCTTATTAAGGTAGTTGCAAATACCGAGAGCGCGCACTGCATAATGTAATGTAAAATAGCTTTAAAAAGCACAAGAAAATGTATTGGCAGTACTGAACAGAGAAGATGAAAATATTTGGATTCTCTAACAGTTTCTACCGTTGTGCAATTAAACAAATATTTCGATTATTTATTTTTAATTTCAATACAATACAATACAATACATAAAATACGGCTTATATTTTAAAGTATACTTTAAAAAAAGGAAAACAGTTTTATCTTTTAATATGGAAGCAGCTTTATAACACCACTACCATCTACCCAGTTTGCATAGGTTTTAAATTGTAAACAAAATGCAAGAAAATAACAATTCTCACTGATAAATAGTAAATATTGTTTGCATATATAAATATATGCACATACAGATATGGTTACAATTGCTATAAAATTATTATTATTATTATTATATGTATAATGAAAGCGATAATAATACTTAGTCATGTTATTTTGTATTTATAAACTCTTGTTAAACATTTAATAATTTATTATGTACAGAAACAGAAACTTTTCCAGTAGATAAAACGAATGTTATCTGCAACTTCTCGCCTTCTTTTGGCTGGAATACCAATTAATTGTCAGCTACACAAGCAGTTTTTTTTTTTCATATAAACTTAAAACTTTATGTTGATTTTACATTTGACTGAATAAAATTTAATTCTTATTCTGAAATACTTTTGTTTTAATAATTTTCCTTATAGACTTATTGGTGAAAATCAGAAAAAATACATCGATACACTAAAAGAGGCCGTAGGCATACAATCGGTATCGGCATGGCCTGAAAAACGGGGTGAAATTGATCGTATGGTCAAATGGACCGAAGATAAATTGAAAGCTTTGGGTGCTGAAACGAAATTGGTCGATATTGGCGAGGAGGATTTACCAAATGGTGGAAAAATTCCTTTGCCCAAGGTCTTGTTAGGCACTTTGGGAACTGTAAGTCAATTTGTTTATATAAAAAAAAAATCTATTTGTATTATTTCTTGGACTTTATTATTTACAGGATCCTAAAAAGAAGACTGTTGTCGTTTATGGTCACTTAGATGTACAACCAGCTTTAAAAGAAGATGGCTGGGATACTGAACCGTTTGTTCTTAGCGAAAAAGATGGCAAACTTTATGGACGTGGTGCTTCTGACGACAAGGGTCCCGTACTTTGTTGGATTCATGCTATTGAAGCCTATCAAAAGCTTAATATTGATATACCAGTGAATATTAAATTTGTTTTGGAAGGCATGGAGGAAAGTGGCAGTCTTGGTTTAGACGATTTGCTACTGAGTCTTAAAGATAGTTTCTTAAGCAATGTTGATTACGTATGCATCTCGGACAATTATTGGTTGGGCAAAAAACGTCCCTGCCTTACCTATGGTCTACGTGGCTTAGTCTACTACACCGTTGAAGTTGAATGTGCTCAAAAAGATTTGCACAGCGGCGTTTTTGGTGGTACTGTGCATGAGGCCATGCCTGATTTGTGTTGGTTACTAAGCACTTTAGTGGATAAAGATACCAATATTCAAGTGCCCGGTATTGAGAGAGACGTAAGTGGACTTGTGCTAATAAATTTTACTTCTTTTTTCTTAAGTATGAAATGGGATTTAATTATGATTTATTTATTGTAGATTGCCCCATTACTGCACAATGAACATAAAATTTACGAAACCATTGATTATGAAGTTGAAGATTACAAGTAAGATAACATTTTATTTCTCATATCATAAGTAGAACCTTATTTTTTATAAAAGATTAAGATTAAATAGCGTCGACAGGCCTCTTAGTGACAGTATGAAGTTATTGTAGGAAATTTTGACGATTTAAAAGTCTGCTTCAAACTTGTTGCAAATTAAAATTTGTTTTGATTATATAGTGCTACCTAATATAGTTGTACCGATCCTCTCAATTCGAAAATTCATGAATGCCAGTAGATATGGTATTAAAACATCGTTCTTATGCAATATATCCTATGCAAGTTTATCGAAATTCATTCGTATTCAAAACAGGATTCACAAATAAGGTTATTAAACTGTGTCCGTTGCTGAAAAATAGACAACACATGTTTTGTTTTGTTTTGTTCGATTCTATCAAATCTAATTTGTATCGCTTTCACTTTATTAAAGCTTGTATTGTATTTTTTTTTTAATTCTTTCCTACTCTATAGGAGCGATATTGGAGCCAAAAAGCTGCCACATAAAGAAAACAAAACCCAATTGTTAATGCACAGATGGCGCTATCCATCTTTGTCTATTCACGGTATTGAAGGTGCCTTTTCAGAACCTGGTGCCAAGACTGTTATTCCTGCAAAGGTTATTGGCAAGTTCTCCATACGTATTGTGCCTAATCAAGATCCCGACCACATTACCGAATGTGTAACTAAATATTTGAATGATAAATGGGCTGAACGTGGTTCACCCAACAAAATGGTCGTAAAAATGTTAAGCGCTGGCAAACCATGGACCGAAGATCCAAATCATCCTCATTACGAAGCCGCCAAAAAGGCCATTAAATATGTCTTTGACGTTGAGCCTGATATGACACGCGAAGGTGGTTCTATACCGGTTACCTTAACTTTGCAAGAGGCCACTGGTAAAAATGTTATCCTAATACCAGTAGGTGCATGTGATGATGGTGCCCATTCCCAAAATGAAAAGATTGATATCTTCAACTACATCGAAGGCGTAAGTATTTATTTTTCTTTTTATTAATATTTAAATTGCATAATGTTTTAATGTTTTTTTTTTCAGACTAAATTATTGGGTGCTTATTTGTATGAAGTTGGTAAATTGAATTGAATTGATAGCCAGCCAGTTTTAATCAATTGAAGGCATCACCTAAACATCACTGTTAAGAAGCTGCGCTTCCATTTTCCAGTAATATATTAAAAACTTTTTTATTACAATAAATTATATTAAAACAGTGAAACACATACACATTTTTTTTAGCAAAATATAAATTATTTTAAAAGTTAAAACAAATTGTTTTTCAAAAGAAATTTGAAGAAATTGTTTTTGCAAAGTTATTAGAGTAACAGATTCACTCTACCCAGGCATCACCATATTTGTTTGTTTGCAATTTCTTAGCAGATGTGTCGCCACCGCCGCTACTGGGCGCCTGAGGTCTTTCATGTTGTCTTAGAACTACTGGAGCCTCCGGTGGCAAAGGCTGAGAATATGGACTTTGTTGTTTCTTCATATACTCCTCACGGTTACGTCTACGCAATTCCTCATAGTTGGTACCCGGCTTTACTGGATCCAATGGTATATCGGTATCCACTTGTTGGGTTGTGGTGCCTGCAAGTAAAGATAGAAAATATAAATACTTTAAAGAAAATAAACCATCACTTACTATCTAAACTAGGACGATAGATGTCATCAAGTCCGGCGAATGATGGCCTCGATTCTACATCCAAATTAAGAGCATTGCCCTTATTGTTTGGTTGTATATCTACATCAGTGTATACATCATTGGCATTGGGTGTAAATGGACCCAAAGCCATACCCATGCTTAAGTTTTGGTCAGGTGCGTAGCCAGACAAGCCACCCTGGTTCTTTCGTTGCCTTAAAATTTCACCTAAACGGGAATCGGGCAAAGCCATTATCTTTTCAGCACATTTGCGTTGATAGCTAAATTTGCCTATAAAATAACCCAAAACCACGCCCACAATTACCTTCGGCACTGCACCATACTTAATATTGGGCTATAAAAGTGTGAAATAAGTATTCTAGATTTATAAAGAGAGCGATTTGAGAGTCATTTCCCAACTTACTGGAATATATCCTTGCTTAACACCAAAATAAGCCGCCAAACCAAATGCTGTACCTAGAGGCAAAGAACGTTGGAAGAACGATTCAGTATTACATTCACGAAATACTCTCAATTCTTCAGAAGAAAATTGATAATTCGCCTGCAGGGAAATGAATAGGAAATTTCGTCATGATTTATTTTCGGTTTTATGAATCGCGTTGCTTACCAAGGGATGCTGTTGTCTTTGCATAGGTTCAGGTGAATTCATCTTTGTATTTCGAAATAAAAATTACACAATTTCTATTAAATTTTATAAGAAAACAATTACCGGCTAAAGAGCGAAGCAAATTTGCTGGACTCAATCAGCTGTCTGACAGAGTGCTACTATAAAAGCGATTTTTGTAGACACTTACTTGGCGTGTTGTACACTTTAAGAAAAAATTTGCAGTTTTGTACTTTGTCTAATGAGATATAATACAAACAACTAAGAATCTAAGCTATGCTGATACTAACAGAATCCGATAAGTAACGAGGGAATACCAGTTTAGCAAAAGTATCGTTCCCAGGCATGATGCAGAACTTCGACAGATCCCATCCAGCTCAAGAGTTCTTATGTAGCCCTTACAGCAACGACCTTGTCATGACTTACCCCAAATCAATTCAATATATCGTAGGGCAGCCTGACTGTTAACGAAAACTATAGAAATCCGCATTTGAAGAAACGGAGCTAACTAGATATTCGAGATAGCAAATATATTCGGCTACTAGATACTGCAATCCATTCTACAGTGCAGTTTAAGTTCGAGGTCGTTACAAAAGATCCTAACACTAGTGCCTCCATTAGTGAAGATGAGTATAATGTTTCACGTTAGGAGTTCCCCACAGTCTTATAGGGACTTATCCAGTATTATCCCCCAAACAGAAACGTTGAAAAATAAACTGCATCGGCCGGGAAACGAACAAACAATTTTCAATTGATTTATCGATTTAATAGTTATTCGCTTATCCTTTAATCCAAAATATGTTTATCACAACTCTGTTGTCATTTTTCTAAAACTAAAACTTTATTGTCAAAATTAAAACTTAAAAATCTATGTTGTTAACCAAAAGCCACCACAATGGCAATATTGCCATCTCTGGTACCAGGCTTTCAAAGCCGATGTCTTGGTGTTTCTGTTAATATTGTTGATAAAGCCACAACGTACGCATTTTCTTACGGACTTGACTTTAGACCCCAAATGTAAGTTGCTAACATCATCCCGAAGGCTATTTGCAAATACCACCTCATCATAGTGCAGGTCCTGTAGAGCTAAAGGTTCTACAGATGTTTGGAAAACGAATGGAAATAGTTTAGCAGTGGCATGACTATTTAATAATGTTGTTGGTGTATTCAACTGGCGATTAGATATTAGGACTTGTGTTGACAGGATGCTGCAGTCATCCAGCAGACCATCATCTGGTTCATTAGGATTCTGATAAAGCCGAGTTAAAAGTCTGAAGAGTACAGGTAATACATCAAAATTTTCTACAGACTTGGTGTAGATGGGTAAGCACTGTGTATTTAATAGGCCCCATATGCGTATCATGACCAGTAATTCTCGTATGCTGCCAATGGCTATCATATCACGGCTAATGTCATATCCATGTTTTTTATTAAATTTGGTTTTCATAATCTCTTCGGGCAATTTGTTAAGTATGTTCAAGCCCAAATCGGCTACCCACTGTATTAGTTGCTGTAGACTTTGCAAAGTTGCCGGCTCCACGGTAAAATCTTTAGCATCTACCACACATATAACTTTGTCCACATCGTTGTATTGAGGATTGGGATCGGATAGTATCATTGACAAATTTTCGGCGGGGCCTTTATCCTGTGAACTCAGATCTGAAGGACGTAATAGTGATTTAAATGCTATTGATATTGAGTGTAGAGTAATAAGATTATCAAAATCCTGTTGTTTCGATTGTATTCGGCAGAGATTGCTTTTTAAAGATAGAAAATTCGAATAATAAAATTGTCTTGTAAAATTATGTTGTCGAGTAAAGTTTTCAGTCAATTTCTCGGCCATCATCTCTAGGTTGGGCAGATTTAACATTATAATATCGCTTGCATCGATCCCAGTAATAATGCTGTACTCTAACAAGGCTACTGGCAGTGATAGAGGATTCATTTTAAAATTTTTGTCATAATGATTTGCGGGTACTTGCATGGCATACATTTGTCCAAAGTTATCAAACACGACAAGCAATTGGTTTAAATAAGTTACGTCCGCTGTTAAAAGTTTGCACGACAAGCGTTGTTGCTCTTCAGCCATACGTTCAAATACGGTAGAGCCAATTTTTTTCAAACCCATTTCCAAAACTTGTACGGAGTTGTCGCGTAAAGTAAGTAAAATCAACATAACCTCCGAAGGCAGTTTGGTCGTGCAAATATCATTCACTCTTGCAGGTAGCGATATACTTGCAGAAATCTCCCATTGTTCCCATTGCACAAAATCACTTTTATTCTTCTGCAAAAGTTTGTGGACAGCCTGATGTTTCTTAGTTAGTATCCACTGTTCAATAAAGCTGCCTTCTAAGCAGTCGTATACGACGAACAAAATCTCTTCACCATTTAGAGTACGCCAACGCAAGTGTGACACCTGTTTGCTGTCTACATCGTTTTTTGTTAGGAATATACTAGCCAATGAGCTGCATTTTATGGATACTCCTTCCTCTGACTCTCTCTCAAGGCTAACCTTATAACAGTTTATTAGGGGCTCGTTCCAATTATTGACGGCCACACTAAAACAACCTGTGGGACACCAATTAACACTGCAATGAGCAATGAAATTTCGTGATAACGCTATGGAGTGGGTGTACACATTTAGCTCTAAGACAACGTAATTGCCCGAAATCATATTATCTACTGATGGCTGTAGTTTAGGTATAACAAACGCACCCAACAACCCGGAGGCAGTCATAACAAATACTCCTTCTACAGCTGTATTCCCAAAGTGGGTTAGCGTGGGTCTAAAATCCATTCTTTCGAATTTATCCGAATAAGCTTGCAAATCTTTTTTGTGTGTATTAAAATATACTTTCTTGCCATTGTGGAAGAATTTTCCGCTCAATATTTCTTCACAAGGCAAATTGGCTTTGTACAGCATAATCCAGCTATTGATGGCATGTTGCTTGGTGGACCAAATCTCACAGTAGCCATTATTATAGCCGACCAATAATAGTTCGCCTGTTTGATTCCATTCCAAAACAGTTACAATGTTTTTCGAAATATTCAATTTAAAACTTTGCCATGGTGTCACTATGTCGCACACAGAAATGGTGCTTTCTAATCCCTGGTGCACGCAAAAGGCGACAAGATTTTTACACGATATCGTGCACAATACACAGTTAAGTAAGAGGTGGCCATCCCTATTACCTCCTGGATTTTGAACTTTATATAAAATTGTCATTATTTTATAACTTTTTAATAAAGACAATTTCACAATTGAACTGAAGAGCAATACTGCAAATGCAAAATATAAACAAATCTCACACAATGCTGCCAAGTTTGACAGCCGTTGTTACACTGAAAAAATGCTTTGTTGTTTGCTTTAGTGCCATGATTTTATTGTCATTTTTTTTTTATTATTAATTAAATTTTCGTGCTTATATTTTTCTGTTCCGATATAAAAAGGAAATAAATTTTTAATTATCACATTTTTCGTTAAAAGTTTGCTGAAATTGACCAAAAATCAAGAAGCAGTGTTGGTTCACTGTTAATTTTTGGTGAGAGCCAAGACAGAGATGTTCTTTTGACAGCTGTGCGCGAGTAATCGGATATGACATATTTGCTGTCATCGCGTAAATTATCTTTGTTGGCTCTGAAGGATTTCCTAGATTTAGTAGAAAAAAACTAAAATTAAATTAAATATTTTACAAATTTAGTTAAGAAAAACAGAAAATGTTTTGTGCTTATACACATTCTTTGGTAAGTCGTATCAGTTATTTTCATTTGGACATAGAGAGTATCACTAATTGATGGTTTGTCTTATAGCCCTATCTGTATTTGGGAAATTTTGGCCGTAAACCTACTCACCAATATTACACAGCAAATAAAAATAAAGTGCAAAATGGTTCAGTTACAGGGAGAACGTACAATACTAGCAGAGCTCAACCGAGCAAAAGACGCGATGCACACAGTTTGTCTACAAAGTCAACGGCAATGACAGCATCGGCCCAGAATATGATTCGAATACCGCAAAACTTGCGTCACATGGTCAATCAGCATAGTGCAACCGCCATCAACTTTTTTGAATCGGAAAGGCTAAATCATATGTTGAATAAGGCCAAAACTATGCTGGGCTTACATCTGCAGGAGTTGGACGGTATAGAAGTGAGGCGCGTTAAAGGGAAGAAGTCGCGTCATTTAATTGAAATAACATTCAATAATGCTTTAGCTCAAAGTATGCCTCCACAAAAGTATTCCAAATTATTGCAAACTCTAATACCTCAACATCAATTGTAAGTAGAAATAAAAGTTGTAAATTTGGATTTTGGAATTCCAGACTAGGAATTCCCATTTAACGGTTCCTTGTTAATGACTGTCGCAAACGAATTGTTTGAAATTATTTGGCTGTAAGGCCTGTATAGCTTTGTTAAAATCTAACTTGCTTTGAGAAATTAAAATAATTAAGCTTTTTAAATTCGTCGCGATTCTTTCTGTCTTTAAAAGGAAATCCATAAGTCAATGAATTCCCAAACCCAAACTAAAAATTAGATTAATATTCTCAATTTTAATGACATGTTTTGTATATATTTGGCTGGACGTAGAAAATTTGTGCGTAGTTTTAAGACAGATCGTTCCATAGCTGCAGAGTTGAAGCGTAATCCTACAGTGGCATCCCGCCTACGAACAGCTTTTAGTGGCAATCCACAAAAGTTGGAAAATGAATTGTCAAATAGTTCGGAAACCTTAAAAAAACTAATTCAGAAATCATCAGAAGGTGGCACAGAAAAAAGTCAGGAATCGAATATAAAAATAGCTTTTGCTGAGGGTTATTTGGCGGCTGTTAATTCCGAAGATCATCCAAAGTCTGGCAAAACTATGAAATATCTGAAGGTATGCGTTATTAGCCCTGTTCTGCGTTAAATAATAAATTAGTGGATTATTTATTTAAAAACTTAGGTCTTTCAGCAATTGTTAGTAATTGTCGTATTCATTGGCATCTTCATCAGTCTGTTCTCTTCCTCTAATGGCTCCATGTTCCGGTAAATTAATATTGTACTTATAAGAATTAAAATTTCATTCATTTATTCTTTTCCATTATACTAAAGAATACAATTAGGCAATCAGGTTGAAGTAGATCCTGAGGAAATTCATGTTACTTTTGAGGATGTTAAAGGTTGCGATGAAGCCAAACAGGAATTGAAAGAAGTTGTTGAATTTCTTAAAAATCCCGAAAAGTTTTCCAATTTGGGAGGTAAATTACCAAAAGGTGTTTTATTGGTCGGACCGCCCGGTACTGGTAAAACATTGTTGGCTCGAGCTGTAGCTGGAGAAGCTAATGTACCATTCTTCCACGCTGCTGGTCCTGAATTTGATGAAGTTTTAGTTGGACAGGGTGCCAGACGAGTACGCGATTTGTTTAGTAAGTTTCCAATTAGTTTTTATATTTCTATATTGAACATCTGTTCATAACTTTATATTTTAAACATTTTTAGAGGCAGCCAAACAGAGAGCTCCGTGTGTCATTTTCATTGATGAAATTGATTCAGTAGGCGCTAAACGTACAAACTCAGTTTTACATCCTTATGCCAATCAAACTATTAATCAGCTGCTATCCGAAATGGATGGTTTTCATCAGAATGCTGGTGTTATAGTACTGGGTGCCACCAATAGACGTGATGATTTGGATCAAGCTCTTTTACGGCCGGGTCGTTTTGACGTTGAGGTTAGTTTGTTTTTTCTGTGTTTCATTTAAGGCAAGTTCCTATAGTTTGTCCTTTTTTTTATTAAAGGTTGTTGTAAGTACGCCCGATTTCTCAGGACGGAAAGAGATCATTACATTGTATCTCTCAAAAATTTTACATGATGAAATCGATTTAGATATGTTAGCTAGAGGTACATCTGGTTTTACGGGTGCTGATTTAGAAAATATGATTAATCAAGCTGCTTTAAGGTAAGTGGTAATCGATAAATACATAATTGATCAAAATTCTTATTGAAATATAAGCAGTTTATAACTTTATAAGAGTTCCAATAGGATTTGTATTATTTCCAAATTAAAAACTTTTCTTTTTTTAAATTAATATTTACGTTATTATGCTATGTTAGAAATTAAATCTTTTTGAACTTATTGATTAATTAATCTACATTATTGCGTAAGGACATATTTCATTACTTTATGAACGCTTACAAGTTTCCTACAATAATAAATAGGCTTTTGAATTGAAATTGAAATTTGGAATCTAATAATGTGCTTTGCTATTAAAGTTTATTTGCTTTTAAGTTTGTAATTGTTTCTAATTATAATCGAAAAGTGTTTATGTTGTGTGTTAATCTTTGCATAAATGATTAATTAAACAAAAAAAAAACTGAAATATTTTCTATCAGAGCGGCTATTGATGGCGCAGAGACTGTTACAATGAAACATTTAGAAACTGCCCGTGATAAAGTTTTAATGGGACCTGAACGTAAAGCACGCTTGCCTGACGAAGAAGCTAATCTTATAACAGCTTATCACGAAGGTGGTCATGCTATAGTGGCCTATTATACCAAGGTTAGTAAACATGTTTTAATAAAATAAAAAGACCAACAAACATCTAACACACTAAAATATTTACAAATGCAAAAATGCAAATTAGGAATCCCATCCTCTACATAAAGTCACCATTATGCCAAGAGGGCCCTCATTGGGTCACACTGCTTATATACCTGAGAAAGAACGTTATCATGTGACAAAACAGCAACTGTTGGCCATGATGGATACCATGATGGGTGGACGTGCGGCTGAGGAATTAATATTTGGAGCTGACAAAATAACATCAGGTGCCAGTAGTGATTTAAAACAAGCAACTTCAATAGCTACACATATGGTTAAAGACTGGGGCATGTCAGAAAAAGTTGGCCTACGAACCATTGAAAGCTCCAAAGGTCTATATCCGAATGAGACTTTGGGACCCAATACTGTGGAAGCTGTGGACGCTGAAATTAAACGCATTCTAAATGAAAGTTATGAACGGGCCAAGGCAATATTACGAAAACATGCAAAAGAACATAAAGCTTTAGCCGAAGCTCTTCTAAAGTACGAAACCTTAGATGCCGAGGACATTAAGGCCATTATGAAGGACACACAATAGTAAAATTAATTTAATTTTCTAACTTACAAGACGTTATAGTTTTACGTTACTTAAACTTTACGAAATGGGCAAACAAATGGTATAAAATAAATTTACATTGAAGTAAGACTTTAGTGAATGCTTAACTCAACATGAAGGACAACAAAAAAAAAAAAAAAAAGAGAAATAATAAACAAGATAACAAATATAAATATATATATGTATACAAAGCTAGTGCTTATTCTATTTAAAATTAAAAATACACAACCAACACGGAAACAAACAATAAAACAACGTATTGAACTGGATCATAAGGAAACATGAACTTCATTTTATTATAATTTCTTTTTGGTAATTAATTCCATAGTCAAAATATTGTATAAGCGTAATGAAAATAATAAAAAAAAAAAAATGAAAAAAATAACAGATTTTAAATCAACAGAATTCAAATGCATTTTTATTCGTTTTTGTTTTCTTTTTCTTCTTTTTATGCTGAAAGAAGGTTTTAAAGTGGAAAATAATTCAAATTCAAAGTGTTTCTTTTTTCTTTTTTTTTTTTGGAATATTATTATTTTTTTTTTGTTTGTTTATTTTATATTTCATTAATATTTAATATATAATATCTTTTTAATTCAGAATAATATAATAATTTATATAATTTAACAGTTTTTCTTTTGTTCAATTCAATTTATTTACTAAATTTTTTATATTTCTCAATACATCTTTCTTTTTTCTTTAATTTTCTTCTTTTGCCACGGAATTTTATTGTTAAATATTTAATTATAAATTTGTTAATGGCTTTTAAATAATTTTTATTTTAGCTAAGTATATAATTATGATATTAAAGAGTATGTAGGTATGTTTATTTTCTTTATAAATGTTTAAGATCAATGTTCATAAATTGAATTTCTATATTATTGAACCAATTTAATAATTAATTATCACAACAAATATAAATGGGAAGTTAGAATTTGTTTTCTTTAATTAAATTTGTTTTGTTGTTGTTGTTGTTACTATTTCCAATTACTATTTTGCTTAAGTTGTTTGATATTCTTATTGTTTTCTTTTTTTTTTTATATCGCATTCAATCGTATATGTCTGTACCATTTGAATTAATATTTTAATTATTGTACAATATTTTCATTGTTTTTATGTATGTATGTATGTATGTATATATTTTAGATATTCTTTTTTTTTATAATTTAACTAAAACAATTAAAACTTTAAAAGTACAATTTATGAGTATTTTCAGCAGAGTTCTGTGTGCATATTTTTTAATGGAAAAATTTTAAGCATTTCTCTTGTAAATAAATAATTTCATACTTTCATACACAATGAAAGTGCAAATTGAAAGTGCAAACATTAACTTAATTTTGTTGGCACATCTTGTACGATATTTTTATGACTATCAATGATAAATAAGTTGGTTTATAATGAATCGATTTTTTGTTGGAATAGAAATTTTAAAAGGAAAAAAAAACTTTCATATCTTAAAAGACGATACACAGAAAATTTACTGAAAAAAAAAATACAATTTTACTTAAATGATAAGTGACGTATGATGTAAATGCCTTTTTATTTTTCTTAAATAAATTGAAGTTGCACACACACACACACACACACACAGAACTTTTAGAATTTTTATTTCTTTATAATGATAAATACTATATGGTTATGATTAATATTATAATAATAATAATTATTGGAATTGAATTATTGTAACATCAAGATTTAATTCATTTTTAATTTGTATATGCATTTTGGTTTTTTGAAATTCATTCATTATTTGTCCATAAACAGTATGAGTAAATATTATAATGCGTAGTTAATTATTTCTTCTTTTTATTTTTCTTTTTCTTTTTTGTTGTTTTTGTATTTTTGCTATAATAATTTCTTTATTTGCTTTTGTTTTAAATACATTTCAATTAATTTAATTTAATTTAATTTAATTTAATCAATTAAAATATTAACAACATTTATTAAATAAATAAATAAATTTATAAACATTATTGAATGGCAAAAATCAACAGGGGCCTCTATAACACATCATCTTCATTCCGAAATCATTACGACTCTGACCACTACCTTTACACCGGGTTTCCAAGTTACCGACGGCATTCTTATTTCTCTCTCTCCTATACCTTCCATTTTTCCTTTTTTTCCTCGCTCATTCCTAAATCCCCTCCTAATACAGCAAACATCATAAACAATCAAAGTATACACGATTACCTAAATTACCAGTAATCTGCAACTCAAATACCTACCCTTTATCTAAGGTTTTCCTAAAATCCATCCCTGAAATCATTTCATTTCAGTCACTTTAACCATAACATGCCCAACAAACGTATTGAATTTAATAGAAATTTAAATCTTTTTCACATTAATTTAAAAATAATAACAAAAAAAAAGTACTAAACTAAGCATCTTTTTGAAAATTTACCATTTACGTTTGCTGGTTTCTAATATCCATATTTAATAATGTCTTGTATATTGTTTGTCTGTATGTATGTATATGAAAAGAGATTCACATTCAGTTTCCATATTAATTTTCATGTTAATTTAACATAATTTTCATATCGTTTTACAATTTTCTCTGACAGGGAGAACATCTAAATTGTTTAAATGATATCACCTTTTAGCATAACAATGTTGTCTTTTTAATGTTTTTTGTTTTTGTGTTTGCTTTTGACTATTTTGTTGGTTGTTATTTCACTGATAATTAAAATAAGCAAAACACCAAATTTAACAAAATTAATTCCTTTTAAAAATAATTTTATCTAAATTTGTTTTATGAACTTGCATTCCTAAATTGTTGTGTTTGTTTGTTTTTTACAATTTCATTTCATTTTAAGTAGTCATCACACGTAAAAAATTTCAATGGCGATCATTAACGATTTCCGCTGATAGCGAATTTATTGCATCTTCAACTGTTGGCTTGTAGCGATCCATTTTCGATGAGTTTATTGGAGAGAAATGTTCTGAAATTAATGAATTATCATCTAAACATCATAGTGATTAGAAACGTGTATTCTTGATTAGTGGGAGTGTATTTGTTGATTGATTATTGCAAGAGATTAATTGTAAAGGTGTTTTGAAGGTTATTTTTGTTTTATTACTCACCGAAATCGCCACTAGAACTTGAGTCGGTAAAGCTCGGTGTACCCTCTGTCCATGTAGGAGTTGAACCTTCACCAGATGCTGGTGGTGTCCAGGCTAAGCCGCCTCTTGAACCATAATGACTACTCGATGATGTATCTACGGCTAAATAGGTGTCTAAATGTATTTCGGATACACTAAAATCATATGAAATATAAATAAAATCAATTCAACTACCGGATGAGCTTATGAGGAGGAATTGCAAATATTTTTTTTTGTTTTTTTTTTTTTTTTGTTATCTTTAAGATCCTTTCATGTGACCTAAATTCGTTTGGGTTTTGTTTTTTGTTTGTTTTTTTTTTTGGTGCCTTTCAGATGTAGCAAACCGTGTGCAATAATATAACTTGGAAATAATAATTAAAATCCTACTGAATACACTGTTAGTTTATACGCTGAATAATATTATGGTGTTTGTGGAAGATAATTTCTGTGTGCCAGTTTCCGTTGCAATATCCTATAATACTACAATACACTTGAAAACCTATCTTCCATGGCACCATAATATTTTTGCTTTTCATACTTGATTTTAAATACGCGTAACAGTGTGTCTAGACTAGACTATGACTAGAAAGAGTGTTGCACTCACCTGACCATGTCATCCTTTTGTGAAGACGATGAACTACGATATGCAGGACCCACATTCATTTTGCGGTGATCATGATACGAAGACGATGTTGATGTGTCGTATGACTGATGTTGGGATTGTTGCTGCTGCTCCTGTTGATGGTGGTTGTGTTTTTGTTGTTGTTTTTGTTGATGATGGTGATGATGTTGCTGCTGCTGATAATGGTGCTGTTGTTGGTGGTGTTGTTGTTGTTGATGTGATCGCCTTGAAATCGTTGAGGAACTATGTTTATTATAACTATTGTCCTCGGAAATATCATCAAAGGCAGGGGGTGGTGTCGAACTGCAAGATGGCGTTGTGCCTAGCGATAATATAATGAGAAAATACATGAAATTAGATTTAACTCTGATAGGTAATACGATAATACCAAAAAAAAAAAAAAACAAAACAACAACAAAATAACAAATGTCTCAACAGATTAACAACAAATTAATGATCAATAATGTTTTAGAATATATGCTATGGTACATGTTTAGAATTGGAAAAAGGTGTAGTTAATATGTATGTATGATTAGGTGGTTGGTTTGCGGTGCAGGTGTAAGAAGTAAAGCGTTTTTGTTTTTTTTTTGTTTTAACTAAAATTCAACAAAACTACTACGTCTACTGTTGGATAGAGGATTGAGTGTGTAACTAGATGCAAAGCCTTCGGATATAGTTGAAGGTACATTTTTCGATTTAATTTTAGGTTCAGGTTTATTTGCCGTTCGCACTCTGTGTGCACGTGTCTTGTTGACACCATCACCACTGTTTGCGGAAACCGGTTTAAGATTTCGGCGTTTTAATTTTAATTCTGTTTCGGGATCTGGCTCCTCTGGAGCAGGAATCACTCGTTGTCTTCGCGTACGTTTGGTGTTTTCTAATTCACGTTTAACCTCTACAAAGGCGTGCATAGACTGTACAATATTATCTTCAAACTGATCATCATTCTCATCGGCTAAAGCCATATCGGCATAACGTAAATATTGCATGCGTTTTTCATTTTTTTTAACGGCACGTGGTGCTCGAGCCTCTCGATTAGAGGTTATCGGTTTAGAACTGCGTTCACTATGTTCGGAAGGTATGGGAGGAAAGTTATAAACTATGGAGGCGGCCGAAGAACGACGTGAAACAAGACCACTGTTTTGTCTCTGAAATAGATCGATATGATTCAAGGGACGCGATTGGGAAGCACGTGATCTGGCTGCCGAATAGTTGCTGGACGTGTTAGAAATCACAGAATCTTTACGTTGAACCTTTAGCTTTTGTATGGCCGCAATTTGAGGCTTATTGGTCGATATTTGAGATGAAACCGCCGAATCTTTGCGTGTCCTCTTTAATGCTTCTATTTGGGATTGAGGTGGTGCTTGTGTTCGGTGTAGTGGTGGTGGGGATGGGGGAGATACTGTAGCTGGTGCTGGTACTGGAGATGCCTCAAACAAGTCATGCAGTTCTAGCCAATCACGTACATTGCTTGGTGAACGTTGCTCCCCGAAACGAGGCAGTGGTGAATCGTGTGGTACTGTTAAGGTGTCTTTGTGCGGGGATTTGGAAAACTTGTTCACTAAGCTTTGGATGTTTTTCGATTTCTTTTGTATACCTGGAGTGGTGGAGAGCGCTCTTGACGATCCGCCGCCTTCCTGCTGTTGCTGCTGCTGCTGATAAGCATCACTATCACGTTTACGTGGTGATCCTCTTGGCGGTACTGGAGGTGGAACTTTGGCCTTTAGTGTCGAACCGCTACTAGAGGCAGCAGCCGAACGTTGTTTAACCGGTGGTGCTTGGACATTTTTCACTGCAGCCGAACTAGAACTGGCCGCATGCCCAGAACTTCTTTCATCGCCAGCCGTATGGGCAGTTAAGACTTTATTCAAAGCATGTGATTTTTTATTTCCATGCACAGCAGACGCCGCCGCATGGGCTAGTGTATGACTATTTTCTAAAAAAAAAAAGAAACAGAGACAACAAAGTGGACGTATTATTAATTTGAGTTACTCCAACGGACAAACACCATCAGATACTGTACCTCTCTGCTCATTTTCACTGTCTATGGAACGTTGTATTGCTTTCGAGAGGCTTTTTCTTTTCGACGGTGAATGTTTAAGCGCTATAATTATTTATTTAAATCAATATTAGTGGGTGTGTGTGCAACAATTTCATTTCATTCAATTTCAATTTCAATTTCAAAAAGTGAGAGATTTCGACCATTCGACCACGCTCTGGCCAAAACCTCACCATTTTTTTTTTTGTCACTTGTGACTCATTCAAGAACAAACTAAGAAAGCAAGCAAATAATTACAAAATAAATTAAAAAAATTAAACTTCATTGCAAATGTATTTTAATGACAATGTAAAATATGTACAAATTTACAAAAATGGACTTTGTTTCTTAAATTTCAACTTGAACTTTTAAATCTTCAAAGTGAAGAACTAAAAGTGTGCGTGTGTGAATCAATTTTTTTTTTTTTTTTGTTTTGAAAACTTTTCTCATATTTATTTATTACAACAGCACATACAATAATCGTTTTCATAATCTTCATTCGATGCGAATTCCAATGAATTGGGTTCGACAATATGGAGAGATGATTGTGAAAACGTTTTTGGAAAATTTTTTTTTTTATTTTTTATTTGTTATTTGTTTACTCTTGTTCGACTTTGTGGTTAATATTTATTCATATTCATTTATTCATTCATTTATCATCATCATTCTGTATTCATTTACCTATATAACTGGATACCAAAGTACGAAATTTTCTATGATTTCCTTTGATCTCGGGGAGATCCACTGTGCATACGAATGAAAACGAAAAAAAAAGTATAAGACGAGTTCATGAATTTCGTTTTTTTTTTTTTTTTGTTTACAATATTAGCAGCATGATATGCCATCAAACAATTATATTCTAGCGATCCATTCTTTACTTACTTATTTCAAGGGTTTATGGCAATAAAAAAAATAAGTGATCAACACTGCATACAATTTTCGAATATAGTGAAAATAGGCTATTGGTATTCAGTTACAGTTAATCTAAGAACGCACATACCGAAATGTATTTGTTGCGATATTAAAATGCCTTTAATATTCAATATTTTCAAATTGTGTACAGTGTTTTATTGCCAAACCCAGTATTGTTGTAGAAATATCGAAACTTACGAGAAGGAATTTTACGAAACACAGTTTTGGCCATGAAATTTTGAAATCTTTGAGCATAGAATGATGGACGACACACAGATACCGTATCCTGCATACAATACATAGATTTCAAGTTAATGAAGGGTCTCTATTTCTTAAACGTACAACAAACTTACTCCATCGTGAATAATACTTTTAAACGTATGCTCCAGCTTCTTCTTCAAGCGATACGATTGTAAAATATCGATTATACCTATGAATAGTAAAAGTCTTTCGCCTTTTTCACTGCGTGCAGGTATACCACCAGGCCTAGGGAAAAGTGAAAACCAAAAAGTTATTACAAATAAGAATAACAGCAACAACAATAACAAATAAAAGCAGAAAACTTACGGCATATCCTCTTCATCATCGATGGGTTCACTTTCGGCTTGTATACTCTCCATGGCCGTAGAATGAGCGACTAAACGTTGACGATTGGACCTATAGGCCAAACTAAATCAAAAAAAAAATCAATTTTCGTAATTTATATTTTAAATAACCTTCTCACATACCTATTGCGATTAATATTGCTTTGCGTTTCCTCATCTTGATTATCATATGGCTGAGGTTCATTGGCTTTTGCAGCCTCTTCATTATCCGAATAGTCGGACTGTGAAGCTTTTCGCGGCTTGCGTGCCTTTTGTTTCTCTTTCGTAGCCAAATCTAGATTGTGTACACCCACCAGCAGAGAATAGTCCATTATTTTGAAAGACTCCAGAACCGTACAGTCCCTTTGTATGGTCTTGATTAAAGCCGAATAAGTTTCAGCTTCGAGGAATATACCGTTTGGATGATGTTCCATAAAGTCTAAATCTTTGAATGTGGGTGATTTTTTAGCGCGTTCCGCTTTATTTGCTTTACGCTTAAAGGTTGAACCTTTGAGGTCATATTTCAGATGCATTTTAACATATGAAGGCAGCAAATTGTTCATGACAACCAAACGTATATTCTTACCATTGCTCGTTTGCAAACAATACAAGCCAAAGAATTTCGGTAAAAGAGTACGAGGATTTTGATTTAAATTCATATAATAACTGCATATGGTTATGAAAATAAAAATATTGTTTGTTTAATTATTCATTCGGGTTGTCATTAATAATGAATGTATAAAGTATTACTAACCCTGGTAATAGCTTTTGTAAAAATTCACCCTCCTTGTGCTGGACAGTTTTAATAATGAACTCATCATCATGGGTCAAATAAAATATCGAACCGGAAGCACCCGGATTCGATAATTCTCTTAAAGGCGATGAACACATCGACATCTATAAAAAAAAGAGGTCAATCATTTTAAAAGATAAAAGGTCGACGTGTGTGTGCCTCGTAACTCACCATAAAATCGTCTGGCTGTATGCCAAACAAGTCTCTAAAGTAACGAAATGCAATAGGCGCATATATTTTATATCTGAATTCACTATAATGGTGGGCAGGCGTAAGGCTAGAACCTTCAGGAGGAAAGGTTATACTTTCAATTTCCCAAAAGTCCATCATAAGTAAATCACGTTTTGGTTTTGATGCTAAACTACCAACCTAAAATGGCAAATAATTGTTTTTTCACTTCAATGGGAAAGAGTTTAAAAAATATTCAAAATTACCGTATGTTGTATACCCAATTGTATAGAACCCATAATTTGTGATGTTTGGATTTTCTTATATGTAATCTCACCTCCTTCTCCCACTCGCCTATGACCAATCTTTCGTTCCTTATCCGTTTTACTACGCTGTTTACTTTGACTCTGTAATTAAAGAACAGATCGTGTTTATTTGTGGTCTTAAGTGTTTACAGATTTAATTCAGTTTTAATTGCTTACCTCAGATATTGATGAGTCCAAAGCATCTGTAAACAAAAAAAAAAAAAGAAGAGTCAGGATTATTATCATCATTCGTGTATCATATGTATGTTAAATTGTCGGGTTTTTTTAGAATTCTACACACAAATTATCTCTGGGACCCTGATCTAAAACATATTACCGCATAAATCGATGCAATTCTGAAGCTTGTGATCGTAGAAAAAGTGATTTATTTCTGTGGGAAGTGAAAACTCTTTCGTTTCTCATAAAATGTTTACCTATGACTTGCATATGCTAAACTGATAACTGCGAAAGATATTTAGAATACTTTGCTCCAAATTCTTTTTCAACGCCGTAATTCTTTTTAATAGATGAGAAGATGGAAATTGCCAATTTTTGACCAGCGAGTAAAGCGAAAAAGGAGCAGGATAGGTCTTGTATTTAGAAAACCTCACAATTTTACAGCAATAATAACACTTGAAGGAAAATGCCGCACTATCTGGAAGATAAAGCGTTTTAAATGGAGCCCTATTCAGAGTAAAACACACTGTCTTTGCAGAAGCGATACTTGAGGTGCATTATTTGTGCGCTATGGGGGAATAGATCAACTGGAGTCTCAAATCCTAAATAATTGCTATACTGGAAGGGTACTAGCTGAGCGCGAAATTATTTGATAGGACGCCAAAGACTGAATCAGGACGATTTAAGTAAACTTATGAGCGTATTTACGGGACTCTACGCTTTATAAGAACATCTGCACCGTACCGGCGAGGTGGAAAGTGAGGAAATGGTAAAGATTTTGAAACGATTTGTGAGATCCTCTTATGTTAAGGATGACACTATAAAAAACATAATTCGTTTTGGAGAAGGGAACTGAAAGTAGATAAGGAAGTTCGTACAAGTTACAGACTCTTCTTTCATTCAGTCTACCAAACTATCTATCGCAGAAACGATGGTGTTCTGGTAGTCTAGTGGGTAGTGTGCTAGACTATTAGTGTGAGGTTCGTGGGCTCTATAGCCTCTAGAGGCTATGGGTACTCTGTTCGTAATAATTAAAATATTATTTTTAATAAATAAATACAATTTTAAAATGTTTATTATTAATTTAAAATCCTTTTTTAAATTTTAAATTTTGAAAAGCAAGCNNNAGTTTCTTTACAATTATTTTCCGAAAATCCATTGCATTTATCAATAATTAATGACTTTGATTAAACTTTTAAATCAATTTTATGGTTATTTCAAGAAGTAATCAAAACAAATGTCAAAATCCGGGAAATGCAAATGAAAAAAAAAAACAACAAAAACTACCATAAACATAAACAATGATAACAAATTTTGCCGAGAATACAAATGTTTTAAATAGAAAACAAGAGAGAGGTAAAAAAGCACAGTGAGAGAGAGAGAGAGAGAGAGCATGTCTATCACTGACACTAACATTCACACTTTGTTACTCTCTTCTTTTCATTTTTCACATTTCCAACAGCAAATTTTGCCACAGGAATTCTTTAAAAGTCATTTTCCAATAAGAAGACAATGTGTAGCTGCTGTCAGTTGAACGAATTCATTGATTTTTCTGACTTTTTAACATGGAAAATAGCGATAAAAATTAAAATGATTTTTTCTTTAATTTTTCTTTACTTTTCGGCCGCATCTTTAATTATTATTTACCTTCGGTCACTTTTGTATTCGATGTGGATGAAACATCCGCATCTATAGCACTAATACCATCACCGGAAGCCATTTCTTTAGCGTTTTTTTTTAGGTGTAACCTTAACGTTGATCCTCTATCACTACTCTGTCACACACTCACTCAGTTTATAATCAAAAAAAAAAAAAAAAAGAAAGAATACACACATACACACACACACACAAAGAGAACTTAAAATACTTTTGAGTTAATTATTTAATTAATTCAGTTTTTTTTGTTTTTTTGGTTGTTTGTTTTTAAACTTATTTATGTACGAGTAATTTTGTTTAATATTGTCATATACATGTATGTATGTATGTACAAGTGATGAAGTATGTATATTAGCTAGGATTGATTGATTTATCAATTAGTTTAGCAAAAAATTCCGATTTTTTTTTATATTTTTCTGCCGTAAAACTTGACTTTGTTTGCTTTATAAACGTTTAGTTTTTTCTCTTTAATATTATGTAGTCGTAGTCGTAGAGTTTAAATTCATTTTGGTATCTGTAGTTTTATTTAAATTTTATTTTTCTTTTTTTTTATAAAAAAATCGTTATCGTTAGTTAAATTTGCACTAAATATTTTGATTTATTGCTTTTAAGTTTAAGTAGTTGATTTTTGGTTTGGTTTTGGTTTTCGATTGGTTACTTAATCGCTGGCCTTTTTTTTTCTTTCTTGTTTAACTAACAATCATCACACAGAGAATTGAAAGAAACTACAACAGCAAAAATAATATAAGAAATAAGAAATATTGCTAATGCTGCTACTGCCGCTGCTGCTGTTGGTTGTAAAAACCTTGGAGCTGCGACTTTGCTACTACTCTTCTTTCTATAAATGGATGAAAACTGTATTTTTGCTACTACAACTGTGGCTGTCATTGCATACTTTTAGGCGAAAACCATACAAAGCGAATACCTTGTTGGAACGGCCAAATTGAAACTGTTAGGAATTTCCAGTACACACTACAGGGTTGTGTTTTTATTAACCGTTAAATTAACGTTTTTGTTTGTTTAGCAGAAAAAAGGAGTTGCCAGATTGCTACTGAAGATTAGAAAAGCATCGAGTTTTAAGAAAGTGAAATCGTAACAATTTTTTTTTTCAATTTACAATTTCTATAAAAACAAAAGTTAAGCAAATGAGCAAGTACCTCCACTTAATAGCCTTTGGGCGAAGTGGTCTCTAGCCTGATGAAAGTAATTGCAAACAAACGGTCACAAGTTTGGTCAACAGTAGAGTAATAGTGCCTCATAAGAACAACGCCGGGATACACACATCAATAGTAATTGGCTTAAAAGTTTGGAATTTTAGGTGAAAGAGGATTTTAGATGCATCCATCTTGTTGCAAACTTAACCTGAATGGAAATTTGGGAACATCAAAAACTAAGCTTTCTTTTATGCTGATATGAGTGACTCCTTCTATGAGAGAGAAATGAGTGAATTATCTGTAAAATGGAAGGAAAAGTACAAATTATTATACTATTTGAGCGGATCGCAAATGGAGATGATCATAAGCTTGTTAAGTTTGATTAACAATGAACTGAGTTCGACGTCAGATGTCCTTATTGTGGCATTTACCTTTGCAGTACCATTTGATTCGTACAAAGTACGGGAAATAATAACGAATTCAGCAAATTTCAATCGATGGCTGAACAGTATGTCCCTTTAATCTATTATTATGAGCGCTGTAACAAAGACTTTATGCTAGATGAAGTATAAGTACGTTTATATGGCTGACGACACGTGTTAGAAATCTATTCTGCAATTCTTAGAGATTTTTTTTCAATGAATCCAAGTTATTTCTTAATTCTGCTACACTTATTCCTTTTTAAAAATTCTTCATTTATCTTTAACTACTTAAGCCAACATTTTAAATAGAAAAGACAGTTTTAATTAAAAATACTTTGAAAAAATATGAACCGTAAATATACTTGAGGCCTTATTGTTGCGTTTCTAAGATAGGAGTAGGGTCGGTTAATTTTAAATGATTTTCTTTGTCTTCTTTCATTTGTCTTTTTGTGTGTGTTTGTGTTTTGTATCAAGAATTACTACTTATTTAAAAAGAAACATTTAAATAAAGTTTCTTTATGCATTAAGTTGTATAGGAAAAGAGAGAGAAAAAAAACTCAATTTAAAATAACGACACTTCATTTACTTCTTGTCACCCCTTTTTTATTTATGGTGCACAACGATTAAAGGTTACCTCCAACCCAAAGGTTCTAATTACACAATTTAAATTAAAAACCAAAGAAAAAAAAAAGAATTACAAAATATGTGTAACAGAGTTATTTTAGAATGTAACGTGTGTGTTTATGTGTGAAGGTGTAAGAAGAAACAATACATGTTTAAAACAAAACACACAAAAAAACAAAAAAAATATTAAGAAATCATAAAAAAAAGAAAGTAAAAGAAAACTCACCCAATACGGCTTTTGGGCTTTTCATTTTGTAATGAAACCTTAAAAGTATGTAAACGATGAAACGGTGCAGAATAATACACAGGAATATAAAGGAATTTGTGTGTGTGTATGTGTATGTGTAAATATTTTACTGCCTGCCACACTACACTATACACCACTGTCTTAAAGGTTGTTTAGCAACCTGAGGTTATTTAATAAAAAGAAAAAAAAAACCATCCTACTCCCACCATCTCCTTATCCATGTTGAATATGTTGTAAAAAAAAAACACTGAAATAATCGTCTTTTTGTTACACTAGATAAAAATGCTTCTTTATAGGAGTTTCTCTTTTGTTGTTGTTTTTTTTTGTTCATTTAGTTATCGGTTTTTTTTTTTAGTATAGTTTTGTTTTAAATTTTCAGTTTTTTGGTTTTTTATTATTTTTTTGTTTTTTGTTTTTTCTTACATTTACATGCATTTACAAAATAAGCACTTTCGTTAAAAATACCGCAAAATTTATTTTACGTTTTTTCTTTTTTCTTTTTTTTTTTTTTTGTTTTGTTTTGGTTATTGTTTCATTTTTTTTTCTTTTTCATTTTTCATTTAAAATTCTAAATAAGAATATCCTATACGAACACAAATATACTTTTTTGTTTTTTGTTTTTTGTTTTTGGTTTTTTCTTTAATATAATAATTTATATATATTTAATCGACTTAATTATCGAAACTAACTGCTTAAAGCTAAAGATGCGATCGACATGACTACAGCGACAGTTGTCCATTTACGTTGTATATTTGTTGCTTTATCTGTAATGAAAAAATGAAAATTATTTAAACATTTGCCAATAATAAAAAAATATTTGACTTCTACTAAGTAAAATAGCCTATAAATCCTGCGCAAAACAATTAATTCAAAAACATTCTTATCAACAAGATTAAATATTTCGGAAAAGGGCTAGATGATAATGAAATACAATTCGTTTCCTATTTGATTTTTTGTAATCAATAGTTCATCACAGTCTCCAATCCCTGCCAAAATCTTTGAACGTCTTTTTGACGATCAATCCCCTCTTGGCCAACGTTTGTTCTAACTTAAAGTATTGCAAACATGTTCGTTTAGGCTGGAGTTTGTCATGAGTGAGCTGCCATTCATCTCTCATTATATTCACTATTTTGCAGACAATCCAGTCTGAGTTTACTAGCGCTGTTGTATTGGTTTTGGCGATTTTCGTAATTTTATCGGCCTTCTCCACAATAAGCTTTTCAGGCTGTGATTAAAGTAGATGGGCAGAGACTGCGAAATAGGTGTTCTTCCGAAGATTAATATATTCAACTGGAGTTCAATATATTTAATCGGAGCTGGACAAATTAACTTGGAAGTCAATGTATCCACCCGGAGAGTGTTAATACGTCTTAGAAAAAATTTTAAGAAACGGGGCTGAGAAGGAAACTGAAGAGAGAAACAGTAAATTGAACAAACTTTAGATAAACGAGGTTGAATGCACATTCTAAACCTCTGAACATTGGCCCCCAACATGGCATTCAATCTTTTTCTAGCGAGAATCGCACAATCGCAGATCCTGTACGAAAACCTGTTAGTCGTCTAATATTATGCAAGCATCCGTTTTCCAGATCGAGTATAATCAGCTACCTTTTAGGCGCTCAGTGTCTATTATGCCAATGCTATTATATATGAGCTTATGGTATCTTTAGGACCCGCTTCAGTCGACTTTACAGAAAAATCCTATACATATAGAATAAACAGAAACATAATAAACCAAATTGTTTAATTGAGCATAATCCAGAATAGACATATAAAAGTCCTAAAGACGAAAATCGTATTTAACATCCAGGATAGAAAGACTTATACAGCCTTCAAAGCATGCTTGCTCCCTTGTCCGTAGTATAGTTTGATGGAATAAATTTTGTTTGTATTCTTTATTTAATTTTATTTAAAGTGGCAAACTAAAAGAATAATAAACACCCTTTAAAACCTGATTTAAATTCTCACACAATTTATCTCCCGTATATTCCTTAAAGGATAATAATTTAAAGAAAGTTTTCACTGAGGAAAGTTTGACTGGCCTCTTACCTCTACTTACCATAGAAAATAGTTTCCCGTCTTTTAGTATAATTCGTACCAAGTAGGTAAAATGCACATGTTATCGGTGTGGGTGATTCCAATTTATCTCTAGGTATACGCGTTCTAACTGTCATACTATACAGGCCGCTGGCATTTTGGTCCATTTGTGTTAATACGGAATCCAAAATTTTTGTATCAAATCTGCTAATTATGAAATATGAATTGTTGTTAGTTGAAAAGGAATTTATAAATTATATTTGATTGTGATTTAAAATGTAAATTTTAAATCTTTAATTGAATTTCACTTACATAACTGACAGCACTGGCTGTGGAAATACATTTTGTACGGCACACATAACTTCGACATTTTCTCGAGCACCATCCATTTTAGTTTCAAGTAGAAAATCCGATTCAGGAACTAAAATATTCAATTTTATATACATGACTGGGGTTTTCATATTTCGTAGATAGGATTTCTTCTAAATGTCTTACCAATTATTTGCAGGCGACTACTTCGTTTATCGGTTGACTCGAATGTCTGTACAAAACATGTGTATTCACCGGTCATATTCCAATCTGGCCTACGTATTGAAAGAACACCCGGACTACCTTCAAAGGAATATATTTCGGTGTTTATTTTCGATTTCATAATGCCCTAGAAAGAGTAAATATCGGAAAATAAATCTTAGTGAGGTTTAATGAAATATCGTTAGGCGATGTTAAAAGGGTTATTAGAGCCCTTACTATACAAAAAACTATTTAGGGGTAGTGGGAAGAGAAAAGCTCTTAAATTATTTTGAGATAAATAATAATAATCTGGCGAGTATCAACAAAGTTGACAGACAGTGGCAGTTGTTGAACGTTTGAAACAGATTAAGCCGACTTGACCACTGCCCTATACGAAATCGACAATATGTGTGCTGGCATGTTCGGTGTACTTTGTGCCCTTTCTAGTATCAGCTTAGCGAATAATTTTACCTTCTGCCCATGTTATGTTCTATAATGGCACAGTTTCTATCACATTTCCTTTTCTGTCTTTTATTATAAGCATTCAAATGCAGTATTATTTATTTTGATTTGATTTTCATGAACTTACCATGGCAAAACCCTTGACGGAGGGTATCCATTGATATATGGAATGATTATTAAACAGCCATTTAAGAACAAAACCTTTCTCTCGTGGCCCCAGTTCATATTCACAGTCTAGCACCAGTGGTTCTGGCTCCGTATGACGTTCCAGTGTATAGATATGAGGCACCTTAAGGTTTGTTATACGCACTGACTGTGTAACTGTCGTTTGGATTTGGAAGGGAAGTGTAAGAAGAAAAAACAACGAATTAATTTTAAAAACTTCTACTGCTTCCGGGTGGTTATCAGTAGAAGAACTCCTTTGTAAGGAATACTTACGCGTTAAGAGGGACAGCCAGGTGAGTAGAGTTATACAGACAATAAAACGTCTCAGCGCCATTGGATATAAAAGTATTGATGATGGTGATTTCATTAGTTTTGCTCTTCTTTCTCTCAAGTCAAAGTGAAAACTTTCTTTTTGGTTTTTTTTTTTCAATTTGCCAATACACTTGCATGCACTTTTAATATCGTTTTGTTTTGTTTTATTTGGAATTCTTTTTGCTGCCGTTTTTTTTTTCTTCTTTGCTTTGGAAAACTTTCGTTTATTTTTTTTTTAATTTTTTTAATCTATAAATTTGTTGCTGTTGGTGTAGTTGTTGTTGTTATTTAAGTTGGTAGGTTTATCGTAAGTTGGTAAGATATTTGGTTGGTTGGTTGGTTGGTTGTTTGTTTTTTTTTGCTTAGCTTTGGTAGTGTATTCGTTATGAATTTTTAATAATATTGACTAAAGGACTGCTTCCGTATTGGAAGCGGGAGATAAACGTTGCATTGCGAATCTGTTCACTTTTTCCTTCCTCTTCTTCTCGTTCACATGCACACACACGTATTTTTTTTTGCACTCGTTCTCACTTTAGCACTTTTTTCTTTATTTTTTTGTTGTTTTTTTTTTTTTGTTTAGTTATCTTTGTCTAAAATCTAAGGACGCAAACTTCGTTGATTCATTTTCATTTTCTTTTTCTTTCTTTTTGTTGTTGTTGTTCCTTTAAGTTTTCCTTTTAATTGACTGGCAAAATGTTTCTTTAATAATAATAAAAATAATAATGATGTTGGCGATGGTGCTGGTGTCGGTGACGGTAGCAATAATTACTTTGATGATGATGATTATTATTTATAATAATAACGTTGTTGTTGTTGTTGTTGTTTATTTCAATTGGTATTAATAATAGTGGCAATGATGACGATTATCATATTGTTATAGTTGTTGTTGTTGCTGCTGTCGATTTTTGGAGTTTGGGGGAGTTTGGTTTAAACAACGATGAGATTTACTTTCGCTGTACGGTCTTGTGTGTGTGTTGTTTGCTTTTTCTTCTTTTTTTTATGGAGCCCACACTTCTCCTCTCGTCCTCTGCTCTCTAACTCTCTCTCTCTCTCTCTCCCTAATGTATTATTCCGCTATGTACCTATTGTTTTTCCTCATTTGATTTCCTTTTAATTTTCCTTATTTTTTTCTTTAATTTTTTCTTTTTGCTGCTGCCTGTGTGGTACTGCTGCTGATTTTCTCACCAAAAAGAAATCGAATCCTTCTTTAACTCATTTTGCCTTTAATTTCTTGTGCATTTTTAATATTCACTATGAATTCTTGTGTATTTATTGCTCTTCCAACCAACACTTTTATCACACTCTAGCTCTAGCTTACGGAATTCATTTCATTTCTTCTTCATTTCTTCTTCATTCGAAATTTAATAATTTTTTTTGTTTTTCAAACTGGTTTTTTTTTGCTGTGTGGTTATAGTTTAAGTTTTATTTTCTTTTGCTTTTCTTTTCGATACAATAATAGGAGTACAATTCGATTCGATTGGATTCGTTCGTTTTAATTTTATAATTGTAACTCTAAATGCGAAAAATCGACTTCTCAATATGTGTATGTGTGTGTGTGTTGGTGATGGTGGGGGGAAAAATACGTAGGCTTTTGTGTGTGCGAAGTTTTGGAATGCGTTTTTACTGTGCTAAAATAGAGTTGACATCTTTCACCTGGTTGTAATTGGAATTGAGTTGTCTCTTTCCGTTTTGGAATGTGGCATCCAGGCTAAAAGCGCAGGCTTAATTATTTTTCTGAAAGTTTGTTTTCAATTAAAAGCTTCAATTCCTTAGATTTCTAATATAAAAGCTGCAATTATAGTGCTTCCTGTCTAAGGATTTGACATTAAGCATTGCGCATGCGCTAAAATAACACGTGCTCGTTTCGATGACAAGTTTTACTTTCAATTCCGTGTTACTTAAAATTTTAAAAACAAACGATCAGTAAGTTTTTAAATCTCAGATAAATGGGAAAATGAAAATGTAGATATGGATGGCAGTCCAAATAAAAGACACTGTATGTGTCCATAGTAGATTCTTTTTTCCCACAATATTCCTCGATTATTTCCTAGAAATGAAAACAGCGTTTGATTGTACATGAAGAGTTTATGGACATTGTCCTTGTAGTGAAAGAATCTCTGACAAACTATTCACATCATTTGTGGTGTATTTTCTATTTGGAAGATGAAAGAAAAAGTTTGATTTGCAAGTTTCTTAACTAACAATCCAATATTTTTATATTTAGCCATCAAACCTGAAATATCAGTGATACCACCTGCCCTATATATTGAATTGGGTTTTCCAAACCCAATCTGCATATTGCATGATGTATTTGCTTCCTGTTATTCTGTTTTGAATTGTTTATTCAATCCAAAACAAGAATCCAGAGCCCATTGGACGTTAGATCGATAGGAATTTCTTTTGCCCTGCTGTTGAATAGCTAATTTAGGTATGGGCACATCGATATTGTGCACCATACTCACCTAAGTTATTCATTGCCACTCCGATCTTAGATGATAGGCTCTGTTCGTTGTATGGGGATCGACATGTATATGGTATCTCGGAATCAGAGCACATTTGTACTAATGCTACTGCTATGTACTTCAAGTTGTAAACTGAGCTGCTATGGATTTTGTTGGGGACATTTTTTACTACAGCATATACTGAATAGGTGAAGAACATTTTCCACCTCTTACTCGTCTCTGCAACAGCTGCATCAGCCTTTTGCCATATTTCCGACATCAATGCGTCTCGCATAAGTGCTCATAATACAATGCCCAGTAACGACTACAACTATCATGTTAAAAGTGCACATTTGGAGTTTGAGTAGTCTTTCCGTGAGCCCTCTCTTCAGCCTTAATCGGTCTTTCCCAATCATAAGCTGTCCCCAGTGGTTGACAGAATCCAATAATATATTGAAAAATATTTGATCACATGCCTTTAAAAGCACCTCAATAAGGGAAGTTGCCGAAGAATTCGATAGTCAGACCAGGTTTTCCGCTCTACAGTTTACTGAGACGTCCCTATGACCCCATACATGTATGATATGAATGTCGTACTGCTCCGTTTTTTAGTTGAGAGATTCGCGACAGCTATAAATCATCTTAGATGTCGTTAGATGGGTTCACAATCCTTCTGTAGAATAGAGGCGGATCTTTGAAAACATATGCTCAACGAAAGGGTAGATAAATGGACACAAAGACTCTTCTCAAGCAAGGTGCATTGGATGCAATCAAAACTTTTGTTGGAAAGTTGCAATCAGAAAAGATCTGAGCCATCTTGAGACTATTCAAGCATAACCTAAGGTTTTTAAGCGTTGTTTTGGAGGGGTTCTGTAGGCTTAGCGTGGACTTAACCAGAGTTGAGTTGTTTTGAGGCCAATTTAAAGATGCTGTGGTTATGAGAATGAATCATCAGAACATATTTGTAAAAGGAAACACTTGAGTGCATATCAGGTGCTGGATAGGATATTGTCACTGTTGACTGCGAGCAGCATTTTGAAATTTTTCAGAGCAATCGGCAATAGTTGGAGAGGAGTACTTTAGAGGGTATTGTTGTAGTAATAAGGTATCTCTTCCCGATAATTATGTAGGAGAGGTCATTACGTTAGAATCCAGTGCTCTGATAGCTGTCTACTGAAAAGTTGGAGTTTAAATTAACTGCAAAAAATGATTATAAATTAAAAATAATTCTTTATTATTTTGTCTGTAATGAATTTTACAGTTAATTTTTATTCCTTCTCAATGTAATTTAAATAAATAACACAAGAGCCGCTCTCTTAACTTATACACTAAAAGTGACACACTAAATAAAATGTACAGTGAGTGTTACATTAATTAAATAACATCAATCATTCATTGTTTTGTTTTTCTTATTTTTTTTTTATTATTTTTTCTTTTTATTTTTTAAACGATTTTATTTTTATTTTTTTTTTTTTATTAAAAAGTTTTCATTTTATTTTTCTCAATAAAGAACATTTACAATAATAAGATTGCATTCTTTTTATAGAAATTTTATATGATTTTTAAACAAAATTTATTGTAATTTTGGTCTTCATTAAAGGAGTCATGATACAATAAAATCAGGTAATTTCACTTTCATTCATCTCTTGCCAACAATAAAGAGAATTTTCATTGTAGAAAATGAAATGAAAAAGAAAATGTACAATGCAGTCAGTACTTTTTAATCGAAATATTGAATAAATTTTTCTTTTTATAAATTGAAATCGAATTTTTTCGATATATTTTTTGCGATATTTTTTCTACATTTTATTGTATCATAACTAAAACTGCTTTCTCTTCGGTTTCGAATAGAAAGAAAATCAAGAAAAAGGAATTTGAAATTTTTTTCTATTTGAATTTCCAATTCTGCAATTATAATCCTTAAATATTTACATAGAAAATTTACACGAAAAATTCAATCACGCGTCGATGTCTCCAGTGTGGATGCTGTAGCACCATTGCCGATTAATGTTTCAATACGAAAATCTCTTGTATTGCTGTGTTTCGCTGATCGACTGTGCTCGTAATCGAACGGTATTAATGTAGTGGTGGTGGTGGTGGTGGTTGTGGCGCCTTTGAAGCTGGTTATATCACTTAGATTTTGTGGCGGCGTTAGGAGGCGTGTTTTTGAGATCTCATTGTCATTTTTTGTTGGACGGTTATTGGCTTTGACATTCAGTGAACTGGATAGGTTATAATTATTAAAGAGTAGCAGGCAAGAAGAGGCATCTGTTAGATTTTGCTTTAAGGACATTTTAGTACTCAGATCCTCCGATTCGCCCTGGACATCTAAAGGTGCTGCACTCAGGCTCTCTATAGAATCTGAAATGTGAGAATCCTGTTCATCAGGACTTTCAATATCGATGCGATCATCATCAGAATCATCAGAATTTTGAGAACTTTGTGTGCGTTCATATGGCTCCTGCTGCTGATGGTGGTGCTGACGCAGGTGCAAACTATTAAAACCGTTTTCATCCGTATTTGTTGACATCGAACCAAAAGCGTAAAGTTTCATTTTATCCAATTCATTGCTTTCATTTACGCCCATATTGGCGCCTGCAATTCCCCTATCGGCATTTGTGGCAAAACTTTGCGCAAAAGTATCAAACTTATCACCATTATTTGGGTACAGTGCCAGATCGGTGTTGGCAAAAAAGTTGAATTTCTTTTCAGCACCTCTTAAAGCAGTTGCTTCGAAGACATCTGCTACTGGCGCATGTAACATATCGAAGCAGTCACGATTATTGGCAAAATTCGGCACATTAAAGTGTACCGGTACTAATGGCACAGGTTTGCGTATCCAAAACGGTGACAGGGTGCCAAACATACTAGTGAAAGGAAATCGTTGTATTGCCGGCGCTCTTTTATAACGTTTTCTTCGCCGCAAAAAGCTGCCATTGTCGAACATGTCTTCGGCCAAAGGGTCAAGAGTCCAAAAGTTACCCTTGCCAGGATTTCCAGGCTCACGTGGAACTTTAATAAAACAGTCATTTAAGCTAAGATTATGGCGTATAGAATTTTGCCATGCAGGAAATTTGTCTTTGTAATAGGCGAACCTGAAAGTGAAAAGAACAATTTTTAAATTTCTTTTTTTTGTTGTTGTTAATATTTTAGTTTTTATTTTTTAATATCGATTATGTACGGTGTTGGTGCAATGTCCTAACATTTTCGTAACATACATACATACATAATTGGCCATTACAACCCTTCAGTCAAGATTACGGGCTAGCTTCTCACACCACTTATGTTGTGTGTGTTAATTTTATACATGATTTTTGAGAAACTTTTCATGGCAATTTTATTTATTCTCAGAGTTTTTGCCAGAAATCTGCTGAGAGGAAGTCGCCGAAGAAATATTTTTTTCATATTTCGTTTTGATGTCTGACCGGGGAAAGCAGTTATCAAAAGCTATCGGAATTTACTGTACCCAGTCAACGACCAAAAATATGCAAGTCATCGAACTAAAAAATGCTAGTAATCTACCAGATAAATGCAACTTGAGAAAAGTTTGACTTTCTGTTATATATCTTTATGCATACACATATATATAATACATACACATACAAACATATCTATTTAATATTACTGCATATTAACTCAAAGCGAATTATTAAAATTTTTAAGTTTATATCCCCACAACTTGATTTTTTATCCTATTTTAAATGATTTATATAGAGTGCCGCCTATATCTTCGGTCCCAAGTAACGCATGACCATAAGAAAACCTGTTTTGAAATCCTTGATACCATGGCTGTCCAGCTCATTAGGTCCATTTCCCCCACGGTTCCTTTTTTACCTTATTTTGCCAGATTTATATAGTGCACTTTTTTGTTCATTCATTCATTCACCTTGTTTATTTTTTAGCGAGTAGTATGTTTGTCACCGACAAAGAAGGAGAGGACTGACTTACTTCTATCTTAACTGTCCTTTTGGCATGCCAATAGACTTGGCGATCCGTCAAAAACTTCTGCAGATATTGTTTATCTGAAGAGGAAGGAGAGACTATCTTTTACTTCATGTGTCAGTGCACTGTTTTGTCCTAAAGAGTATTTCATGACTGATCTCTCTAATTTTTCTGCAACAGCAGAATTGATTCTGGACTCGGGTTGGTTTCCTTTAAAGATTGTTTGATCACCAGTTGAATACTAATTGCAGTATCAGATTGGCTTAAGTGGGGTCTCCTCCTTCAAGGAGGATCCGTCTCCTTACCTAGTCTATATAGCGGCGGCCTTTACGAATGGAGACAATACTCCCTAAATGAATCGCATCATTGCAGTTGTCTTACATTATTGATCCTTTTATATACAAAAGGAAAAGCGTTAATTTTTCAACACAAGAATGTAAAACTGAGATTTTGTAGATTTTGGAGTATTTCCAAGAGAGTTTAGTATTATCAAGGAAACTTCGGAACATCATAGCGTTTACCAAAAACATGTTGTAGACTGCCTTAAACGATTATAGTTTCTATTGTACCCTTCACGCATCGTATGACTTTGCATTTCTTGCATGTTACGTTTCTAGAGAGAGTAATCTAACGTTGTGGCAGGAACAATTGTTCACCGAGATCATGCGATTTAATGGCATTGGAATTTTTTTGTGGTGCTACGTCAAAGATCGTGTCTATGCAGATATTTTCCTAACGTACAAGATGCTGTATCGAATCCAGAGCCGGTCGTTGTATTTCGTATCTTATGTTTAGGGGTAGACATAACAATGAAATAAAAGTTTCATGGAAATCATTGCATTTTTTGTGTGTGTTTTATTTAACTCCCCTTTCTTTTGAAACCGAATAATGGATAACCCTTTATTGGTTCAAATAATTCAAAAAAATTTATTTCGATTTTTTGTCCGTTTAGTAGCAAAAATAGTTTTCCGAAATAAAATAGAGTATAACCAAAAAAAAGGTTACCCAAAGTCACGAGGATTATTTGATAAGTACACAGATTTGTTGTTGTAGATTGTAAAAAACTAATTGACTTAAGAAAATTTAACTGCCTGATCTGGCCGGATTAGTTAAACCGTAATTCGCAATTTAATTGTTTTATGCGTATTTTTACGTTTAAAGGATCATAAATTTTATTACTTATGAAGAGATACTAGGACCACAATCCTGACTTAAGAGTAGTAATGATCAATTATGTTAGGTACTTATGCGGATTTAATGAATTGCACTCTTGACCTCAGGTACACAAAAATTCTGAAATAGTAATAAAAACAAGCGCATCAGTAATTAATTTTTCAGTTTTCGAATAACGGTTAATGTTACATTTTCTTGCACGACTGTAATTACGGATACCAAGGTTAATAGTGAGCACACAACTAGCCTACATGGTGGCTTATGTGGATATATTTTGGCATGAGACTCTTGATAGGTCTCCTCTCCTTCAATCTAAACTTCAAACTTCACAAATTATTTTGAACCAAAAACCAGAGTACAACAGATGGTAGCGTGTTTTTATGTGCGTGTTTTAAAATCTGGAATTATCACGATATTAACATAACAATTCCATACCAACTCTATGGCATGCTGTTATTCATGGAAATATATTCCAATTTTAATAATGAAAACTGCATCCGATTCTTTTAAGGTTTGGAATTCTTTGTGATGTAAGAAGTTATCCTTCAGAAGAGGAAGCTCTTGCAAAGCAGCAGTTCATCATTGATTAAGTATTTTAAGCTAAGCGAATGATTGGCCTGCTGTAGCATGTCCTAGGATAATAGATTACCAGTTGTCGTTGCCGAGAAATAACACCATCAGTGTTCATGTGTTGGGTGTAGTGACAAGGATATAGTGCTGATATAGTTCTGTTTTTAATATCATCTATTTGAGATAGCCTTGAAGGAAAGTAACGTTTCCTAATTTTTAAAATTTGCAGAACGCATCCGTCTGTAATCGATTGGCGAGTGGATCGCACACAGTGCTTGAATATGTTTTGCTCTGGGGTTTATAGTGCAAAACTTTAATTACTACCCGTCGCTTCCTCTTTCGAAATTTTTCAGAGTTCTAACAGTTGTAGCTATGGCCCGAAACCAGTGGATATTTTATACTAAAAGCCTTCGGAAATTATTATAACTTGGACAAGCTATTGCAGTATAAAACTTCGTTGATGAAAAAGTAATGAGTATTTGGCTCAAAAAATTTTCAAACTTTTTCGAAAATATATTTTCAAATTGTAATTGGGTTGGTGGTTCCAGCACATATTTTTTTTTCTTTTGATTTATTCGCGTACTTACCTTGACATAATGAAATCACATATTCCGCTTAGAGTTAATTTCTTTTGTGGTGATTGCAATATGGCCATTGTAATGAGGGCAATATATGAATAGGGCGGTTTAACCAACGGTGAATTATTCTTATCCACATCTTCATTTGCCGACGCAATTTCCTCTTGAATTGTTGGATGCTGCAGTTGGTGTGATTGTGATGAATTATTGGCCGATGAATTGGATGAACTGGATGTGTTGCGTCGTTTTAAATGTGACGGCGGCGGAGATAATGGAACATTATTGTTGGTTAGATGTGGGTTACAGCCCGTAACATTAACAACAGCCAAATCCGTTGAAGTATGCATAACCGTTGAGAAGAAATTTCAGATCTTTTTTTTGACAAATTTTAGTTACTGAGACAAAACATAAACGAAGGTTTTCTTCTTAATATTTTTTTTTTGTTTTTTAATTGTTATAAATTTAAAATTTTAGGAACTTTTTGTTATTTTCAATATTGAATTTTGTTTTTTCGTTATTGTTGTAACATTTTAATTACATTTCTTATGATTTTTTTTTTCTCTTAAATTTTTATTTTAAAAACACTTGAATCTTTTTAAATTCTTTTGTTGTATTATTATTTGAAAAAAAAAACAACAACACTTTTATTTATTCAATTTAATTTGTTTTTAAGGTCAAAATTCCAAAAAAAAGAGTGTCAACGTTTACAATCCGTTTCGTTTTAATTTAAATTTGTTTTTTTTAAATATTTAAACGGAACGCGCCAAAATGTTTAAACGACATGTCCTGCGTTATGACCTTTTTGTCTGCAAATGACGGAATTCTTTTGGCAAATGTTTCACTAATCGAATCGAACAGATACACTTTGTGAAACGTATGCTGATTGCCTGCTTGCCTGAATATTGCCTCAGTGGCTGGTTGACTGGCTGGCTGGGTTGCTGCTGCACCCAAAATTAAACAAACAATTGTACGTACATAAGTTACCGCATGTATGTACATATGTATGTGTGTGTATGTATTTACAATTGTTATATTGATGTGATAAAAGCATCAAAGCTAGTAAAATCTCTTTTATTGTATTTTTTTTTTGCTCTGTCTCTCTCTCTATCGCTATCTCAGTTTCTGTCTCAGTCTCTGAGTTCCTTTCGTTAGCAACGGAAGAACGGAAAAAAACAAATTGTTTTTCTACACAACTCAAACATTTATTTATCCGTAACCGCTGTCGTTTTCATCGCATTTGTCGTTGTTATGTTGTTGTTTTATGCCAAAATAACATTGAGCTGTGATGCGGCGGCCACTGCCCTGCTCTCGCCTTTATTTTCCATTTACACACTCCCTTTCTCACTGTATATGTGTGGTGATGTGCTTGATGATGGTGGTGGTGATGATGATGATAACAATGATGCCAATGACAAAGATGGCAAATTTCATTTCATATACTCTACCATACACAAAAACTTAAGCAAAAGAGATTACGAGAATGAGAGAGCGAGAGCGAGAGCAAAGGCAAGTGCTATACATACATACATATACACTTTTAGGGTGTTTGTGTTTATTTGCTGAAGAGTAGTAGGAAGAGCAAAAAGTGGGTGCTTAATTTCCTAAGGGGATGAATGTTACTGAGATTGTTGTTTGTTTGTAACACAAATAAAAACAACAAAGGATGTGTTCGAGAAAATATTAAGCGGATGTCTCTCTTTGTGTGTAGCTATGTGCGGGATTAAGTGAGTGTATGTATATGTGTGTATGTGTTTAAATGTTTATGCTAAAATGTAAAGCGTATGGCAGACAGTCATCCTCCTAAAAGTATCATTTTGTTGAAACAACAACATAAAATGGCGTAATCTCAATTCATTTTCATATACATACATTCTTACATACACACGCGCATTGTGTAACTAACTAATGATCCAATAAACCAAATCGTTTACAAATTTTTTTTTAAGAAATCATATTGAACTACAATTGTTATAAAGTAATGGAATAATATTCATCATGGAATAAATTAAAATTTAAAAGAAACGAAATAGTTTCTCACTTTTTATAAACTGCAAAGTTATTGTGAACAATATTTGCAAGTAAATTTATAAATATTTTGAATATCTCCATCAAGACATGCAAATGTCTGACTGGCAGGCTTAAGGCTGCCAGACTAAGACTATCTGATACTTACTTTTCCGTTTACATCTCTAGGATTACCAATTACTTTGGCAGCCCACATGGCATATCTAAAGTATTCATTTTTCGGTTCGTTTTTCGGTGTTAAAACTTTTAATTCATTATAGTGCTTCCCATTACATTCGAAATACAATGTCGTTGATGATCTCGTCTAGCTTAACTGCAGCTGCCGAATCATTTGGGATAGGTTTTGGCTTTTTTTTGTACATTTCGGGTTATATTTTGGCGTTGACTTAACGAATGTATTTGACATAGCCCTACAAAAAGTCTGATGGCCTTCAATCGCACGATTTTGGTTGGTCAATTAATGTTGAGAACTTCTCTAGCAGATCCCCAAAATCGATTACTTTATATGGCTCGTAGCCCAATCTTGTTGAAATCATATATTTTCCAATTAATAACCTTCAATCGCGGACATAAAAAATCCAGTTTTTATACGGCCATAGAGCTCTGAATTAACAATAACAATTCTTTCGTGGTCATTTTCAAAAAAATTCCATTGACTGACACATACAGACCATAATGTGCACCAAACCGTTACTTTTTGCGGGTTTTGCGAGACTCAGATGCTTTTGTTGACGTATCAATCGAATGAGAAATCACTGAGAAAATCAAAATTCAAAAACTCATGAGGAACTTATTACTCTGACACTCAAGCAACAGCGTTTGGAATGGTCAGTCGGCTTTCTTATAAGTGTTAGACTTGAATGTGCTATAAGATTGCTGAGGACTCAATCTGCACTGTTTGGAATAGTCAGTCGGCTTTCTTATGAGTGTTGGACTTTAATGAGCTGTAAGATTGCTGAGAACATCGTGGAATGGACAAATGCGTATTATCCGTCACAGTAGTAGCTTTACTTTCGGCAGTACGTGCTTTTCAATGATGCGTAAGCCTGATCCGATCCATAACACGTTTAGTGTCTTAAAATTTCTAGTGATTATAAATAAAAGAAGGATAATTTTTAAGAAAAAAGGACGATCTTCCACTACAGCAGGGAAGCCAGATAATCTTCTATAACCTTAACCTCAAAGACGTGATTTAAGTTGTGTTGGATGCTCTTAACTTTCTGTAAAAATTTTCTAAGAAGTTTCTACAGAAGAATTAATTTATAAAACGGACAACAATCATTGTGCGCAGAAAATCGCTTGTGTTCAAATTTTGATTCACATCTGGTTGTCATTGTGTTTCACAGTCATTCTGTGTATTGGGATTTTATGTTTTATCTATGTGCTCTTAATCTCTCTCCCTACTGTCAATGAGGGAGAGTTGGTCCTTATACACTTACACGTATGTATGTGTACATAATTTTTTTGTTTATACATCCCGTTATACATAATATTTCAAGTGGGCTAATGGAAAGAGTGGATGATGAATAAATGAATGTAGAGAGGGGGTTTTCTCTCTTAAGCTTATTTCTGCAGTTGTTGTTGTTGTTATTGCATGCTAATACATACATATTGTACTTTTAACTGATTTTTTTTCTCCCCCAATTGTACGTTATTGTACTTGGGTTTTTCATTTTTTATTTTTGTTTTGTGTGTGTGTGTGTATATGTGTATGTGTGAGAGTGAGAATGAGTGCGAGTGTGTGAAAGTAAGTGTTTGTTTTCGTATTTTTTTTGCTTTGCATTGCTTTGCTTTGCTTTACTTTTCTCTTGTTGTTTTGTTGTGTAGATATACCTTTATAACTTTGATGTGCCTTTTAATAATAATATTTTATTATGTCACACAAATATATAAACTCATCATACTGATGCCAACTTAAACATAAAAACACATGCACATCTACACTTACACTTCTACAGCAGAGATGAAATAAATAGTAACATTTTCGCAAATTGAATGCATTTCGGCAATGTAGATTGTTTTTTTTTATTAAAATCCGTTTAGTCGAGCAGAAAAGTGGCATGTTCGATGGGAACATGTAATGCAATAGTGTCAAGGCTGCCATTGATTATTATTGTTAATTAATTATACATTCCCTTGTCGCAATACCAAATTTAGTGTGTCAAGAAACTGGGAAGTGCTTTAAAGTTTAGCTAACTTTTGTACTATAAGATCTTGTTGTACCTAATTCTCTACATATCTGCAACTGAAATTTCTCAATCATCCTAACAGATTTATGAACTTATGGATTCAAATCATGTTCCTAAGTATTGGACAATGACAGAGAAGATATTAAGTAATCTCTTTTCCTCTTCGTCATTGCGGTTCCTGAGTTGCAGTTATCTGGTATTAAGTGTGTTAACTTATTAGAAGAATAACTGTGATTCAACCATAATGTATTTAACTTAACTGTATTTAAAGTTTTAGAAAAAGATCTTCACAATAATAAACTTACCTTCATAATGGAGCTATTATTTTAACAACAACTGTACATCGACATTTTGTATGATAATATCGTATTTCATGCCTCTAGAAGTATGCTTTACATATTGTTTAATCTCAAGTTATGTGAATGCTATCATGATAAGTGTGCACGTGTAAGTGAGCATAAGTGTGTGTGAGCACATGTACATATGAATGTATATGTTTATCTCTCTCACTATAAGAAAATTATTTTTTTATGTGTTTCTTTTGCTGTTGTTGTTTTTGTTGTTGTTGTTGTTAATTTCTGAACTGACTAACTGAGTTCAGTTATACACACAATAAAATGCAAAAGTTTGCATTTTTATGTGCGAATGTTTTTTTAACCAGAGAAGTTTATTTTCATTCTTTACTATTCTATTCTCTATTTTTCTTCTTCTTTTCAGTTCAGTTCAATCTACCATTTATTTATATAAATGTGTTAGTATAGGACCCCACACACGCACACAGGCATGCCTACATCCATACATTTGTATGCCAAACAAAGTTAACATTTTGCAATGCTGTTTGCATGTGTGAAATGTTAGTGAGTGTAAGTATGTGTGGGTGTGAGTGAATTCTGATCTGATCCTGGTTGTTTTTTTTTTAATTTTATTTTGCTGCCACTTTTTCATGAGAAAAATAATGCCAATATTGGCATAAAAACGATTTTTCGGTGTTGGAATTTGATTTTTAATCGAAGAATTTATAAAAATTGTAAACTTAATTGTAAATACGTTTGTAATTGAGTAGGAATGTATAATTTCTGGACGCAAGTTATGGAAAAATTCTTAAATAATCGGAAGAAAAAAGCCAAAACAGTGAAAAAATATTACAAAATTCCATCCGTATTTTAAGATGTTCTACCCGGCGCCTTTTTTCGTTGTCTCTACGCACCGTGTGTATAATATGAGAAGTTGTTCGTATAACGTATATTAACTCATTGTTAATATTGGTTTTGAGTACATATTTGTGGACTACTAGTGGTCCGAGCCGAAAGATAAATGAAATTGGATCTAGACCATCAATGGTCCACACCGCCAGATAAGCGTAGAGCTCGTAGACTACCAGTGGCCCAAACCGGGAAGATCGCTTTGAAAATAAGCGTAAAATTTAGACGTTTGGTAAAAAAAAACCATAACAGGGTAAAATAAGCACTGGCTTACGGTTTCATTACGTATTGAGCTTACCTTATGCAACCCTCTCTATTCTATAAAAAACATGACATGACGTATGGACTTCTGTTATCGTCCAAACTTATTGAATTTTCTACACTTGGTCTTATTTTAGGCATATTTTGACATATTTTGCACGTTCTTCATTATAAAATCTAACTAATGCAACAATTAAAACCACCTAACCATTCACAATGCCGTACATATGCTAATGGGTGCTAAGATTTTCCATGTGAATTTTTGCAACAAAAAATTTTTTAATGTTGAAGCTTACTTACAAGCAAATTTGTGGCATAATTGAGCTTGGAAAAACCAGGAGTGATTGCGAAAAAAAAGCCATGGCATATGAAAAAGTGATTGTTTTATGCATATTATTGCCTGCAGGTATGAGTAAGCCATATTGTTTCAGCATACGCCTAGGCTATAGCGCCTGTTTCTTGTGATCCAAAGCTAATCTGCATCAATTACTTTAAAACTATTTCTCTTAGGTGAGAAATATGTGGTAGAATATCGCCCGTAAAATATTCGAATCTCAAACGAGCAAAGGTTGAGCAATGACAGATAAATTGATCAATACATGCCTGCATATGTTTTTATAAGCCTATGCAGTTCAAAATCATCTGTAAAGTTGAGTGCCCCTTAAGGTAATAATCAATATTATTTAGAATTAACAAATCAAGCAATTTATACTTTACTTTTCCTAATGAAATCATAACTTTTTTTTTTAAAATTTTTGTTTTTTTTACGATTTTGATTTTTTAATATTTTTTTTTTGACAAAATAGAACACAATTATTATGCCAATAAAATAATTGTGACTCAATAATCGAAAACAAATTTTTGTCAAGACCAACAGACATTCAAGAACTCTTCAATCACTTAATCGTCGTCAATCAGTTACAGAGAATATGAATATTTTTTACAGTTGCACACACATATGCATATGCATATGATAAAAGAGTGAGAGAGAAAATGGAACTGTCTGTCGTTGTATGGTAGAGATTTCTAGTGATATTTTGTCGCATTGATATGTTCTCTCACATTCAATTCATTTTCATTGAGAAACATATAATAAACCCAACAACAACAATAAAATTGTTATTGGCATAGAATACAAAACGTTACCCTGTCTCTCATTAAATGAAATTTTTTTTGTCTTGCTCTTACTTTTCTACACGGGATTACTTTACTGTTTTCATTTTCTCCTCATTTCTATAAGCAACTACTGCAACTACTTATTCAATTATACTGTATTGTATGCTATTGTGTTGTGTTGTGTTGTTGAGATTTCTTTTGTTGTTATTATGAACACACACATAAACACCCAAACATACATGCAATTGTATTTGGGTGTGTGTGTATATATTTACAATGTTTACATACATATTTATAATAAGAAGTATAGAAAGAGCGGCAGGAGGTATTTTAGAATATCTAAAATATGTGTGTGAGTGTGGAATAACAATAACGATAACAATGTTGGTGGCAATATTTTTTGGTAGCTTTATGCCCTGCCAACATCTATCTGGCTTAGCATTTATCATTTGCTCTTCCACGCGTAACTAATTTTATAGTTAAAAGGAAGATAGTTTACAATAAACAAAATGAAATTCGTTAAATGAAATATTTTTATGACTTCTTTCGCCAAGATGAATATTCCGAAACTTATTTTATTTCTTTTGTTCAATAGTTTTTAAGGCCAGTTTCCAATTGTAGGTTTCCTTTAGATAATCTTGCTCAGTTCGCCTTAAATATGTCATGCAATTATACTTCCATCGAATTCAGTACGCCATTGAGAAGAAGAAAGCATTGCTTGTAGCAAAGTGTGGCACGTCTTCCTACTAATGTTTAGAAGTCTTGGCAGCTATTGGACATTTCAGTAGTATGTCCAAATCGTCGTATTCTAGTAGTTAGTATGTTAGCTTAAATGCCAGGGTCGAATCCCCGGTCAGACATCAAAAACGAAATATAAAAAAAATTTTCTTCGGCGGCTTCCTTTCAGCAGATTTCTGGCAAAAATTCTGAGAGCAAATAAAATTGCCATGAAAAATTTCTCAAAAATCTGTCGTTCGGAGTCGACTTTAAACTGTAACACAAATTAATTGACTGAATGGTTGTACTGGTCAATTATGTATGTACGTCTAAGCTTTTTTAATTTACTGCCACTTCATAGTCATGTGGCTACATGCCAAATGCCGCTTAAGAGATCACTTTTCCTTTCTATAGCTTTTACTGGATAAATGAGTGTACGGATGCGAACCAGTTTTTTCCAACACTCTACTCTAAAACCTCTACTCCTAAGTGTATCAATAATAGCCTGTTCTTACTGCGTTTTCTTATTAATTTATCTATCGTTAGAGTAAAATGAAAATGCTTGCTGGGTGCTTATAAAATTTAGTCAATCTATGAGTTTATCATTCGTTGAGTTTTTGTCGTAGTATTAGTAGTAGTTGTTACAGCCATTGTTTTTGTTATTATTATTGTGTTCTATTACAACACAATAGAGTTGAATTAGAGTGGTAGTTTAAGTATCAAACATGTAGTCCTGATTCGCACACATACACGTACATACATATGTACGTAGATATTTATACATACACGTATAGAATAAATACTTGTACATACATTGTCAGTATGTGTTGTTTTGTATTCTTATTGTTTTGTGTTGAGAGCATTTTTCTCTTTTCATTTTTTCGTTGCGACAAACCTTGTTGTTGTTGTTGTTTGTGTCAATGCCGTTATTGATATCGAAGTGCTTTAATAATTCAAGTGTCAAATTCTTATTTGTCTTTTGCCGATTTCGCAATATAAATATGCTTTGGTTGTTATTGTCATAGTATTCACATACACAGACACACACCCACATACGTATGTACATATATGCTCGTACACTGGGCAAAAAGTAAGCCCATGTTTTATGAAATTTAAACATTTTTTCCTCTAGCAAGACTGTACTAATCATACATACAACTGCCATTCTTTCAGTGTGCAAAATTGCCTTTTTTGTATGTGTGAGTATATGTTTTGATTTAATATGTACATCATGCTCTCAGTTATTATGATATCTCACTATAGCCTAGCATTATTGCAATTTGTGTATGTATGTGTACATAAGTGTGTGTGTTTATAAGTGTTTTTGATTATTTTTGGTGTTTCACTAAATTTGCTGACAAAGAACGGATTATTTTTCGTATCCTGCCGTTATTTCTTTTTTACTTTTATTTTCATAAGAAGGATGTGGTTGTCTATTTCGGTCTATTCATGTCAATGTGCCTTTTTTTATTTAATTTTTATTTTTTTTTTCGTTTCGATTTAAGTTGGTGTATAAGCAATTTAATTTTATTTTTTTTTCTGTCTCTCTCTCTCGTTCCCTGTCTCTCTGATTTTCTCTTTTGTATTCTCTTAATATGTGTTTAAATTAACAATGGGACGACAAGTTTACGTTTTAATTTCAAACTGTGAGTGGTAATGATACGCTCGTTGTGCTCTTTTGTATTCGATATTTGGAATCTATTTGAGTGTATTAAATTTATACGTTCCAGTATAACAGTGGATGATGAGCGTTAATAATTTGTAGTGCTTAATAGTGAGGGATTTAATTATTTTGCCCAACATAAGACCATATAGTCCGTTAAGGATTTAATGTTTTTGTATTGTGACATTTGAGAAGGAAGTTTTATTGGCATAGTTTAGCAATTTGAGGTAATTTTTATGAATCAATTGACTCTTGATTGCATTTATAGTTTACTTTTTAATATCACTTAGCCTTTCTTTATTTATAAGGTATATACGGATTTCGCCAGGGATTCGCCATGGATATATACATCCGTCATTATTCAAGTTTTCCAAGCTAAATAGGTGATAGCTGGTACTAGAATAATAGGGTTACCATATATCGTTGTCTCGAAACAAAGACCTCTATGAAATGTAAACTAACTATTAATTAATTTTAATGGCCATAACTGAATAAGAATCATAAATTTTAGATTTCGCGTTTCTCTGAAAACCCGACGAAAATCAGCTCTCTTTCGAGTGCAACCTGCAGGTTTAAACTGGTTGGCATTTGCCGTAAAGCCTTTGATAAATCCTCGTGACAGTTTTGTGTCAATCTAATATGGGTTCCTGGTCACAGGAATATTCCAGGTAATTGTGTATGTGATGCACTGGCTAGATGAGGTACATTCCTACCGAATGCTAATACCCAAATGAAAATAAGTATACCTCTTACCCTTGACGAAGCAGATTTCTCTTATTTGGTTCGCCTTTTATCGATAGCTTACTGTAGTTTTCGTTATTATGTTGCAGAGCGTTCACTAAGTTTCAGCTTGATGCTGATTGTCAAGACCCAAGTAGATCCTGAGACATTACTTCAGTTGGTATCACAACAGATAGCTATGTGTGCTCAAGTTTGCTATTATTGTTTAACTAGTAGAATCAATTACAGTAAAGGCTGTAGTTAATTGCTTTCAAAACGCCTAAACGTGAATTATTTTCCCTCAAGACAAAAACGATTTTATTGTTTACTTCTGAGCATGTATTTTTTTTCTATTATAAACCACCACAGTGCCTTTATTGGAAAATATTTTGCTAGTCTTTGCTGTTTCATTTTGATTTATTATTTTAAGGATAATTATGACCACAAAGCAGCAGGATTTACAAAATTTTATCATATGGTTTGGGCAAAAATTTGTTTACAATACACAAAATTTATCGATAACAAATAAAAGAAGAAAAAAAACCAAGTCAATTCATAGAGGAAGGGGGAAGCCATCATCCCCATCGGTTATCAAATGGGCACAATAATAACTAATACCAGGAATCAATTGTTCCCGTTTCTATTCTTTATTTTTATTTACACTTTGTCAGCGAGAGTACACAATTCAGTCATTTGTTGTGCACTTGTTTAGAGCGTTGAGTGAATATAATATTGACTTCTTCCACCTTTAATACCAATTTATGTTTGCCACTGCCTTTTATTCGAATCCTTTCGTCCGTCCGTACATCAATTTTTATTTCTTATTATTTTTTTTTTGTTTTTTTTTTTTTTGTTTTGTTTAAGCCTCTTTTGTTTTGAAAGCAATAAAAATTGAGCAAAAGTTATTTGCCACATTAAGCCCAAACAAAAGGAGGAAAAACGGATGAAAAAAAAAATACAAATTATTGTTGAAAATCCCCTCTAAGAGTCCTCTGGTATTATTTTTTTTATTTTTATTTTTCTTTTATTGTTATGCTGCTTACTTTTGCACTGTGTGGCTGGAACAAGTGTTTATTTGTACGATGAGCTGAGCCTTTGCTTGTTAGTTAGTAGTCGTCAGTAGTAGCGATGGTGGTGGCAGAAAATTAGGGGCGGTTTTTTGTTTTCATTTCTCTTAAAGACTTTTAAGTATAGAAACATACAAGATCTTTTTGTTGTTGTTGTATGATTGTCGTTATGATTGCTGCTGCTACTACACATAGACAGTTGTTTTTATTATTGTTAATATTATTGTTGTTTTTGTTATTATTAATCATACAATAATTCGTTTTTATTGTTGATTTGTTTGCTCATTCATATATCCTACTTGGTGTTCTTTAACTCATACTCCACGAAGAACACATTGGGCTTATGCTCACGTATCGTACTCTAGATGTTTTGATATTTTCGTTTTTGTACCATCAGCAAGCAATAACAAGAACAAAAACAACCACAATATTACCCACACAAACAATTAAATAAACGACGATGAACACTCGCCTACATTAATACGAACACGAACGCGAACACGGACAACAGTACACACATGCAGAAAAGAAAAATTCAAAAATTCATTGTGAAATGTTAAGCTCTAAAGGATTATAAAGGAATGACGTGTTGATGTTCAGCTTTTGATGCTGCACATGATGATGATTGCGATGATGATGATGATGATGATGACTATGCGTCAGGTTGTTTGTTATTGAGGGCTTAAGTACTGCCGCCGCATCGAGTCGAATTGAATTGAGTTGAGTTGATTTATTATGCAGCACCAGAATTCAATTAAACATAATGATTGTCACTTGTCCGTATGTTGGAAAATATTTTAAATCCTTTTTCATTGTTGTTGCTTTTAAATGTTTTTTATTATGATTTTTTTTTATTGATACGTTGATTAAGCGTAGAAATATTTTTCAAGGATTATAAGATTTTTATTACTTTTGCTTTCAAACCAAATCGAAAGTGTCGGTTTTGTGAATATGAATTGAATTGAAAAACTGAATAAAATTTATTTAAACGATCCTTATTAAAGGGGTTTTCCAGCTATAGATCATGGAATTTTAAGGGTGCTTACCAGCATAATTTGAGAAAATTTTTGGGCTTATTTAAATGAAATGATACTTGAATAAATAAATTGAAGTATTTCACAAATATTGAAGAAGTAAATCATATCAAAAATAAAAATTCTCTCTTACAATTATTCTATGGTACATATTTAAAGTACATTCATCACAAATTTTTAAACATAATAGTCAGGGAAACATTATTAAAAACCTTTTTGTCAGCGGATAATATCAAACCAGGCTTTCATCTGAAGTATCATTTATTTAGTCGAAGATTTAGCATTTACAAATATGAATAATCGTTTAATAATCGAAGAACATGCAAAAATAGTTAAACGGTGCCTTTATTCTAGCGATTATGCAAAGCATTAGCATGATTATTTACGGATACTTAAATATATAAATCATAAGAATATGGCAAAAAAAATTAGTTAATGTTGTAGTTGCTGTTGCTAGTGAGAACACAATTTAATTATAACATCAAATCGAAATAACAAGAAATATTTTCTTATGATAAAAATTCTCAACACGTGTTCACACTCAGTGCGAAACGTAATTTAATAAGTGGAGACCCCAAAACGAAAATTCTTTCGTATCATTGCTAGGATAAGGCACGTGCCTACAACTTAAATTGCCATTTGACTTGATAAAGACAAACATTGAACCGCTTTGCCAACTGCCAATATTGTTTTTATCTTGTAATCGAAAATTGGTGTGATCACGTCTTCAGTTTAGATGACAACACAAGTCTTTAAAAGGGAATTATATGCGGAGGAAGCCACACTTCAATGCATGTGTATATGCAATAAGTATTTGGATGTGTAAGTGGGAAACTGTTAGAAAGTGTTGTAGTTGTAACGCATGTCATTGCCTATGTTCGATTACATTTTCGTTTTTGTTTTTTCCTGTAACGTTTACAAACACTCATGTTTGTTATCTTTTCATTTGCCTGCCATAGTTGTTTACAGCATCCTTTACGCAGATTTCTCGATTATTTACAAGAGAGAGTGAGAAAGAGATAGACAGTGTGTGGAAGTAATTGCAAGATTGTTGTACTTTGATGGTGTCAAAACACTGATTGTATCATATTTTTTTTTTGTTTTGTTGTAGTTTTTCTAATGAAATTCCTTTCGGAAGTGTTACTTGTAATAATAATTGGTTTCCTGGCTGTCAATATATGCATGTGTGTATGTGTGTGTATTGGTCTAATGCAGTTTTTAGTGTGAATTACAACACCATTTGTGTTGACACGTGTGTACAAACATTATTAAATTCTTGTTTTCAATTTTTCCATTTCTTTTCTCGTTTCAATTTATTTTTTATTGAAATTAAATGTTTACAGAGTGCTTGGTAACCAAAATTAAACAATTTCGGTTTTCTTTTTGAGATGAAAAAAAAAATAATAAAAAATAAAATTAAATATTACAGACACACTAAAAGCACGCTGCATTTAATTCAATTTCGTTCTGGTCATTTTTAAATCTGAGATGTATTATGCTCTTAACAGTCAGTTGTAGAGAATTTAGAAAAGTAATAAAAATCATTGAGTGTATTATCATTATTACTGTCATGTAGGGGTGCCATAGTGCAGTGATCACAAAATATATCTTTTTGCCATCAACATACCGATATAGAGCATCCTTACAATGGCTCCTCCCATCCTATTGCCTTGATAAACTTCAGGATGCTAAAGAAGAACAGTTCCCTACCCAAGTGGGTGTTCAGACGTGGTGTGTACGTTCTCTATGGATGTAATGACCGCTTTACTATCGGTAAATATGCGTATGTCACCTATTATATACTGATACATTCATTCATTAGTGAATACTATGACGGCGTTCACACAAAGATCTAAGCGATTATTACAAAAAGATAGCTTCGAAAACCCTTATAATTATTAAATAAAAAAAATGAAATCAAAGTTCTTGCATTCCTTAAACAAAAGAAAAGAAATTTCATTCACCGTTCAATGAAATCTCTAAGGCATTCCTATGATCTGTTATGTTTACACAAGTAAAGTTTCAATTTCAGATTTTTATTTACATTTGCCTTGCGTAGATGTTACGCATTTGCGACTTTCAATCAGTAAATCTGTGGATAATTCCATTTAATGTAAATAAATAAAGGCGCCCCCATAACAAATTGATATAATTTGTGGCAAGTAGCATGTGGCATATAGCTTGTATAGTTTCAAAATAATTGTTGAAGAGAGCACTTTGGTATTTATTTATTTATTTGTTGTATGTACTCGTAAAATACAAAAGCGTTAAAAACATTTTCGGTCAATTATACGCTGAATGGATTTATTTTTCTTTTCCACGATACTATCCATCACCCTTAATCGTAGCACAATCCGAGAGGGTTGTATTGACAACATTAAAACTCAATTTAGTTGTGACAAACGTGTGTTTTGTTGAACAAATGAAATGTTCTTTTTTTTGTTTTGTTTATTATTCTTCTTCTATTCTTTTGTTTTCATCTCACAGTTCCCTTTTAATATTGGGTCTGTCAATCGTTGGTTGTTGCGTTTATTTGAATACTGGATTTACCTTAAATCTGCATTAGTCTTTGCAAACTTTTACATGGGTTTGTATGTACGTGTCCAACTCTATGAAAGCGAGTGTTTTGTATCCTGCAAGTACTTGAAAGAAAATAACATGTGAAGCATCATCATCACAATTATCATCTGGATAGTAAGATTTGCCACTGATGTGACATTCATTCAGTCAAACAACCCCTTTAGTTTGTCGTTCAATGCCTTTACTATACAATGCGTGAATAGCTTGTGACGTATGAAAGTGGCTACGAATCTCAATGAGAATTGAAGTTGTTGTGGCCTTTTCAGTTACGCAATCTTTTTATTTTTTATTTATTTTCCTTCTGTTTTTGCTTTCTTCCTTTTTAATGTATTTAAGTTTCACTTCTTATCACCGTATCTCATATAGATAGGATATCTAGAGTTCTTAATGGTGATAACCTTCGATAACTTTCTCTTTATAGAAATAAAAAAGTCATTAACTTTGAATTTTTTATCAATTAATATTTATGTATGAAGTGGCATGAATACTGTTTGAAGAATTTAAAATTTTTTGTGAAATACTTATTAATTCAAGACTTAAGGATCCTTATAAGTCGCGGGATGTGGCATATTGCCTGAATACTTCATTCATTCCATCTTAGAATCAAGCAGTTGCATAACAGATGCCGTAGCATCTCCTAATCCTTGTCTAAGGCAACTTCAATAAAAGGCATTACCTGGGAATTCGTGAACACAGAAGTAGAGCACAGATTTTTTTTATACTTTTCCAACGCTTGTACAATTTTACCTTTCAAAAACCAGAAGCTCTCGATTTCATCAGGAGTCAAATACTCCAAAACTCCGGCCTATTTTCTCAGGTTTGGAAGGAAAAAAAATAGTAATCCCTTTATCGGATTTCGGCTTACCTAACATATCTTTCCAGATGTGTCTGCTTCTTGTGCGCCTGTACCAATTGGTCATACTAATCGATGACAGGACTTCCTCATTCTAATGTAGACAGGATTATCCTATCTAGTTGACTGTTTAATCGAATGCGGAAATCATTGCCAACTCGCACTGGATCGAAGGTCTTACGGAGGACTTTTCTCTCGAATACTCTCAAGGCTTATGTATCGGTGCTTAATAGTGGCCATGCTTCTACGCCAAAATGAAGCTCGAAAAGTATGAGCGATTTGTGGAGTAAAAGTATCTTCGTACCTACTGAAACCATAAGAGCATCTGCTGACAAGAGTGATCCTATACCTGATCTCCAGACTCCGGAGTCATAGTTATCTGCCGTAATCTGGTACCCACTTGCCGACAACATATGGTTTGGTGGCTTGGTTTTCTCCTCATTTAAAGTCAGATTGATCTTGATAGACTCCCGTTCAATAGTTATAAAGACAGTAGTAACATCTCGTTTCATATGTTCTATGATGTCAATGTCGTCAGCGTACGCGTGCAACTGGACACTTTTGTGGAAAATAGTGCCATTGCGACGCACTCCCGCCTTTTGCAGAACACTCCATGACGAAGTTGAAGAGATCGTCTTATAAGGCATTATTTTGATGAAACCTCGCATGATATAAAAAGGGTCGCAGAAGTTCATTCCTACCTAGACAGGAACATCATTCTACGCAGCCTTATTAGCTTAGCAGGAATACCGAGCTCAAAAATTGTGACAAAAATATGATTACCTATGGGACTAGAGAAAGCTGCCTTATACACTCAGGTCTTGTTTTATGCGATAGATGCGTTCCAAAAAAATCGCATAAATTGAATTCGCATAAAACGATACTCTAGCTCCATATAAAAAAATAAGATTCGTTCCAAAGTCCTGAAGAACCGTATGAATTTAAATTTTAATTGAAAAATCGAAGCAAAAGCGCCTAAAAAAATCAACAAAAGTAACAACAATAAAAACAAAAATCAAATATTAATTCATTATTTACCGAAAAAACAACAAAATGATCCAAAAAATAATAAATAAATGAATAATAAACTGAAGTCAATAATTATGTATGTACGATCAATCATTCTGCATCGTTTTGGTATTGGTTCGACGTCACTTTTATCATTACATACCTAACAGGTAGTGCATACATATGTAGGGGACTAGATCATTGAATTTTCAGAAAGTTTAATTGTTTAAAAAAAAATTTCATTTAAAATCGCATAAATTCGTATTCGCATAAAAAAAAAATCCGCATAAAACGAGACCAGAGTGTAGTCGACAAAAAGATGGTGAGTTTTGCTTTTTTTCATGGCCTGAATAACCTGACATTCAGTTGATCTAGATTCATCAGCAAATATTTGGATGAAGTTCTCTGGGAGGTGTAAAATCATTTTTTTTAAGAAGAATCCATCTAGTATCTGCGGTTGTAAAACCAGGATCAAAAAAACCATGATTTTGGCATGACCTTAGCTATACACATGTATTGTGAACACAAAAATTTGTTTCAGAATCTAAAATGAATCAGCAATAAAAGAGAAGAATGCTTTGCGTTACAATTTCTTCTTCATAACATTGTTGTCATCCATCATAATCCCAATAAACAAACCCATTACGGTAGGGTTGTTTACACATCTATGCCGTATAACTTACACTGTCCTTGCTTCGTTTTGTTGTTGTTGTTGAATTTTTGTCAAAAACAAATAATTTTTCGTCTCCTTTTTGTCATTATAACAAATTTTATTGTATTTTCTTTCGTTTGTTGTTTGTTGTTTGTTGTTTTATTTCGTTTCGTTTCTAAATCGTTTATTTATTATTGCTTTGGGCTAAACAAATGGAAAATATTTTTTATTTTAATGTTTTGCCTTTAATGCTGACATTTAAATCGTTTAAATTAAATTTCATCTCAATCGTTTACATATTGTATATGTATGTATGTATGTATGTATGTTTGTATGTATGTGTAGTGGTGAGATGCAAAAGAGATGTCAGTTTGTTTTTTTTTTTATTTTGTTTTTCATTTTTTTTAATGCGATTATAGCCGGAGAAATGACAATCTGTTGTTCTGTTGTTGTTCTTTTGCCCTTATTGTTGTTATTTTTTGTTGTCAGTTTACAAGCAACAGAAAATGCGAGAGTGTTTAATCCATAAACAAATAGATTAAAAGTAATAATGATGAAATGGATGAAAAAACAAAATACATAGATTGACTAACAATAAATATTTATTTATTTACACTCACACACTCGCTCTGTCTTTTTTTTATTTTTATTTAAAACACAAAATTCTTTAAAGTACTCATTAAAGAATATCTCAATAAATAGGCCTTCAAATGCAAAAATAAACGAGTGTTTACGTAAACAGAGGTTGTATGATTTTAAATTTCCCAGTAGTCTATTTATAATTTGCTTCAATTGAATAAATTAATAAAAATTTTAATTGTTGCGAAACTCTTTTTCAGCGTTTCCTATTTTTAAGGCGTTAGCATACTTATTAATTTTCAAAATATCGATTATTTTCACGGTTTTAGTTACTATAGAGCCTTAGAATTAAGGTAGAAATCTACTTTTACATCACACGATACGAAATGAATGAGCACAACGCATCCATGTGCGCACAAGATAAACGCGTTTTTCTCGAAATCAGTTTTTTCGATCTGGTGGGCACGATTTAGCAGAAGCTGTTGTACACTGGAACAGATTTCGCTGGGACAATGTTCCTAAGACGAGTAGTTTTTAGTTGAAGTAGGAGATTTTTTGGCTATCAATAATTAATAATTTCATTAAATAATTAAGGCATAAGAAATAGGCGAAAACAGGAATTTTGTTATTTTTATACCTTTTCAAAATATCGTAATTCAGGCTATAAAATACATTTCGATTTTTGTTTTCAGATACTTCTAATACTCATGAATCGCCAGATATGACCCTCTTTACTCTGTCGTACCACCGCTGGTATATAACATGATTAATTTGTTTAAATAAATTTATCTTTAAATCATAAACAGTCGAAAAAAGACCATTAAGAAGTATATTGACCCCTTAAATTTAAATAAAATACAAAATGCTATTTTTACAAGCATTTTTTATTCGTTTGAAAAACCTATTGAGGCCATTAGGTGTGGCGTTCAAATGTCTTCTCCGGGTGAAGCACATTCGAAATTTCTATTTTTCTATGACTCTGACATATAAATCAGGCTAAATTTGACCGATAATTTGGGTTATGTACGCTATGTGGATAGATGTGGCCTGTGGGTTATAACTGTGATCTAAGGAACTCCACAAGAAAAAGTCTGAAGGGATCAAATCACGCGATCTCGGTGGTCAGTTCATATCACCTCCACGTGAGAGGACCATTGCCTTAAATCGTTCATATAGAACGTCCAAGGTGGCATGAGTTTGTTGGCATGTAGCATCGTTCAAAATTTTTGCTGGTAAACGTTGGCCCAAGATAAATAAATTTATTGACAGCAATAAGCCGCATGTCTGTACTTGTCGACATTATCGTTTTGCCCTCATATACTGCCAGACCCATTGGTCTGGGACACATCGCAAATGATTTCTGCAGAAGCTGCAGGTGTTCTTCACCTACTGGACACATGCCCGGCACTATGTCATAGGAGGAAGAGACATCTTGGTGCCTACTATATCGATGATCTAGCTGATTTGACGAACATTGATATCGGTAGTTTGAGTCGCTTCATTGGAAGCTTTAAGTGGTTCCAGGAGTAGGGGATAAGAAACATGAATTGTGGTATCACAATGGGCCCCATGTGGCCTAAGTGTGTCCTTCCGAATTTTCTTGGAGGGTCGGCCACTTATACCTACCTACCTACCTACTGCCAGACCCAACTTGATAGATTCCAGTTCAATAGCGTTAAAAGCACTAGTATTATCTCGCTTAGTACGCCCTACGATGGTAATATCGTCCGTGTACCCAAGCAACTGGAGACTTTTGTGAAAAAATTCACTCCCGCAAAAGATCAAAAGATTCTAAAAAACATTTTACATTCGATAAATAATTAAATAGAAAGAAAATTTTTTATTTTTTACAAAATTTTTGTACTTTCACACTCTAGCTATGCTTATAATAAATTTAAAAGAAAATAGAATTCTTTAACTTTGAAAGTCTGGCATTGAAAAGAAGAAAAACAAACGAGAAAAAGAGTCAAAAACAATTTTCTTATTAAAACATGGAAACAATAAATTTCCAAATAGAAAAATACTTAATTAAAACGAATAAATGTGTGTGTTTGTTCGTATACGTATATATTATGCTATCTCTCATACGCTCATACACTTAGTCACCATTCACCCAGCCTCTGCTTGTGTGAGTAGGTGTATGTGAGAAAATGTTTTTAATTACATGATTGTGTAATTAAAATGAAAATGAGAAAAAAAGTCTCAAACCACAAAACCGTTAAAGGTTTTAAAAATTTACTCTCAAGTTAAATAAAAATAATATAGAAAAATACCCCATCAAATAAAACAATTTCCTTTTAGTCACACAAACAAATGCTTCAACACACACACATACACACACACACACACTTACACATTACACTTACTCTCACTCTTTACTTCTGTTCTCTCTCTCTCTATCTCTCTTTCTCGCTCTTTCACACACAAACATAAAAACAACAGTCACTCACCGATTCACATGCACACGCACATACACTTACACACATGAAGAGAATAAAACAAAATTAAAAGAAGAAGGAAAACAAAAACAAGAAATTTGTATAAAAGTAGTAGAGAAATATTAGTCATGTTTTTATTTTAAGTAAAACAAACGAAAAAATGACTTTGGCTTGGCTGGAGAGCGTTTTTTCAAGTCTACTAGTGAAAAATCAAAATTGTTTAAACATCAAATGCCAGCCATAGCCAGTCAAACAGCCACACTCGTACAATATTATATAAGCAGAAAGAGAAAGAGAGATACAGAGAGATAGAGCAAATATTCTGAATGAGAGAAAACAAAAAAAGCAAGGAGAGTTTAAAACCAACAAACTCTGCGTTAGCAGCATCGTTTAAAATGCCAAAAATTTTGTATTCAAACAGGTAAAACGTGCAAAAGGCGTTGCCAAATTCATATTCTGCTGCTGCTATTACATGTAAACGCCCATTTTATAGTAGAGTCCTTTTCCTATACACAGTAACAAATCAATACTCATACATAAATACATGTAGACAATCAGAGCAAAAGGATGAGCATGATGTTTCAACAGCCACCATCTCATATTCATTGTGTCACCCTTAGAGAGAGAGCAAATAAACAAACAACATGGTTTCTGTCAACTACAAACTTACTCACAAACACAATCTTAACGTTATATTTGTATTTGCTGCAGAGCTACTCACCAATACTACCCAAAAGTATTTCATTTTAATTGTATTGTTGTTATGACGCATGTTTATTGCTTAAGTTTTATTATTATTTTTTCATTTCATTTCCTCTTACTCTTTTGGTTTTTCCGATACCGCTTTAGTTGTATATGCGTGGGAGTGTGAGTGTGTGTGTGTGTGTGTAGGTGTGAGAGTTTTATGTTGTTATGTTTTTTATTACTTTTTAGTTGTTTTTGTTAGTCAGTTAGTTGGCTGAAGTGATTTTAAGTTTTTGGTGTTTTACAAACAGTGTTGACAACTTTTGCATGTATTTGAAACGTGCAGATAATATATTCAGAAATTAAAAAATAACGTCGCTATGCGAGCGATAATATTCACGACTGAATGCTGTTCATAGTAAATGGTGAAGCCTATTTTCTTTTACACGAATGTGAAAACAAATAAATTTGCTCTTTTTGGTCATTGGAATATCCATGGTGTCATTTTACATTGAAAATACACTTTCTATCGTTGCGGTATATGTAATTTTAAAAAAAAATATTCCTCAGTAGAGTAATTTTACGAAATTATGGCATAATTTAACAACCAAGATCGCGCTCGATTTAAGGCTTCTATAGGCGTGTCACAAATATACCTAAACAAGCCAGAAACAATTGAAGCCTTAAAAGGCAACATTTGAACTGAAATTACAACCAGATAGCCACAATTAAACGTATCTAAGAATATTATTTACCGTTTATATATGTTTAATACACAAAGATGTTATAAAAATGATAAATTTACGTTGAAAATTTTGGGTTCATTTTGATACAAACACCGCACATTTATTGTAATTGACTGATTCAGTAAAGCATGCTCTTGTTGACAACACTGTATTTCATCTAACTTTTGTTGTATTCCTTAGTATTTGAGTATAAAAATAATTTTTTTGTTTGTTTTTGTATTTGAACCACCATTAATAAAAACACATGAATAGGGAGACAAATTGTGTATGTAAATGTGCCAATAATTTTTAAACTCCCATTGCTACCACTATATAGATGCCTTGGTAGTGGCAGTATAGAGAAACAGAAAAGCAAAAAAACAGACACACACACACGCGTTTATACAAGCCTAACTTAATATTGAAGTGTAGTTGATACTATTTGTATTAAAATTGCTAATAATCCGATAGTGGAGTGTTTGTATCCCACTTCAAAAGACCTGCCTGCCCCTCTTTCCTTTTGCGCTTAACCATCACGACTGCACAATAACACAATCGCAACAAAATTTGTGTAAATAGAGAAAATAATAACATTTTGCGTGTATGTATTTTGTGTATTTGAATTTTCTCAAAATGACACACAATTTGTTTGTATAAAAACAAAAAAACAAAAACGGAGAAGGAACACAGGCGAGCAAACGAATGGATGAATGAATGAACGAACGAACGAAAGAACGAAACACAATTGAGTCCAATATTCGATATTAAACAATGTAAACACATATGCACACACATGTATGCATACGTATGTACATATGTATGTATATGTATATTCACGAATGTGAATAAGCATTGTATATATGTATGTATGCATGTATGGATGTTTATTTAATATAATACATGTAAGTTTAAGAGTGGGCGTTGTGTTGTGTGTATATTTTTTGTGTAGATTTCTCTTTGCAGTATTTGTGCACAAATATTTATTTGTATATCCTTATGGAAGAAAGTGTATGGATGTGTATGTGTGTGTGTTAGTATCACTAACATACAATATATATTACAGCAATAAAAACACAAGTACTTACGGAATGCCAACATTAAATAAAGTTTGTATAATTTACAGCAACATTTTAACAATAATACCGAGTCAAATAACAACAACAAAAAAAGTCAGAAGAAAAAAATATGAAAAAAATGAACGAAAAAAAATTCTCTTGATCTCTTACGAATGCTTAAAATAGATGTCATCGTATGTAGCAACAATAGCAACAACAAATTTGCTCACAAATAACTGTAATTGTAACTTATGAATGTATTTGCATTTTCCCCTTTGATGGCAGCACTCATGCAAACATTAACCAAAAATATTTATTTACTGTGATAAAAAAAAAACGTGTGATAAAAAATTTTTAGGTGCGTACGCATTTTGTGTTAATTTTTTATTAAAAAAAAATTAAAAAAATATTTAAAGAAAGTTTTACAACTGACTTTACTTAAGTAAGTCCGTTAGGGACAAAACTACTTCAATCAACAGTTAGCAGTCAGTTGCCTTCCATCAGGACAGATGCGTCAGCAAACCGTGTGATTTATTATGGCTCTTTCGAATAAAGGTGGTATACGAATCCATGCCACTGTCAACTGATAGACTGAGTTCGTAGCCAGTCAGTTGTTCTGATTACAAGTGTGCTCTGTGTCACTCCAAACAAGGCTGTACTTAATTGGTTTCCCTCTGATTTTCTCTTAAAGCAGAGAACTGAGTTGCTAGCAGTAAGACTCAAAGTAGGCCTAGTTTGCAATGTCCTGCAACGGATGGAGACCATGTAATAAATGTCCCGACAAGAAAAAAAAACTGAGCTGTTTTGAGCCTGAATTAAGACTCGGCCAACTCAACCCAATAATCGTGAAATTTCTCTCTACTGCCCATCAAAAGTCAGATATGGAATCATATATGTTTCGAATTTTCAGCATTCTTGTGGCTAGGGGCACCTTAATGCTGGAATGAAATAAGAGATTTTTGTTTTAGTAGCTGCTCTAACTTTTCGGGAATATTCAGCGATACAAATGATGCAGTAATAGAAGATCAGTAGCATATTCTCTGCTACCAAGCAATCATTTTTATTTACAAACTTCTACGATAAAAGTGAATCGTAAGGCCAGAAATATGAATAGCACTTTTGGTCTTACTACATGGGTTAAAAGAAAAATTATGGCTTAAAATTTCGTTAAGCCTTATTATAGTCAACGAATGTATTTTATTTGAGAAAGAATAAGAATGACACACAAGAATTGGCCCATAATACGTAAAAAAAATATTTCAAAACAATTTAAATAAACAAGGAAATGATATGTGAATGGGCACAAGGTGCAAAACAACATGAAAATATGTACACACAAATATTGTTGCATGTACATGCATTTACTCGTACATATTTATACATACTTATGTACATACGTAAATAAGCGATATGACGTAGTCTTTGTTTTAAATAAAATATCATGAAAACGTAAAAGGAATTCAAATATTCGAAAATATTCTGTTTTGAAACACAATTTGTTTGATTTTTTTTTAATCGAACCTCGGGTCACTAAGAAATCTTAATGATTGAGAGATTTAATGTACTTTAATGTAACCTTGTACTTGTTAAGATCCATAAGATCAATACAAATGTTTTGTAAGATTTCACTATGGGCCTGTAAACAATTTTTGCAAACAAATTTTAATAATTTCAACTTTGGAATTTAATTCCTCGTTAGTATTGTTTAAGAAATAGTTACACTCTATGGGTGGTTTCCCATACTATGAGCAAAGGTCTGAAATTACGCCACAAGTTGCCTAGTATAGTATGTACATACAAGTAAATTTAAAAAAAGAATATTTTCATTTTAAATCAAATGCTAAGTACGTGAACTCTTCTTACATTCAATTCAATTCAATTCAATTCGCATGTCTTACAAACATGTGCAAAATACTCGTATTTATTTTTCTTATTTTAAAATATTTACGGACGGACAGACAGGTAGACAGACATGCATGCATTGGGGTACATTTTTTACTAAGTTTTACTATTTTTTTCTTTTTTTACTATTTTATGTTCTAAAGACACTTTTAAGGTTTCTGCGCGAGGTATATTGACATGAAACAGTTATTTTTTTATTTTATTCTTTGCTATTGTTTTAGAACGGTCTCTACTAGCTTGATAGCGTTCAGTGGTCATCATCACTATCATCGTTGTAAATATCAATAAATGTATACAATTTAACCTTAATGTGCGGGCGGAAGGGGGAACAAAACGTTAAACAATTTCCTTAAACAAATAAGACCCCAGTCTAAATTGTTTTTTAGCCTCACAGAAGTTCGAATTTCGAATTTCAACAAAAAAATTTTGATTTATTTTCGTGTTTGTGTTTGTGTTTCTAAATTAATTAAATTCCGCTCCCAGGGGGTTTTTGGCCGATTCACAGTGTTTGAACAAACAATTGCCGCTGATTGCGAAATGTCTAAAGCGAAAATCAATAAACGACAGACCCAACGGATACTAATGCAAAAGAAAAATGCTCACTAAGTCAGTTAGTCAATGATTGTGCGATTCACTAAGTTTCTTTAATTACAATTTCAGTTTCGAACAGTACTTGACTGCGGTCGCAACATATCGGTTACCATAACCAAACAAAAAAGCAAAAAAAAAAAAAATTAACAACACCAACCAACGATAGAATTCAATGAGCTTAAGAAATTGAAATTAAAATTAGAAAAAAAAAACGATTTTAATTCGTCAAAATATTCTATGAAAACCTTTAAAATATGGTGCAATTAAACGCATCGAGTGGTGAGTTAAAAAAACCAAAAAAAAAAAAAAATAGGAAAAGTCTGTAAAATGGCTGTCAAGAATCTATGAAAAATCAAGAAAAGAAAAGAAAAAAAAATCATTATAAAATGGGATTATAATTAAATTATTGTACGACCAACAAGTAAGTCACCTAAGAACACAGATCCGAGGTCAATTATTGTATAAAACTTATTTAAAAGGTCAAATGCAGTGCATAAATACTTTAAAAATTATATAACAAAGAGGTAAATTGATAACTTCTAAGTATTTCGAAGATTACGTTACATTAACAACCATAAGTAGGTAAATTGAAAAATGTATAAAGTTTATCAAGAATGGAGTTATCTGTCAGTTGACGCCTATCACAACAGAATTTGTATAAGCTGCGTCATTTGCACAAACTGTTTTAACAGTCGTTGACAGTAAAATACTCCTTGATCTATAATTTGCTCTTGAGTGTATATGTTTGGTAGAGGTTGTGCAAACACCACTCTTACCATTGCCAACTGATTTGTACGGATCACCAGTACCCTCTGTGCTACTACAACCAAAGCATTATTTACTATACTCAATTAACTTCCCACTGAACTTCTATTAAAGCAGAGCATTAAGGCTCAATGCAGTCAAATCCTGACCCAACCTGCTCTATTGACTAGCTGCTGTCCTGGGAATTGTAAAGAACTCAAAGCAAACTGTTGTGATAAATAATTTTTTTTTTTTTCATCAGAAAACTATTACACTGTCAAGGTTATTAAAACGACCGTCGAAGATTTTAACTAATTAAGCAGTCCATATCAGAATGAATCGTTTTTTTTTTGTTACCCTCATGAAATTTTGAATATAAGTGAGTCAACAATATTCAAATTTAACTATGCATTCTGATTCATTTGTATTCACTCACTACAACGTTCATTTATAAGTACAGGTTGAAATGAGTATGCGTACAACGTTGACATCAAACTCATAACATTCGAAATATGTTTGATTCATACGCCTACTCATTTAGATTCAGATTCATACTGATTCGAGTGACTCGAATTATTCATTAAAATTTATTGTCTTAGTTATTGTTGCTCTTACAACAAAAGAAAAAGACACCTAAGCAAAAAAGATAGAGCAGCAAGCAGAGCAAAAACATAACCTTATATCGAGTACTTTAGTGTTCGTACGCGTTTCATACTTATATTGTGATTCGTGTATAGATATGTTGAGTCATGGAGAGTCGAAATCAAAAACATCATGCGTAGTGTTACGTATGAGTATGATGAGTACTTCAAACTTTGAATATGAGTAGTATGAGTATGATATTAAAATAAGTATGAATACGTGCGTATAAGTATCAGAAATTATGAGTATGATTCGAATTTATTCATCTTTTTGAATACTCATTGTTGATCTCTGGTCTATACCAAAAACGGTTAAGGAAATCCACAAGCTGTAATTGAACGATTAACGACAACAGAATGTGCGTTTAAGCATTATACAATTAATGGAAATTTTTAAGATGACAAGATGATCGTTTGCTCATAATCTTTCTCAGCGACATGAAAATGTTCGAATAGAATGTGTGGCGTTGTACCATTGAATATGTTAGCTTTACAGCTTTACACCAAAGGATCAGTCATTGTATTCACTTCATGGAGTATAGAGAGTCTCCATGTACACTTTGAGCAACATCTATGTCTGCTACCATTTGGATTGTACATAAAGTGCAAGGGTCAAAATTTTAATTTTTTTTGCCGCCAAAAGTTTTCTGTTGCTGTTGGTGCAAAGCCATAAAGTTTTCAGCATTCTACGCCGGCTTAGTCTCACTTAGACCAGTCTTAGCACACTTAGGATATCTATTAGACGATAATTTCTCTCTCAGACCTAAAAACCTAACTTGGCAGTTTTTTGCACCAAATCAGGCATTTCTTCAACGCGAGATTCCTGACGCAAATTAATTCATTTTGACTTTCCTCTAATAAAATACAAAAATTCTTCGGCTATGACAACCATGTTACAAGCTATTGAAAGTGAAATTAAATTGTGAATAAAATTACGAAAAATTAATTGTTCCTCTTGAAATTCATTATACAGGTCAAGTACTTTCAGTAACTTTAGATAAAACCGGTAAAAAATCTTTTGGTCTCAGTATAGTAAGAGGAGAGGTAATATTTTATTCGATTGAGTGGCATTTTTGAAAACTTGTTAATATTTTTCTTGGATTAAATAGGCCAGGGATGGATCGAATTCGAAGGGAATTTTTATTAAGGGCATAGTGCCGGATAGTCCTGGTCATTTGTGTGGAAAAATTAAGGTGGGTGATCGTTTGTTAAAACTGAATGGTAACGATGTTCGAAATGCCACAGAACCAGAAGTCATTAATCTAATTAAGCAGGCTGGCAATAAAATCGATTTAGAACTACAATCCTATGGACAGGTAAATAGACTAGACTAGAATGACAATAAAATAGAATTAAACAAAACAAATTTATTTACAACCAAAAAAAAAAACAACAAGGATGACAACAGCAACAAGATTGGTGGTGTTGGAGGTGGAGGAGGAGGTGGTGTTGGTGGTGGCAATGAAATTAAGGAGAATGGTTTTGCATTAAATCGCAACAAATTTAATCAAGGTACTACGTAGTCGAAGTAAATTTAAAAGCAAATAAAATAAAACATTTTTAAAACTTCTTTAAGCCTCTGTTAAACAAGCGCCTATGGGCAGCGGTGGTGGTGGCCCAGTTGGCGGTAAGCCACCGAATGTCAATGCTATGCTTAAGAACTCCAATTTTACTTCATCGATCAATTCCAAGCCCAGCCAAAACTATGCCGATGACGATGATGAAGATACACGTGATATGACTGGTCGTATACGAACGGCAGCTGGCATTGAGGTATGAAATCGAATTTTCCAAATTTTCTTAAGAAAACCGACACCATTCCACTCATTTCATTTCCTTCTAGATTGATCGTGCTTCCGCCGGTAACTGCAAGCTCAACAAACAAGAAAAAGATCGCGATAAAGAAAAGGAAGACGAATTTGGCTATACAATGGGTATGTTCCAAACACATATAAGCCAAGTCTATGAAGAAAACTAGAAATTCTAGAATTCTCTTTCTTCCTATCCTAGCTAAAATCAATAAGCGTTACAACACAATGAGAGATTTGCGTAAACTTGAGATTACAAGACCGCCAAACACATCGCTGGGTTTGGCTTTGGCGGGTCATCAAGATCGACAGAAAATGGGATGTTTTGTGGCCGGTGTCAACTCAAATGGTCCTCTGGCTTCAGTTGATATCAAAGCTGGTGATGAAATTGTGGAAGTCAATGGCCATGTGCTGAAAAATCGTTGCCATTTAAATGCCTCTGTAATATTTAAGAACATCGATGGTGAGCGTTTAGTTTTGATAACATCCCGCAGAAAACCAAGTGATGAGGGCATGAGCGTTAAACCTTTTAAACGATTTCCACCTGAAATAGATGATGTAGGCTATAATTGTAGATGACAAGGCTAATGGCATTTAACAATTCCCATTTTTCATTTTTTTTTTTTCATCTCTAGACGAAATTCCTGTTCGAACAATATCCTAAAGCCCGTGCAGTGCAAGTGAAAAAGGAGGGTTTCTTAGGCATAATGATTATTTACGGTAAACATGTTGAAGTGGGCAATGGCATCTTCATATCAGATTTACGTGAAGAATCTAATGCTGTGTTGGTAAGTTGTTGTTACTTGGAGCATTTAAGGGATATGATTTTTTGAAAAAAAACTCGTATTTTTTTAAGGCCGGCTTAAAAGTTGGTGACATGCTTTTGGCTGTTAATAAAGATGTAACGTTAGAATCCAACTATGATGAGGTAAGTTTCTTTAAGATTTATGCTGTAATAACTAACAACTGAAATATGTTGTTTTCCTCGTTTCTCCCACAGGCTGTTGCTTTATTGAAACGGGCTGAAGGTATCGTTAATTTGGTCGTATTGACTTTAAAATCGGAAGAACAAATAAAGAAAGAAAAAGAGGAGGAAGAAAAGAAAAAAGAAGCTCCTAAAGAACCAGAAAAACCAGCAGATCCTGCTACGGCGGAAGTGGTGCCGGGCCGTAAGATTATTATTGAAATAAAAACCGATAAGAAACCTCTGGGTGTAATTGTTGTGGGCGGCAAAAATAATTATGTCAAGGTAAAACAACAACTAATAATAGTTCAAAACTTGGTTAATTGAATTCAATATTGCTTGTTAGACGGGTTGTGTTATAACCCACATTTATCCTGAAGGAGTTATTGCCGAAGATAAACGTCTTCAAATTTACGATCACATAATTCAAGTCAATGGCAAAGAAATCCAATGTGAAGCTATGACAACGCTAAAAGTTCATCAGTTATTCTACACCCTATATGAAAAAATGGTAACTATACAAGTATTCCGAGCTGATCCGCCCGAATTGGAGACATTTAAAGTGGAATTTACTAGGAAACCAGGCAAAGATTTGGGTCTCTCCTTGGCACCCAACGCAAAAGGATGCACAATTTCTGAAATCGTAAATTTATCAAAATGCACACATTTTTCTTTAAAGTAAAGCATATTAAAAGATTTCTTTTTTCTTTTCTTTCAGACCTCTGCTGGTTATGCTGATATCGATAATAAATTACAACGCGGTGACATTATCACTAAATTCAATGGCGACTCTTTAGAAGGTTGTACATTTGAAGTATGCTATGCCTTATTTAAAGGTGCAACTGGTAAAATATCTTTGGAAATTACCAGACCAAAACCCACCACACGTACAGAGCCGCCTAAGCCTTAAGAATATCACTGCACTAGAGTCTAACTTAACTTGATTGATTCGTCGCAAAGAATGAAACTATTACTGTTTACATTGTATTTGTATTTTAAATTGTTTTCAAAATCAATTGAAGGAAAAGCTAAATCTAAAAGAATCACTAATTAATAAAGCATAAATCAAAATAAAAAAGAAACAAATTGATTAAAATTCTGTTTGTGGTCACTCTCTTATTTTATTTTGTATATCCATATTTAAAAAAACATAAATTATGCAATAGAACTGGCATTGGAAGCAATACGGGGCCACAAATCAGCGCATTCCTTGGCTACGGGACCAGTGATGGCGGAACCTTTCATTTCACCCTTATTATTCACTATTACCCCCGCATTGTCCTCAAAGTATATAAACACGCCATCCCTCCTTCTGAATGGTTTTCTCTGGCGAATTACTACAGCGGGCATTACCTGCAACAAAGAAAAAAAAATACAATATAATAATGAAAGAACAAATAAATAAAAGAAACATAGACAATATGAGAGAAATGAGAAGACATAACAAAAGATAATGCCTTACGAAAGATTTAACATGAACAGAATTAAAAAAAAAAAAAGGATTTTGCAAATTGATAATCATGAGCATGATGATGATGGTAGTAATTGTGTTTCTGAAGCATTAAATCTATCGGCGTAAAAAAATACATGAGCGAACGTTAAGTTGTTATAGAAACATCAGGATATTGCATCAGAAAGCATTTTTAATTCACTTGACTAATTCTACTACTCAAACACCTCTTCTTATTTATCCAAAAAGATGTCGTTTCCTAGTACAAAAGAGCTTAATTACTAGATTTCATATAAAAAATATAAACAAATTTGGTACTTCGCGCTCTCATTATAAAATAAGTCCCAGACAATTCCAATATATTTTACAGAAATAAAATACTTATTTGAAACGCTGCTATTAAATATTAAAACATATAGTAACATTACAAAAATTATAATACAAATAAATCTGATTTGTAATTTCAGTAAATATTCCTGGAGAGTATTTTTCACGAATACTTTTCTCAACAGTTACGACTGAACGAAAAACTTTTCTTAAGTTCTCTAATTGACACTCTCTCTGTGGGTCTATCAATTAATAGTTGCTTTGAAACTGTGTTATTGACAATCATTCGTAACGAACAATTTTAACACTACTGGACATGTGATTCGAGATGTACACAGCAATTAGGGGCCGACGTTTCATCTCATTCATTTAACGAAACAATTTCATGAATTTAAAAGGGTTGTGGTTTCACTAGTTTCATAAAAGCACTACTTTAATGCTGCATAAAAATGTAGTAATTTTGCTGTTTTCTCAATCATATCCTCTATAAATGTTATGCACGTTAACAGAAGGTTAAAATGATGACTATATACAAATTCGATCTGTGGAGGTGTTTTCCGGGATTAATCTTTTCATATAAACACTCTGTTTTGCTGTCCATAAAACTTTAACTACGGGCTGAAGTGTTTGGAAACCATAACACCGTCATTAATTCTGCTTATTTGTTATGCGAGATTAGTATCGAAACAAAAATCCACTTTTACACCAACGTACCTTCTTTCTCAATTCTGGTTTACCCTTCTTAACGGTGGCAACGAACATATCACCAACACCAGCAGCTGGCAAACGGTTCAAACGACCACGAATACCATGAACAGCAATGACATACAAGTTCTTGGCACCTTAAATTATCAAGAGAACATTTTTTTTATTAAAATCTTTCACTCTAAGGGACAAATTTAGTTCTTGTACTCACCTGTGTTATCAGCACAGTTCATTACGGCGCCAACAGGCAAACCAAGGGAGATGCGGAATTTTCCTCCCGCGGTACCACCACGTCCTATTTGATTTCATAGAAAAAACACAAAAATATCACAATTAGTTTATCGGCCATTTAATTTTACACCATTTTTAATAGACATTAACAATCTTAATTAAAACAACTTTATGGATTTTTAAGGATTCAAATTAAAAAATTTCACCTCTCTTAGACATTTTACTGCTGGTTCAGAATCAAAAGGAAATCAAAAGAAAGAAAAAAGAGAAAAACAATAGGCAGTATACAATTTGCAACCAACTTCGGTTAGGTGTTGCCAATCATTTGTTACACTTTACACGGTTGTATTTCTACATCAATGACAGAGTTATTAAATAAGAACCTACATTACCGACATGATTGCAATGTTGCCAGGAAACAAAATTTTTTTAACTAAATTCTGAAGCAGAAGAAAATCACCAAAAAAGGGAAAAAGATTAACGACATAACAGTTTTCCCCAGAAGTTAAATTTAGTGCCGATATATATATACCTTTGGATAAAATATAAGTATTTCGACATAGAATTTCCAATTTCTAGCTTTTTGTATTATTATGTTTTGTTTGTTTTTGTATTAGTTTTATATCCACAAACTAAAACTATCTTTAAATAAAAGTTTAGGAACGATTTCTTATTCTAATCAAAAATTTATTTAGAAATAATTTAAATTTTATCTTTTTATACATTACAAACATTTTTTATTTTAAGATTTTACATGCGGAAATAGATTTAGTGATACTACTACAACAACAATACTACGTTCGTTGAAGGCACTTTTTTCTGGGTTTGCGACTCTACTAATAGACATCATTAATCATTAATTCAGACACAAATCACACCGCTGTTAACGCAGTGAAAATGGTAGTGCCTCAATTTCGGTAGTGCCATGTGTTTTTAGAATAACGGTAAATTTCACCATACCCGGAGAAATTCCCAATTTTTTCTTTTGTTGGAAACAAGTTCGTCCAGACCGACCGTTCATCCATCAACCGACAAACCAATAATCGCACGCCATATATTCACTTTAAACGACAATAAATTTAAATTATGTTTAATTTACATTAATTAAATTACATTTTTTGGCAGCAAAAAAAATAATCAAAACCAGAAAAATTTACACAATTGAACAAAAACAACTAATAATGGCAACACTGCCTAAAATGCACTCGTTCACAACGACTTGACAGCACTGTCTTCCAGATGGTGGTAAAGAGTTCTTTTTTACATATAAACAGTAAGTCCGAAAAAGCTGCTGATTTCAAAAGAATAAATTGTGTATGCTATTTGTTTTCCTTATTTTTCGGACGAATAAGTTTTTGTCATTTTTCTATAATTTAAAAGATAAACTTGCATCGAGGAATAATGGAGAAGTCTTGCCTAGCTGAAGTAAAGGCTATTTTAAAGTCTCTGGTCCTTTCAAGCACAGGTAAAATGACGATCGATCAGTTAAACAGAGACTATCGTGATATTGAAGGCGAATACATTCCATTTCGCCGGTTGGGATATGTTAACATTGAACAATTTCTTCATGCCATACCAGACACATTAAGGGTAAGCATGTAGTTTTTTAAAGATAAGTAAACTATTTCTTATTGTTTTTATCACTATTTGAAGATTTTTGGTAGTGGTCCTAGCGCTTTGGTGTGTTTTATGGCTGATGAAAAATCTGTTCACATCCATGAAATGATCATGCAGCAAAAGAAACCAAAAACAAGGGGCAAAAGTAAAAATCGTACCATAAATAACACCCGTATATCTACAGGTAACAAATATAACCAAAATAAGCAACAAGTGTTCACAACTGGACATCAATTGTCCCCTTTTCAAAACGTTAATCGTCAGCATGCTGTTCGAACGGTTAAGCTGAGCAGTGCATCACCGGTATTAACCAATAATTTGAAAAGTAAAATTGACAGCAATCAGGACTTGTATACATTACCACAACCAAGTGGTATTGTTTCAAATGATGTCCGCAGATCAGAGCCCTTACAGACAAATAACTTACAAAAATGGGAAGATATTGACAAAGTTAGTAATTTAATAAAAAGCAACCTTGTTATAACACAACAATCACCTACGCTTCCACTACCACCACCACCTCTCGTTATTAAAGAAAACAAATTCTATAATGACACTAATGAAAATGTAAACGATATAAATAGGGATTATCCAAATGGTATGACTTCACCAATAACAGCTTCAACGAAGACAAACAATTTGTTAGAAAATATAAAACCACCCAAAACAAAACAGAAATCATTAGCACGCATCGAAAAATTATCCTCAATGCGAAAACATATTAATTTCTCAAATTCTATCCAGGAGTATGCGTTAAGCTCAACATCTGAAGAAATCGAAAAAAAGGATTCTCAAAAACCTACTGAAACAGTAGATTTGAAATTAACTAAAGAACGCAATAAACTATTTGATGTAAATAACGAAAAGGAAGAACAAATTGATGAGGCTGTGCCAGCTTTTGCAGCTGTAAGTCGAAAATTAATTTATTAATCATGTTTTTACCTTTCCTTTATATTTCTTATTTCTTTTCTTGCAGAAATTAAATGTATTTCGTATCGATTTTCCAAAATATATTGTTCCATTTGATAGCAAAATAGCTCCTTATAAAATTCCAAATGGCATTGTTGTCGGCTCTTGTATAAAAATTTTCGTATCTGAGGTAAAATCAATAAATCTTTTGTTATAATTATATATGTTATATATATATTGGTTAAGTTTGATAATATGGAGAATCAGTAATTTAGCCTGAAATATTTGAAAATAATTTAGTTCGACATTTTTCTATCACCACAATTTTCTTAGATACACAGCCCATTTAAGTTTTGGTTTCACATACACAAGGAAGATCATGAATTAGATTCGCTAATGTTTCGAATTGAGTAAGAAAATAAATAATATTGAACCTCTAATAACAAAATTAAAAATGTATTTTAACAATTATTATTAATTTCAGACGTTATTATTTATCTCTTGATGAAAATGAACTACGCATTCCAGTAACTTGTCTAGTCCCAGGACAAGTTTGTGCTGCAAAATTTAATGAAATGTGGCATCGTGCCGAAATTGTGGCACCTCCTATCAAAAATACCGTTAAAGTAAGCGAAAACATTACTAGTTATAATGGCTGTAGTTGTTAATCTATATATGTATGCAGGTGACATTTATGGATTATGGCACAGTGAGTGAAGTGAATGTAGAGGAAATTAAATTTTTGGTCTCATCTTTTGCCAAACTACCAGCCCAAGCTGCGAGAGGATGTTTATCTCACATCAAGCCACGCCAGCAACATTGGAGTCATGAAGCCACACTACACTTTCTCAGTTTGACGTCGGATCAAATGGTGTATGCAAAAATAATTGAAATTGATACGGAGGTAAGTTAAATATCTCACATGTTTCTAAAGATTGCCGGGTATAATATTGTATTAGCTTTTAGTTGACTAAAAAATAAAGATTTTGAAATGTTTAATTAATTCATTATTCATTATTATAATATACAAAATATTTGATTTAAATTTGTTTTGTATTATTTTTTAGAATCAAACTTTGTACATGATTATTTGCAATACTAATAGTGATGAAGTCGTACAAATAAATAAATCACTAGTGGAACATCGGTATGCTTTGTTCAATGAGGAATGGGAAAATGAAAAGATTCAGAAAGTATGAAAATAAATTTTAGCTACTTATTTATCGAAATAATATAATTTTCAACTTTTCCAGAATAATGGACGACGATTACGCCATCCTCGTGAAGATTTTCCCACGTGAGATTTTGTTTTCATTAAACATTTAGTAGTAATTGTCGTTTTTAATTCAATTACAAACTTTTTTATTCAATTCAATATTCTATTGACAAGTTTTTGTTTCTTTTACTTTCTCTAATGTTAAGATTTTCCATGATTGAAATGGGTGAATATCCGAATTTCAGCGAGTTGTTTAAATTAAAACATCGCGGTATTGATTATGAGGCCATCCATGATCCAATCATCTACAATCAATCTTCAATACTTAATAAGCATGAGCACGCACCAGAATTTATACGTAAATTACCATATTTTTTAACGACTACAAATCCTTTTCGGTCCGAAATTATATTGGACCTGTATGCTACTCAATCTTGGGCTGTTTAAATCTTAATGAGGTATGTTTATACCCTCTTTACTTTTTATTATAAAATTTCTTTAGAAATTAATTACTGATTACACCATTGCACTCCTAATGTACTGATAAGTTTAAGTTGAATTTGAATTTGGTTTTTTGTTACTTTTTTACAAGCTGTTAAATGTTGTGTTGAAAACAAGGCTGAGATTTTATTTTTTTATAACAATATTTTATGTATTAAAAAATAATAAAAACAAAAACAAAACAAAGAAAAAACTTGAATAATATTGAAATATTTGTTATTATTAAAAGCTCAATGGACCTTTTGTTAGACTAAGAACTAAACATAAGGAGTCAACAACCTTAGTGTCTTTATAACAAGAATCGGGCTCTGATACATGAGTATCCTCAACCGCCGATGTACAGTTTTAGCAGAAGTCTTGTGAAGAATTAGTATTTTACCAACTTTTATTAAAAATTTGGTTTTTGAACATTACAAAGCTCTCCACTGTTTATTTTTAAACTTTTTTTGAAAGTTTTAAAATCCATCTACTGTTTCTGGGAGTTTCCTCTGATAAGCTTGTAACAGTTAGCAGATTGTTCGCATGCTTTACAAATGAGATTCACTTTGGCGATTTTACGTCCGAATCTTTACATTGTGGTTTCCATCATTTCCATCATTAAAATAAAACTGCGTTTTGAAATATTTTTTTTTATTTTATAAGGCAAACGCTGTCCTTCTGGTTTTTTTTTATTATTAGTTTACGTGTAATAAAATACAAGATATTCTTTACATTTGTTTTCATTTGTTGTTGTTATTTGTTGTTTTTGCTTACAATTTGAACAAATACAACTTGCAGTTTTCTATTACTGTTAGTTTTCATTTTGTTTTTGTAATAAAAAGAGTTTTTGCTTAGCTAAAAACTAATTAAATTAATGATTATACATAAATATAATAAAAAATAAACAATAGATATATGTTTTAATAATAAAAAATAAACAATAGATATATGTTTTAATAATATTAATTAATTAATATCTTTTTTTCAATAATAATAATAATAATAATAATGATACTAAAATGATAATTAGTCATA